>OX155955.1:35836365-35934624 GCA_944548615.1 Micropterix aruncella | reverse complement strand
GTTTAATATTAAGCTCTAACGTATTTCTCTGTCTCGTTTTCAATAGTGTAGAATAATGATCTACATATATATTAGAATAATGGAGTATATTATTAGATATGTAGTGTATTCGATATGGAGTAGAGTAATAATAATATTATTAACAGTAAAATTATAATAATAGTCTATAGTAGAATAATAGTTATAAACTAGAATAATATCCTAGAAAAATAATTAACGATTTGGAATCATCTGTAAGGTTAATTATGTTTTGGGAAATAAATAAATAAATAAATATGATTGATATATTTTTTTTTAAAATACTCACTTTAGTGAATATCGAAATATGTCAAAAACAATTTTCTTAAAAAAAGAGGATAAGTCTACGAAGAAATCATTCTGTCACATTAACCCGTTTCTGATTACCCCACACTGACAACCATACAAAAAAAAAGAATCAATCTCATAACAACTGAATATATTTTAGTTTTATTCTAGGAAATTAGGCTATCCAAAGGTCAACACCGTACCAAAATGTATTCATAATGTTTTAGTTTGTATTTTCCAGCATTCCGAATACCCATATTCGTCAAAATATTTTTTTTATTTAGACTCGTTTCAGTTATGATCTTGTTATATGTATGAATTTCTAAAAATATTTTTGTTATGTCAAATGTCACATAACGACTACCTACCTATTTTAACTTGAAATATTCACAAGCCTAGAGCAGTAAGGACTTATGTAGATACAAATAGCAATCACATCGATATCGCAGTTATGACATCACACGACCCGTTGAGCGATCGCCTAATGAAGAGTATTCCCGATTGCCGGTAGTTCGCATGACGTCACCATGTAGATTAATGATATTGGGTACCAACTCCCAATCAAACGTTGAGCAAAAATTTGTACTTTCCCATAATTTTAGAATGTACCAGAGTTACAAATATTTGCATTCTACTAAAAGAACTAAGAAAAATTAGCTAATGGCAAACCCAAATATATGCATTAGCGACGTATGAAATTAGTTCGATATTAGTGTCTAAAATAATGTCAGGAAATTAGTAAAAAAAACGCATTTTCACAGTAAAAATTAAAGGTCTTTCATAGGCTGCAAGAGAAAGCTAATTATTTGTTAATTTTTTAACACAAAAGTAATATGAAACACTGCTATATATACTTTAAAAAATATGGAATGAAAAAACCGTTTAGAATCACCTTAATCTTTAAATGATAACATGAAGTACAAAATTCGACAAAGGAAGGTTGTAAGCAATAAACAAACTAGCCCGAAATACCCCTCCCCACCAGCGTGGTTTGACAAATATAAATTACTCTTTTCACGAAAACTACCCTCCTATTGTTTAGACTGTTTTGGACATGTACGTCGATTAACACTGGTATTTAATAAAAACCTACTACTAACACCGTTTTCAGATAGAAAACATAGTATGATAAAACAACAATAATAGACACCGACGTATCAATGCAAAAAATGGACCGGACAGGATTTCCGCTCCATAACTTATCCCAATTTATATAGCTGGTATTTAGAATTCCGATCTGGCCGCACAGGTCGAATAATAATAAGTTAATAGTAAAAACACATTTTTACATAAAAAGTTTTTATTACAATGCTCTGTCCCAAGACAACTCTGGGTGCAACAGCCCTATTGATGTGAAACTTAGAACGGGCTATCATAATTGAATGCGTTTACAAAATTTCGTTTCTGTGCTGTTGACCGTTGAGTAGTCCCCTTGTCGGGCGCCAACCCTGGGTGCAGCAGCATGTTACGGTAAAAATTAGAACGGGCTATCATAATTAAATGCTTATACAAAATTGTGTGTCTGTGCTGTTGACCGTGGAAGAGTAGCCTCGTCGGGAGCCCAACCTGGACGTAGAATCAGGTCATGCTCACCATAAAAATGCGTTGTCATCGAAACTGAACCAATAAATAAAATTTCAACTTCATAGGATAAGAAGAAGTGGTTACATACTAACAAACATTGTAAGGTAAATAAAAGTTTGTAAAAAAGGCTGTAATTTAAGAAAACGTCGCTACTGTAATCCAACTAATACAGGAAGATAGACGTGTCGTACGTCGCCTTCTACACGATGCGTTGAGCGCTAGAAACCTAGCTGGATATTGATAATTTGGCTGAAGAGCAAAGTCGGCTCGTGTTAAAATAGCTGGGCTTGGTGGCAAGGTGATGAATCCTAAATACACACCTGAATATGAGCCCAAAAGAAATTAAATAGTTTGGTTCTTCGAAAGTCAGAAGTTTTTTTCGCATGCGTAAGATAAATATGCTCGCTACCTTTGTCTCAAAATTATGATATTATGTTGTCTCTTACGAGAACGGAGAACGGTTATCACAGATTGGTACAATACTGTGAGTTTGCCAGAAAAGATAGCTGAACTCCGTAGGGGAGCGGTGTGAAGGGTCCCATCAAACTTGCAGAAGGCAAATTTGCAGACGGCAATCTTGCAGACGGCATTCTTGCAGGCGGCAGTTTTGCAGAAGGCAATATTGCAGAAGGCAGTTTTGCAAATGTCAAAATGACCTAACCTAACCTAACAGAAAAACTTAAAACATTTTTTTTAATGTTTAGTTTGATGTATAAAAGTCATCCACTACAAGGATGCCGGTAATTAATGTCACTTCGATTTTAGGGAAAGAAAAACCTAACCTAACCTAACCTAACAGAAAAACTTAAAAACTGTACTGAAGGTTGCCGCCTGCAAGGTTGCTTCCTGCAAGGTTGCCTCCTGCAAATCTGCCCTCAACAAATTTGGACCTGTCAAAAGTGACATTTGTGCAAAATTGCCGCATGCAAAACTGGCGCCCACCGGTGTGAACTCACATTGTTGTTGATCTAGGGGAGGTTATAGCCCTCCTTATTTTTTTACCCACTGAGATAGACATATTTTGTATATACCTTTGGCAGCTAAAAAGGCAACTCACCGCTATCTCATTTTTTTTCATAAATAGGTAGAGGAGTGGGGGTATAGTAGGGTAGCGGGGCATAGCGGGGCATGCCTTATGCGGCTCGAACAAAACGTCAAGTGGCTCGCTTTGATTGGTCGTCAGTCGGCGCGTGACCTTCACGAGCGATCTACGCCATTTCAAGTAAGTATGTATTGCGGTGGTTAATATTTCGTTTTGTAGCAGTTGCCTTCTGGACTTCCTAATTAAAAATACAAGATTGTTTGTGAAAATCGTAAGATGGCGTCAGTTTGGTTTTGAAAGTACCTACCACTGGGGCATACCACTTTACCCCCATGTACGGGGCATTATCGAGGCAAATGCCATTTTGCATGTAGGTAGTAGATTTTTCATTCACGTGTAATAGATTTCTTATTGTTATCGAGAAAAATATATCCATAGTCATTCGCAATGCGTTTAACCATGATATTGAGTTAAAATTAGCAGTTTAATCATATTTTATTTTATAGGTATGTTGGACATTTTACTACTCCACTATGCTCCCTTCTCCTTAACTTTGTTCTACTTACTTTTTATATATTTTTAGTGTCAGCGTAAGCGTACTTGTGTAAGTTAATATGGACTTGTACACATTAGATTTAATATTCAAAGGCGAATTTGTTTAGTTTCTAAGGCGCCTGAAAATTATTTGAAATAAATAAATAAATATAAAAATAACCATATCTGCCTCTTTCTTTGTATCCAGTTCACATATCGACACACTTCAACAAGTATTATTAGAAGCGATTCACTTTACTGTTTGACAAAAAAAAACTAACACTCTACGCGGATGAAGCAGCAGGTACAACCTATTCTCTAGTAAATATTATTTAATTACGCGTAATTCTTTACAAGATGATGTAAACCGTTTCTTCTCAGAAATCATTCGTAAAGTTAAATACAGTAGTTTTTCATAAAGAAAAACTTAACAATCTTTATTTTCACGACGCGCGCATGTACCACCGAACTGTGATTAGGTTAGTTGTAAGATACCATGTGGCAATAAATTCGCCTGTTTGTGTGTTCTAATTTTTGAGTGCAATTAAAGAGTTTATTATTATTAATATTTAATCGTCTCGAATATTGCAATTACATCGTATCTTAATTTTAACTTCCATCGTTCATATTATTATGTGTTTATTTCGCGGTGATCGATTTCCGAAACTACGATTACATCCTACGCATAAACAACTTTAAATTCCCTATGAACATCACCTAAATGCCCTTTCAATAAGTACTTTGAAGAAAATGCAACACCACATTCCCCACACGCGTACGTAATTTTCTTATGAATGGCATCCATGTGCGTTTTCAGGTTTCCTCGATGAGTGAAATTACGATTGCATTCCGCGCATGACAATGTCTTTAGCTTTCTGTGAACTGTGTCCAAATGCGCCTTTAAATGTCCTCGCTGTGAAAACGCACGATCACATTCAACGCAAACAAATTTCTTCAATTGCTGATGCACAGTTTCCAAGTGCTTCTTTAAATTTCCTTTCTCTGTGAAAGCGCGAAGGCATTCCCCGCATGAAAATATCTTCAGTTTTCTGTGAACTGTGTCTAAGTGGTCCTTTAAACTGTTTTGCTCTGAAAATGCACGATTACATTCGCCACAAATGAATTTTTTCGATTCTCTATGGACAGTGTCTAAGTGCTTCTTTAAATTTCCTTTCTCTGTAAAAGCACGATAACATTCTCCGCATGAAAATCTCTTCAGATTTGTGTGAAGTGAGTTGAAATGTCTCCTTAGTTTGCTTTTCTCTGAAAATGCACTATCACATTCGTTACATACAAATTTCTTCATTTTTCTATGAACTGTGTCAATGTGTCTCTTCAAACCGCCTCGATATGTAAAAGCATGATCGCACTCACCACATACAAATTTATCCAACTTCAAGTGAACTGCAGTAACGTGTTTGTTCAAATTTCCCTTCCGTGAAAATGAACTGTCACATTCGCCGCACACAAATTCCTTTAATTTCACGTGAACGGCGGTAATATGAGACTTCAAATTACACTTCAGCGAAAACGCCCTGTCGCACTCTGGACAAACAAAAGATTTAACTATTCCAACACAAGATCTACTATCACTAATACTACCGCTTCCATGTGGTCCTCCACTTTCGATTGGTTCTAACTTAATGACTTGAGCCTCTTCTTCGAAGAATTCGACCACATTACCTCTTTCATCCGATATCGAATCGCTCAAAGGAACGCTCGAATCTGAATCATCAGGATCGAAGACCTCCGATTTAATGGCGACGTTTTCTTCAATCTTCTCTGTCGTGGTGCTGTTATCGTCCACAATTTTCTCACTCATTTTCGAAAGTGTAGAATCACTATTTACTAAGAAAAATCGTTTAACACAATAATTTACTAAGGTATTGATTGCAAGTGTTCTGACGAGGAGGTCTCGAAGGAAAACGATTTTGACAGCTGTCATTTTACAATGTTGCCATTACGATCTACCACAACGATTCGATCTCACACCGCTCAATAGCCAAATGAGTTTTTAGAGCAGGCAACATCGTCTTGATAAACCATCCTCCTTTCAGCCTTGACTTAAGTCCCAATGATTATTTTACACAACCGGTATTCAAAGATGATTAATAAAATTTAAAAAAAAGACGAATAAAAAGTTGCATGGTCCGCGAAAACGTTGCGAACGAATTTACAGCGTGAAGTTTGTTTCACCCCTATTGTGGTGGAGCGTAATGGCAACAAACGTCGGGTGATACAAATGGCACCCGAGGTTTCGGCGATGTTACAACGACCGTTGTTCAGGGTAGGTTGAGTGAGTCTACCCTGGACAACGGCGGTTGCACATCGCCGAAACGTCGAGTGCTGCAATCTTCACACGATAAATTAGTTTTGTCTTATTTATAATGTCACCGCTATAGTCTTCGATTTTGTATTTAAAGTCGTTGAGACTCATTCCTCGCTTAAAAACGACACAGGTCGTTATAATATCCTGGGTTGGCGAGTTAGCTCGCAGCAATTGTTAACTCACACCTGCCACAAACTACGTGACGCATTAGTTTTGTCATCCCTCGACTTACAATTTCTTTTGTTATTTTCTATTTAATTATTTTGTTATTCACCATGCTCTTGTTGTGCCCCTCCCCTCCCCATTTACTCATATATACTTGTAGCACTTGATAAATATGACAACTTTCTGTTGCTTACGGGTACGTAGAAAAAATCGGTTTTGTCTACACAAAACTTTTCCGGCAAGTAACCAAAGACTTGTAAAAGGATTTAGAGCATAACGTCCCTTCGTAATGAAGGTTGACCTAATTGAAAGGGATAATCGGCGAAGAGCGCGGATAGTGAGAATACAATGCATTAAATCCACTCGAATCAATCTAGATCTAAATTTGACAAACCGTAGATAACTTTCCGTAGATTCCACGATGACATTTTAATTTAATTCAAATTGACGTTTTACTTAATATAAAGTAATGGAAATTTACTACAATAATTTCTAGATTATAATTGTTATTTTTGTTAACCCCTCACGTTGCGAGGTAAAAACTCACCTATCACTTTTGCGCGCGACATATTCGCGCAAAAAATCGACGCGAGTCAACGGCCTTGAGAAAAACGATCATAACTTTTAAACCACTAAACGGATTTAAAAAAGATAAAGATAGAAATGATCGCATTGAAATTTGACATATAAAACATTATAACCTTATCTCGTAAAACAATTAAGATAATAATGAATAAATATTACAAAATTGGCAAACTGAAAAAACTCGCCTATAAAATCATTTCGATTTTTTTGTCACAAAATACGTAAAATATGCAAAAATTGTAAATACAGTTATGTTCTTTATTAAATGCTTTACCAAAACGATATTTTTTTTTTTACTTATTTGCATACAAAAATATTTATTTATTCAGCCAAGAAAAATTTTATGTATTCTCGTAAAAAAAATTTTTTTAATTTTTAATTTGTGACTACTTATGGTATTTTTTTATATGAAATTCTTTCAAAATAACTTTATTACTACATCACACTTCTTAGAAATCACACCAGAACTTTGAGCTTTGTCTGATATTATAGAAAAATCTAAAGTTTTGAGAGTTTCCGCGTCCAAACTTAATAATAAACTTTGAATGGTCATAATATAAAATTCGTTAGATTTTTTCAATTATATTGTCTTATCATAGACTTATTATATGTCTAATAACTAATTACTATACTCCAAAGAGTCACATTTCATCGAAAAACTATGGAAACACATTTCATCGAAAAACTATAACTTAATGCTTTTCGGATTTGTTTTTCCTTCAACTTGTGAAGTGAACATATATTTATTTATAGTAAATATTGTACACCTTATAGGTAAACTGTATAGCATATAAAATAGTACCTATCAATTTTGTACGATGTTTTACAGTTCGTTAAAAAGAAATTATTATTAATCGTTTACGCAAATATACTGACCGACGAAAATTTAATGTGATTTCCGCCCAACAATGTATAGGTATGAGTACCTACCCGTGTAATTTCCCGTCTGTCCAAACAAACCAATGTAATTTCAAGTCCAGGTCTAATATGTTCCAATAGGTCCTATAGGTCCAATATGTCGAGTTTGAAATATGACTAGTGCGCCCCCTGGAGGACCGATTTCAACCACAACCCTCCAACTCTTGACACGACCAAACAGTGCCTACGACTTAAGCGTTTGGGCGCTATCGTGAAGGAATACACACAGACAGACAGACTCAGACAGACTTCCATCTGGAAATAATCTTAATCGTCTCAGGAGGAGAAATCGTTGGAAGCCCAATTTATGGTATAGGTAAGGGAGTTTGAAAATTTTGAGTTTATTTTCCATGTTGATGATTAGTAAAATTTGCAAAGTTTTAAACATAATGGTATTATGATAGCTGACATTCTAATTCACGTGTAATTTATTACACATATATTCATTAAAACATATATACGAATGCAATATTGAGAGATTGACAGTAAAAAAAATTAAATTTTTTTCTTTGATTATTCTACACAGAAATTGCATTTCTATTTTAATATATTATTCTCCCTGACTATTAAATCCACGGGTAAGACTCTCGCGTCTCAGGCCTCACGGCTGGTGGATCGGGTTTCTCCTGGTGGGATTGCATCCCGCCACGACTGGACGGTTTGCGCACCGTTCGGCGGCGCCAATCGGTTGTGCATTCTGACTAATTGCTGAAGGAGTCTGGAGACTATAGAAATGTACTGTCTCCTAAGCAGCGGGGGCGGATGTTGACCTGTTGTCATGCCACTCTTGAAATGACCTATAGGCAACCCGATCTCGTGTGGCACCACGGGCAAAGGACGCCCAGGTCCGCGATAAATTCAAATTAAATTACCGCTGTAATACAATAGGTAGAGGTCGCGCAATCGACTTCGGACCCGTAACCAGTCGAGAGGACGGAGGTATCCTGAAGATTATGTAATTCCAGGCCCTCCGCCTCCAGGATACCTCCTATCCTTACAAAACTGGTAGTTTTGTCTTGTCTCTAAGTCTTCTACGCTTATCCCACGGCTGAAAGAACGATCACATACCGTTATATAAGCCTGGGGTGACGGGTTGTAGTCGACGCCGCCCCAACGCCGCTCCACCACCGCCCCACCGCTACCCCACTGGTATTAAAACTAGTCTACGGCGAGTGCGGGTGGAATAGGAGGGGTGTGAGTATGTCATTGAAAGTCTCACCCAAACCAGTGGAAATTAGGTTAGGTACATCGAGCGGACGGGCGACTACGAGGTGGTGAAAGACGTGTTGCTCATTTCCTCCCAAATGGCCGGCTTTTCCTAATGCGTTTATCGATTTTCTTAATACAACGAGGTGTGACCCGACGCGACGGCAGAGTCCCGTACGTGAATGGCTCAGGTGGGGAAATGCCTCGCTTTTACTGGCGACGGGTTCAGCGAAACCAGACACCGACTAGGGATACGTTAAATATACAATAATATCGATAATATATTTTTTTCCTCAATCAATTTTGTACCTCATAATTTAGCAGGTAACCGTTCCGTTCAGCTTGGACCATATTACTTGTTTATTGATTCGGGACGGCTAAACTCACGGTTTAACTCACATCCGGTAGCCGAACGTAGAGGGACGAACCTGGAAATGAATCTGTTCACCCTCTGTCGGCTGTATCGTAGGACATGTGGGGTCGGATCCTCTGGGGAACTACCTCGGACGCTGCTGGGCGGATTGCGCATCGTTCATCGTTAGCCAATCAACTATGAATACCGGCGAATAACTAAAGGGGGGGGGGGGTCTATAAAAGTCTTAAGGGCTCCCTAGACGATCAAGCATGCTTGACAAGCGTCGCAGGCTGAGAAGGGATCGTAAACCGCAGGAAAAATGCAAATATTTTTAAAAAATATTTACCAAAAATGCCTAATTTTGTAGTTTATACCAGGCATTAACTATAATTAGACGTAATTGATTGGTGGATGGCTTGACTCCCTGGTATAAACTACAAAATTAGGCATTTTTGGTAAATATTATATATATATTATATGTTTCTAAGAAACGGAGGGGTGGTGGTTTTTGACCTAGCTACCCTTTAAATGACTATTCGGCCACTCAATCCTGTGTGATATTGACGGGAAAAAGCGTCAAGATCCACGATAAATTCAAACTGGATAACTGATAACATCCCGTAGAGGCCGCGCAAGCGACTTCTAATCCGCGACTAGACTGAAGGACGGAGAAATTCAGCCAAATCTGGCAGTGAGGGCGTGAGGTCGTCAGCTGGTTTCACTCTCCAGTGCCTAGCGGTGAGGTGTTGGACTCTCACGGGCATGTTGGCGTAGTTACATAGATGGTGGACGGTACGTCCCGAAGTCTGCGTTGAAAGAATGACCTAATATCGGTATACCTTCCTGTGGTGGCGGGAACGCCCGTAATAGTTGACAACTCGAAAGTGTACCTCATTATTTACCTATAACCGACGTCGTACATAATTAATATACTATATTCGGTCAACATACATACTATCTAGGAATATATTGCGTGAAATTTTTAAAGAAATCAATGTCTCTACACTTGCTTCTCAATTGCTTCTCAACCAAATATAATGTGTGTTCGCAAGCCTAACACACTTCATAGAAGTAAGTGTTCGCCATAGAAATAAGAATGAGTTTCAAAATTTTCTAAGAAATTATCGCGGGCCGTGGCGCCCTTTGCATGTCTTTCACACGTGATCGGTTGGTCAACTGTTCAACGGGTCGTTAAGAGCTGGCATCAGGTCAACAACCACCCCTCGCTGCATAGGAAACGTAGCATATGGTTTCCAGACTCACCTCCCCCCCCTCCCCCCCCCCCCGGTTGATCGCTTGAAAGCGCAGTCGATTGGCAAACGCCGCACGATGCGTATGCCGCCTAGCAGCGCCCAACGTCTGCCCACAGAGGATCCGATCCATATCACCGAGACATATCACGACACAGCCGAGACAGGGGAAACAAAGTCTTTTCCATGTTCATTCCTCTTTGAGGAGGCTGATGGATGATGTTGAACCGTGAGTTGAGCCGACTCAACTCACGGTTCTGCATCGAGTTGAGTCGATAACGATCAGGCCACAATGGCCTAAGCTGCATGGAACCGTTAGCTGCTGTTAGCCGTTAGCCGCCGGACCGTTAGCTGATTTCTATGATATCCAAAAGTTCAACTGGTTTTATAAGATATGGAATTAATAATGGTTTTAAAATATGAATATATTATAGGCGAAATTGTGTGCATCGGCCCATTTATTTAAAACATCAAACTTGTATTCATATATCGAGTCTACAATCGCAACAATCGATTTTTGCTTAAAATATCGCGTAAACGGCATGCCTAGCGGTTTTGCCTTTTCATACGTATTCCGTGAGTCGTTTCGCCGAAACGACGATCGATACAAAACTATTCCACGGTAACGACTCTGCATTGTTCGGCCCATGACTGCTTTTTTCGTAAACGACATAAATAATATATAAAAAAACATTACGTAACGACCGTGCCCCGAACCGGCTTTGCATTTCCAATGAGTAAACGTAAAAACAATGTAAAATGCGATTAATTTCCACGCTGGAAACACCGCCGAGCCCAGTCAATCGTGAAAAAATAATTTAACACTACAATGAATGCTCCAATAGAAACAACTCATGGACGTGAATGTAGAACCGATAGGATGACGTCATAGCGCCATGAATTTCGCATTACAGGCTCGATTCTCAAATGAAGAGCAATAGAGAATAGTCATCACGTAAACATTTTATATATTGATTAAAAGATCAGTCTATAGGTGCGACATAGCACTTCTATCGATAATATTGCTATTTTATATAAAACAAGCTGTTGCCCGCGGCTTCGCTTCGCGTAAAGTTTCGAATCGAGTTGTTAATTTAAGTAGGGTGGCGTTTATTTACCTTTTTAGAAGCTACCTTTAGATACATAGTGCAAGACGTTCCCCCTCAGATGCACGCTACCTATCTCGTAGATACGCGTCTTGTTCCTCACCATTCGCGTCGCCTTCCGCTGAACGCAGACCTTTCTGGGCCAGCAGCCGCCGCTGCCGCCTGCTAGGTATTTCAAGGTGCTTGCACGCGTTACTAATATCATGATATCTCTTGAATTATACCACCTAAAAAAATACAGTTAATGACTAATTTTATATATATTTAACACCGGTGATAATAGATAAATTTATTTTGTAAAGGATTTTTATTTTATTGCTAATGTCTTTAAAAATACACTGCCTACTTATTTTTCTTATTTTTTTGAGATTGTAACGTTACCCGTTTAACCCTGAAAATAAGTGTGTCTGGAATACCGAGAAAAAGATGAAAGTGGTAATTTTGTTACTTATAAATAATTGGGCGCCATCCCGGCTCCAGGAAGTGGCTATTCGGGACGTTATGAGAGCGCAGAACCAGGACGCCGTTTATCCTGAGGACGCAGAAGGTGGTTCAAACGCGGGCCAGGATGCACCGTGCTGTTATTGTAGTTATTGTAGCTTTATTGTAGCTTAAATACATAGCAAAAGCAGTTATTGTAGCTTAAATATAATAGTTGGTTATATGCTGTGGCGGACATTTTTATAAATTTCTATAAGACCGATGTTTTCGTTAGATATTATTTTTACATATATCAACCGTTTCGTCAGCGGACGCAGATAAAGCAACTCTCCAGATAGTTTTTCTCCAAGTTGATTTACAAATATAATGATTCTGTTTTAAAACCAATATTTATCGCAATAAAATAAAGCCTGTAGCAATCGACGATAACAGAGATTTCTGTTAGTGAAAGAATTTTTCAAATCGTATGAGTAGTTTTGGAGACTACCTTCTACATACCAACTTACTAACGTGCAAACCTACAATCATTTTTCATTATAATATTAGTATAAACAAACTAACAAACTTACAAACATTACTTTTTTTAAACCTTCGAGTAGCGGCATAATTTCTTGGCAGACCGCGGCAATTTATTGGAATTTCTTGCAATATCGCCACTCTCGACGAAAAGTACTATAACTATGGAACTACTGCAGAAATCATAAAAATAATAACTGAGTAGTGATCGCTTTCAAATTTTGTATATAGAATATTGAAATTTCATTTTGTAAAACAATTAGATAATTATGAATAAATATGAGAAAGTTGAAAAAGTGAAAAAAACTCGGCATTTCTAACTTGTACTTGTCTTACGGAAAAATACGGAGCCCAATTTCGAAATTGTAAATACTATCGTGATTTTTTGATTAGATGCTTTATCAACTGTAATATTTCGTTTTGCTTATTTACATACATAAATAATTATATATTAACTCATAAAAACCAATAAAATTTTTGATTGAATGCGCTAGAACTAAATTCAGAACGTGAGCCACACAGTGTACGAATTGCACGATTTTTCTCGTCGTATGATAAGGGGGGGGGGGTTCCGGACCCCCTAACCCCCCCCCCCTTATATACGCCCGTGGCGCTACCATTAGGGCGCGCAGAACAAGCGATGCGGTCGTGTGCACACTTATGCGTGTGCGCATTTGATTAGATTGTTTGTTGTTTTATGTATGCTTCTCATACTGCATAATATACAAAAGTATCAAAGTATTTGGAACACTTCAATTCAGAAATATTACGACACACGACATAATTCTTGACATAATTTTATATGTATTCTTGATATACGGAATGATATTACTGAACGGACAATTTTCTTGTGGGTACAACGAAGTGCAACTAAGTAAGCAACTTTTATTTTAAAAAAATAAAAAAGTATGAAAAGCTATCATTACGATGCGCTATCTAGCGGTTGGTAAAATGTCGCTGATATTGTTTATTTACGACGTATTACCTACCGCTAAATGGCGCAGCGTGCTCAAACGCTTCTCAAACCGTTATTTAACAGTTTGAGATTTCAAACTTTCAAATTAAAAAAAACAATAAACTTTAAACAATAAACAATTATACAATTATACTGCTATACAATAATACATTTACATGTTGTAGTCACATCGGTGAGTATGAAAGCATATATTTTTGGGTGTTTGTAATAAACAATATCAGAATCTTAAATGAAACTGCTTCAAATGCAACCATTCCATCAGTATTTTCTTATGACGTTGTCACGTTCAACTATCGTCAGTAAACCGACTTTACAGACAACCGATTTTCTTCCGCATCATGTAGCCTGAGCCTAACATCTGTAAATTCGCAAGATGCCATTGGGCTGTGACGTTCATGTCCAATCAACGGCGGGTTTTACGTTTTATAATTTGCCTTGAGCAATAACACATAATTTTGATATATTTCCGATTTTATTGGACATACATTGAGTCTAGTAAGGTATTCCAAGCTATACGAACGTAGTACTCATAAAAATGATATATTTCGTGATTTAATTTAATTAAAATATTTGTGATATATTTCGTGACAAGAAACTCACAAAAACTAGCTTGAAAATACACTATACCTACCTATACATACACCAAATAAAATAACCCACAGCAATATTTACCCATATTGTGTATTTCTAAATAATAAAAACTATGGCGCATGTCGCTCCACTAAGCTAGGCTTATGCTAAAGCGAACATTACACTGCTATATATTATATTCAGTTACAATCCAGATTACAGTTTAGTCTGGCAATTTCCAAATCGGAGTGTTTTTTATTCCTTTTAATTTATGTACTTGTTCAGTGATTGTTTGAAGGTGCACAGCGAGCTAGCGCCTCCAATAGTTGGAGGAAGCTGAAGTCATTCTCTTTTCACGCAAAAGCCTTCGCTTGCTAATCGACCCAGACGAGTGGCATTTGCCCCAGTCGCGCCACGCCTTCGCAGGGCACTAAAATCAATAACCAAACCTGGTTGCACGCAATCCGGGGGGGGGGGCGGTAAAACCAACCACGGATTGACAGCCGCCAAAGAGTGGAAAATACAATTCATCATTCGGCCGTTGGCTCCTTTCATTATTTAAGCCGTTGGCATAATTTCAGCGCCGCATGCCACGGTCGGCTATTATACTACACGAGCCGCTAAGAGAGCGAACAAAAGTGTATGTTATCGATTTGAATAGCTTCGGGCGATTGAATACAGCAATATTCCAATTCAATTAACTCTGGCTATTCAGATCGATTTTTTTCTTAATGGGTTAATATAGGGCCAGTTTGACGAGTAATTTCAGTGAATAGATTTAAATCTATTAATAATTTTAATGATTATTTTAATTCTTATATGTAGTCATTAAAATTAAATTTATTCTTTTTACTTAATTTTAGTTTCTAAAAATTAGGTTTGATTAAATTACTATCATTTTTTTTATAGTGATTACGCTATGGTTAACTATTTTATATCTTACATCTCATCTTTACATAATTAGGTTTGACTATCTCACTCTATTTGTAAGCAATTATGATTATCTAACTACTAGCTAATTGTGCATCTTTTTTATGATTATGCTAAGGTTAACAACTTTATATTATTAATTTTAACTCTTAGTGTATACATTTCTACGTTACTTAGTTTTTGTTTATATTAGTTCATAATATATTTACAACAATGTAAATGTCCGCGATGGAACAGGCTATTGCCTAGTTAGGCGACATTTAAATAGGACCACTGGCAACAGTTTCTGGCATAACATGTTATCAGTTTTTGCTACTGGATTCTCGGCTATGGCATTGTTAATTTAAGACGTTTACTGTAGATAATAGTAAATTACTAAATAAATAAATAAATATATAAAAATTCCGATCCTTTTTAAATAAAAGGCATGTTTATTAATTATTATTAAAAAACCTTTATTTATTAGATTTATTGAAATATGTATTTATAAATTATTTTAGACATTTTTAGATATCATATTTTGTTTTTTTTTTGTTTTTTAGTTATTGTTTTTTTTTATTACATTTTGACTGTTTATATCAGCGGACAGGCAACCAGCGGTCCGCGAGGCGTTTTAATGCGGCCCGCAAGTTTATCGCCGCAACGTATTTGACGGACGATATCATACACAAAGGAGTTAAAGGGAGAGATCATTTTCCAAATTGCAAAAAAGCAGTAAAAGAAACAAAAAACAATATGTTTAGCAAAATACAAAATAAAAAGTGCATTAATACAACTTAAAGCTGAGTTTAAAAACCGGTCTGCTGATTTCAAAATGATCTCACGTACAATGGGGATTTTCGAAATCTCCTTCTCTGAGGATATCGATAATGTATCAAGCGATTTGCAAATCAACATGATATGTTTGCTGCGATACTCCACTTAAAATCACTTTTAGGAAAAAAACTAACTCGGTGAACTTCTATGGGAGTTTGGGTTCAGAAAACTGCAAGGAATTAAAAAGGTTTGCTCAGAAAATAATCACTCTGTTTGGTAGTACATATATTTGGGAGAAAATTTTCAATTCTGAATTACCAAAAATCAAACACTGTTTTCGGTTATATGATTCATATTTAGACGCAATACTGCACGTCTCTACATTTAAAATGCAAGCTAATATAATATTAAATGTAAGTCAAGTTATCATTGATTTAATTCATTATCATTAATTTATTACATAATTAATTACAGTAAATATAGAAAAAATATATAATTAGCATATTATTTTTAAAACTAAAATTTTTGCACACAGATATTGCAGGTATTGATATACCTACCTATCAAGTCACTCATCCACTAGCATAAAAGGATCAATCATCGTCAATGCTCATCAAAGATCTGACTCTATGTGGTTTAAAAAGCTAACAACGAATACGAATTTATCTCATATATCTTATCGGATTTATGAGAAAAAACTTTATTTAGAAACCCTACAACACTGTAAAGCACCCGAATACCCGGGAGTGACCCTCGAACGTCTCTAACATACAAAGCTCATTGCAACAACACGAAACAGAAGGTGGTTTTGCAAAAGAGAGCACTGCGCAGCATGTATCAGGTAACGACTAGGACCTCATGCAAAGAATATTTTAGCAAGGCAAGGGTAATGACTATGTATTCGGCGTTCATATACAAGTGCTTAAT
Source organism: Micropterix aruncella (assembly GCA_944548615.1). Lineage (NCBI taxonomy): Eukaryota > Metazoa > Arthropoda > Insecta > Lepidoptera > Micropterigidae > Micropterix > Micropterix aruncella. Next base: position 35,918,128 of record OX155955.1, on the reverse strand, counting down.
GTATGCTAGACAGCACCTCGCAGAAACTGCAATTAATTCAGACATTCACTCGCATCATACCCGCGGTTGCTCCCTTTTATGTGTACCCCGAATACGACTGGCAAAAGTACAGAAAAGCTACTTGTATCTTAGCATTAAATTTTATAATCTACTCCCTACAAAATTTAAACAGCTGGAGGACATAAAATTCAAAAAAAACATCAAGGAGATGCTGATAGGCCACCCTTTCTATAATCTGGCCGAATTTGAGGGCCATGATTTTTCAAATATTGTGCCCATTTAAATTACTTAAAAAGTAGAGCCTTATTGTCTGATTATTTTATATGGTCTTATACTATACGTACTTTTAGTTTAAAATGCATAACGTAGATTTAATTTGATTATTTAACATTTTACTGACAATTTGAATATTACGATGAATAATTTTACTACGTATCTTTTCAAATTACTAACTACTTCAAATATTAGGCTTCTATTTTGATTATTTATATTTATAGTTTGATAATCTAGTAGTTAATTCTTAACTACCTATGTATGTTCAGTAAAGAGTAGTAACGAGACTTACTACCTAGCACAATTATTTTGACACGTCCAAGAGCGGTCTTTAGCCGTCAATTGGACACGACGAAAATGTAATGTAATGTAAACAAGCAGACAACCCTCCCCCCCCCCCTTCCCCCTTCCCCCACCCGCCAAACCCCTTAACCCCCTTATCCACGCAATGTATGTATGTAATTTTGAAAAATGTATGCTTCGAGCTATTGAGTGTTCAAGGCTATTTATTTCCAATCACAATTAGCATTAAAATGATCGAATCTGGTAGTGTTTTCTTGATAAATAAAAAAGATTCCGACGGCACATAAATTCCAATTCTTTTAGTTTCATTAGAATAATTATGCTTTCTAAAACCTGCATGCTCTGGTGTCATATCTATTGCGAATGTACACAACTTCCTGATTAAACTGTGTCAAAAGGGATAGTTTCTGTACTATCGCCATTCACGCTCTCGAAGCGATGTTTCTGAATAGGTTGTGTTCATTCTTAAGTGGTGAGATATTTCCCGCCCTGCGGAAAGGCAGCTATCGGAAGGAAGAAAGGAGAGTAGAAGGGCGGGGGGAGGATTTGGGGAGGAATGGAGCGATGCCAATCTCTTGGGGCTTGCCGCGGAGATAAATGCCCGGGCGAATAGATAGAAACACACATGCCTCGACCGAACGAGTACTAATAGAGGAAAGAAGGGAAAGAATAAAAAATCTCTCGCTGCTAATGGAGGTAGGCAGATAAAAGTGTCCCCCGCGCCTCGGTTACCCGTGCAGCGCCACGCAAGCAACCTCGCACACACTGCACGCTTCTCGCCACTTTACGACCTGATAAACTTTATTTCTTCGGTGTTCTATTATTGCTTTGTGGAACGGTGCGCCAAGAAAATATGCGTAATGCCTTGGTTAGGCATGGCGTAGATTGGACGCAGGGCAGCCACAGCGGAGGCAGAAATAAATAATATTCAATTTACCGTCTTAGGAACATTCATGTCTGGTCTGGTAAAATTCGTCTGTTGGTCCATTCGAACAAACCTCAAACGAAGATATCATACCTGTAACAAGGAAATACATTATTAGATTCAATCATTAAGGTGCATTTACACAGGCATTTTTTTCAATAATTGCCTGGCAACAGTCGCTGGAGGTAGTGGAGCAATTAATGGAGCAACTAAAGCTGTCAACCGTGAGGTGGTGAGGGCAGGAGACTTAGGTCAAAACAGTCCACCGTCAAGCTCCGCCACCTGCCCGTCAGAGGCCAATGCCTCACGGCGAGGCACCGGGAAAGATAAGCAGCGGACAGCCTCGCCCCCTGACTACCAGTTTAGAAGGATATCTCCGTCTGGAATTAACCTTCAGGATAACTCCGTCCTCCCGACTGGTAGCGGGTCCGAAATCACTTACGCAACCTCTACCTGTTGTATTACAGCGGTAATTCAGTTAGAATTTATGGCGCACCTGGGCGTTCTTTGCACGTAGTGCCACATGGGATCGAGTGGCCAATGTCATTTCAAGAGTGGCATGACAACAGGTCAACGTCCACCCCCACTGCTTAGGAGACTGTGTATTTCCATAGTCTCCAGACCCCTTTGTTCTTAATATATGTCAATGACTTGCCTAATAATTTCGAGGACAAAAAAATCACAATGTTCGCAGATGATACTAGTCTAATCTTAACAGATAAAAGTAAGGAAAAACTAATGATTAATGCTAATATTACTCTAAATAAGCTACACACGTGGTTTCATACAAACAACCTTCTTCTTAACGCAACAAAGAGTAACTTTATGGTATTTTCAAGCACACAAAATTCCAATACGGGCACTCAAGTAACCTTGCACATCAATAAAAACGTCATTCCCCAGACTAAATGCGTCAAATTCCTAGGTGTACACGTCGACGATAACTTGAAATGGAATAGACACTGCGAGGCACTAGAGATTAAATTAAGTAGAGCTTGTTATTTATTTATTTATTTATTTATTTATTTATTTATTTATTTGTAACGAAACAGATAGTAGGTGGTACATTTCATTAATAACATAGTGCCTTACATAATATGCTCTAACCTACTATCCTATAATATTGTTACAATGCATCCGTTAATAAGGCTCTAATCTAGATATTATATGTATATATACATATACATATACATGCATATACATATACATATATACATACACATATACACATACATATACACATACATACATAAATATATACACACATATCCACATATACATATACATACACACACATACACATATACATATACACACACATACATATCTACATATATTTTTATTTTTCCATATTATATATATTTTTATTTTTACATTACACTAATGTTTTAGAGTGTATGGACTTTTTGATGTTCGCAAAGGTATCATTGAATATGTCGTTTCCTTGGCAGTTCATATCGAACGCGCGACACATCCTACTTATAGGTTTATTATAGGATAAATTATTTGCATGTAATAGGTTGGCAAATGTGTTATTATTTCTGGAATGCCTCTGGGGAACGCGGATTGGAATTTTAGCTAAGCTGGCCGGACTGTCTAATTTGTTATTAATAAGTTTGTAGAGACACGAGATGTCTGCACTTATTCTACGTTCCTTTAATGACAGCATTTCAAAATAAGACAACCGATCCTCATAACTGTTTAGCTTATTCCCAAGGCCACATTTGTACGACAGCATGCGGGTGAATTTCCTTTGGACTTTCTCGATTCTATCGCCGTGTACTTTGTAAAGAGGATTCCATATTACTGTACCGAATTCTAGTATAGATCTAACTACAGAGTTGTAGACCAATAACATAGATTTCGGATTACGAAACGGCTGCATAATCCTGCAGATAAACCCTAGCATTTTATTGGCCTTTTTAATCATCTCGTTGAAATGAATTTGAAAAACATATCTTTCATCGAAAACAATACCTAGATCCCGAATATGGTTTACTCTAGAAAGAGGTGCGTCGCTGATGTAATAATTATTACGGAGGATGTTTTTGTTCCTTGTGAATGTGATGACGTGGCATTTGTCTATGTTAAGTTGCATGGCATTGCGTGTGCACCATCTGCTTAAGGTATTTAAGTCGTCCTGAATTTTGTCGCTATCAGAGGAGCACGAGATTCTATTAAATATTTTTAGGTCGTCAGCGTAAAAAAGATGTGGACATTTGAGTTCATTGCAGAGGTCGTTAATGTAATAAAGGAACAGTAGGGGTCCTAGGTTTGAGCCTTGCGGCACCCCAGAGGTAATAACGGCCGGTGCAGATTTGAAGCCATTCACATTTACCAGTTGTGTACGATTAGATATATATGACGACAGCCATCTCAGCAGATTTCCATGAATTCCGAAGCTCCCCAATTTTTCCAGCAGTATAGCGTGATTGACTTTGTCAAAGGCTTTGCTGAAGTCAGTGTAAACTGTATCAACCTGAATGCGCTTATCGAGTGACATGCATAAGTAATCCGTGTATTCTAAGAGGTTAGAGATGATTGACCTATTGTGCATAAAGCCATGCTGGGTATCGCTTAGCGATGGTTTAGTGTACAGGTATAGATGATCTCGCATGAGGGATTCGAACACTTTTGAAAAGGTACATAATATGCTTATCGGCCTATAATTCCTGACATTGGTGGAATCGCCGCTTTTGTGAATCGGAACCACATGGGCTGTTTTCCATTTGTCTGGGAAAATTCCTTCCTGTAGGGATTTATTATATATAATGAGTAAGGGCAGGGCTAATTCATCAGCGCAGTTTCGTATGAATATTGGAGGAATCATATCCGGTCCGGGGCCTTTATTAATGTCCAGGTTCCTGAGTTTCTCTTTAAGTTTATCCAGAGAGACTCGCAACATAGGCACTGTGTATGCGGACTGTGATATGGCATTTACTGTAGGGGCGCTAGCAGAGTTAATATGTACCGGATCGAAGACCGAACAAAAGTATGCTGAAAGAAGCTCGCATATATCCTCACCGCATTCTGCAGTTTGGTTGTCATGTTGCATAACTTTCGGTAGAGAGTTAAGGTCTTTCTTAGATTTTACATATGCCCAAAAATTCCTTACATTATTGCTAATGTTCAACTCGATATTTGATATGTAGAAGTTCCGACACGTTCTCAACATTTTCTTCGATCTTTTCCTGAGGATTGAAAAGGATTCATAATCTCTAGGGTTGCCGTATTTTTTAAACTTTTGATGGAATTTTTCCTTTTCATTCATGCAGTTTATTAAGGAGCGACTGAACCATGTGGGATATCTGGCATTCTTTTTGGTTTTCTCCGGAACATTCAAACTGATAACAGATGAAAGTATGTCATATAGTATTGTCACCGAGGAGTTACAATCAAATTTATTAAGAGTTGAAATCCAGTCAATGGATGCGAGGCTTTCATTGCAGCTTGAAAAGTCTGCTTTGTAAAAATTAAAGCGAGTCATACCATCCTCATTAATTTCAAGAAAAACATTGTCGTGTACGTATGCCCTTATTAGTAGTGGTGGGTGATGTGGGTCTATTTTGCTGAGTGGCTCAGACAAACTGACAGTTAATGTAGGCTTGTCGGACAGGATAAGGTCCAGTATTCGACCATTGACATTACAGTTGCCATTAAATTGAGCGAGATTGCATAACGCAATTTGATCCAGTAGCATTTCAGAATAGTTACCAGAGAAGTTGGTGGCTGAGAATGTATCGGTATGTATTTTGTCCGGTGCCCAGACGATTGAGGGAGCATTAAAGTCACCTAGAATGATATTTTGACTGCCGGAGTTAGATTCCAGACAATTTTTTTGACAACTCGTTAAAAATTCCTTAAAGGTATTGTTGCTGATCCTCGGAGGCAGATATACTGTGCACAGGTTGAATGAAGTATATTTATTGATTTTGATATTTACCCAGAGATCTTCAGCTCCAGTTTCCCATGAGTGCAATCTGTGTATGACAAATTGTTTAGATATTGCTATTAGTGTACCGCCGCCTTCAAGGTTTTTAGATGCAGACGATTCGCGGTCTCGTCTATGTACTTCGTATCTTTTGTCAAAAATTTCGCTGCTTTCTACGCTAGAATTCAGGAAAGTCTCTGTCAGACATATAATGTCATAGTTGTTGTTCAGTATTTCTATTGCTATTTCGTTAGTTTTACTTCTCAGCCCTCTCACATTTTGATAATATATATGTATGCTTGACATAATTAGGACAATAAAACGTAGTAACCGTAATAATATATGTAACAAAAAGATATATATATATAATATCAATAGTAGTAATAATATAGAATAAAAACATCAATATGAGACATGATACGCATGTGAAATGTTTATAATAATATCTGTAACGATGTGTATGTACGAGCTTAAATTGTTGCAGGTTTTAGTAGTAAAGTTTTTTGATTATTTAAGAGTAGATAGGTGTATAGATATTAAATAAAGTGAATATGCAGTGTAATAATTAAGCTATAGATTGAAGTGTGTTAAGTTTATCAAAGTTACTAATATTGATTACAGGCGATGTGTCGTTTTTCCTTATAAATATTTTGCCATTTCTTATCCAGATGTATCGATAGTCCTTATTTTTGGCGACAAATCGTGTGGCTGTGTGGAGCTTCTTCATGTCGCGAGAAAGATTTTCACAGACGTAGACTGCTTTTGTCTCTCCGTTGATTCCGAGGTGTTTGCTGTTCAATTTATCCATTGCGTTCGATTTATTATATTTTCTTGTGGCAGCGATAATTTCGTCTCTTATACGTGGATTGGATAGAGTTACCACGATGTTCCTTGGTCGAGCAGAAGTCGGGTTTAGCTGTGAGACTCGATGACACGTTATAATGTTGTCACGGCACAGTGGTATCGATACACGAGAGCAGAGGTTGATCACCATGGAGAGGATGTTTTCATTTTTGTTTTCTGGAACTTCTTGAATTTCTATATTGCAGTTCCTACTGCGCTGATCAAAGGTATCTAATCTTTGTTTCAATTCAGCGGTGGTCTGGCGTAGATTTTCATTCTCAGATTGTAGAGCAGCTATAGTTGCAGTGTCTCTTTCCTGATGTTGTTTGAGTTGATCCATCGAAGTTTGTAATATCTCCATTTTTCCTAACGAAGAAGAGATTTCCTTTTTGAACTGCTGCAACTCGTACGTGATGGTGTCATTGATGCGTGTGAATAAGCTGTCCATAATATCGGTTTTAAAGCTGTTTAGCTTCCCATCGATGTGAGTAATAAGCCTGTCAAAGTCGAAATTTACCATAGAAGCTGGTTGAGGTGATTCTGCTTGCGGGGTCGATGGTCTGGAAGACGAGCTGTTACCGATGACTTTGGCTGAAGTCTTCGCACAGGCTTTCAGTGGAGGCTGCGGTTTTTCTTTGCAGCTGGTGCATTTTATTGAGCTCTTTCCGTCTGCTTTCATTGCCTTGAATATCTTTTCTTGCAGCCCAATGCAAAAATAGTGAAAAGCCTTGTCACAATGTGAGCAAATTATCTCATCTTTAATTGTTAGAGGATCACTGCATTTTTGACACTTCATATTAACGGTCCGATTTGACGCCTTTTTATGTCAGCAAAAAAGATATTGTGTATGTTTTTATTTTATGACACTTAAATAAGCGACACACGCCTGTAATAATTTGCTTATTCGCACATTACGCTTTCTATTTATTTTTCAATTGATACACAGCAAGGCCACAAACCATTCGCTTTTGAGGCCTTAAAGCGGTGTGTCAAGATGCTACTATAAGATAGCGCTATCAATTATAGATAGCGCTATCAATTATTTTCCAAATGTGATCCAGCCAGGACACGAACCATTCGCTGTTACGCCCTTCAGATTGTAGTGATTGGTTTACTTGCCGATAGATGGTAGATATCACAGATTCGAATAGATGGCGTTGTTTAAACTACTGCGAAATAAATTTATTTTTCGATTTCTCACGCAACTTATTAGATGACAGAGTGTTGATTGATGTATTTGAGAAAAAATCGTATACCGGGCCGAGATTTGAACCCGCGAACACTTGCTTCGTACGCGTCAAGCCGAACCCCGCCGCCACCCGCCTGATGAAGCGCAGTGCAACTGGCTGTTTTATATTGCTAAGAAGTTTGGCGGCAGATTTGATAGATGACAAGACAATTTTCTGGTAGGTATTATTTCGCACAAATTAGATTATTTTAAACACGAAAAAGTTCACATACTTGACTTAAAGGATGCCGTATTTCACTGTTCACTGATGTAAGTTTTTACTGGCTTTAAGATGGTATTAAAAACAAACAGATTCACGAAATTTTAAACACTTTAAATAACTTTAATTATGAGCGATTGCAAAAGTACGTCAGCTCGCTAGATGTAGGTACACAAATTGCGTTATGCATTGCGTATAGTTAGGAAAACACTGAGTGAATTAGAAACGAGGAGTATTTATTTTTCCTACTTTGAATCGATACTGAGCTACGCCATTACGATCTGGGGAAACTGTTACGCTTGTCACAAGGAACCCTTATTTATCCTTCAGAAAAGAGCATTACGGATTATTGCCAGAGCTAAACATATAGAAACATGTAGACCTATTTTTAAAAGATTGAAAATCATGACTCTCACATCACTTTACTTATATAGGCTATTATTAGATTTTTACACCGAAAAGGAAAGTTACGTAAAATTTAAAGATACACATAATAAAAACACCAGATACAAGAATAATTTCATTCTACCATGCGTGGTTTTAAACGCTGCTAGGCAAAGTACCCAACTCTCAGGGCCTTATTATTTTAACCGCCTACCAGTTGGCATAAAAGACAATAGCAATCTCAGAACGTTCCAAAAACTTTTAAAGGATTTTTTTACAACCAATACGTTTTACTCTATTGAGGAATTTATAAATTTTACAAAATGACTTTTTTTACAGCCCCTTTATTTTAATGTAATGCGTATACTGATTATTTCATTTGTTGATTGTTTTAAATTGAATTAATAATTTTATTGATTGTTTTAGTTATATGGTATCTTATATTTAAATGTAATTACAATGTATTTAGATTCTTCTTGGACAAAACATTATAAAAATTAGTTTGATTGATTATGTGATTATTGATGATTATTGCTTGTGTTTGATCATTTCTGATATTGAATATTTTAATTGTTGATAGTTTTAGTTTTACTGATTGCGCCTTATATAGCTTCTTCTTTATGAAGTTTCTTCTGAAACAAAATGTTGTATGCTCTCTGGGCAGTTTGTTAATTAAACATTGTATGTTTTTTAATAATTCCCACAATAAAGAACTCAACTCAACTCTTCAGCAATTAGTCAGAATGCACAACCGATTGGCTTTGCCGACCGGTGCGCAAACCGTCCAGTGGCGCCGGGATGCAATCCCGCCTGGAGAAATCGGTCTATCAGCTTGTGAGGCATGAGACCGAGAGTTTTATCCGGGGTAGTCTTCCTCACAAAGAGGCTTCTGAATCGGAGCTGAATCGTGAGTTGAGCCGATCCGAGAATAAAGTGGGTCCTGTGGCCCAAGTTGCACGAAACCGTTCACCACTGCAAATAATGGGGCAACTAGGGTTGTCGACTATAGCGGGCGACCCGTCACCTTAGGAAGGTTTAACGATTAGTGGTTCTATCTCCCTGGAGTGAGCGCAGAAGACTTGAGGACAACATAGTCCACCGTCTAGCTACGCCACAAGCCCGTAAGAGGCCAACGCCTTAACCGCGATATAGCCAGGAGTGTTACCCAGCGGGCCTACACTACGCCCTTACTTTCAATTGTGACCAGATCACTCCAGTCTCCCGATTGGTTGCGAGTTCGAGGTCGCTTGCGCAGTCCTCTCCCTTACGAAGCGGTGAAACGGTGTTTACCGAATCTATCGCGGACCACAGCGTCCTTTGCCCGGCTGTTCACCCAGGATCGGGTAGCCGATGGTCATTTCAAGAGCAGTCGCCGTAAGGCCCGCAACCACCCCCGCTCTATAGGAAACAGTACTGCTTCCAGACTCCCCCGACTGTTAGTCAGAGTGGATGGCAAATTCGTTTCTGCGGTTCGACCACCATACCACGCAGCTGGTTGGGGGCCACGGAGAGTTCAGAGCCAAACTATTTGACTTTGGACTTGCCGATGAGCCCCGGTGCGCCTGTGAGTATGGTCGCCAAACTGCGGAACACGTAATTTGGTCTTGCCCAATTCTAGCGGCTGCACGGGAGAAATTGATGGATGCAGTGGGCACGTGCGTTGGGCGTTCTCCGATTTGGTACCCGGATTTGGTCAGTTGTAGGAGCTGCTTCCAGTCGTTTGGCGAGTTTGTGGGGCACTGGGTGGCTTCTTGGGAAAGCATGAGGCTTCGGGATACCCCCCAGGGGGTACCCTTTTCCTTGGTGGCGTGATTCGGCGGCTACTTCCAGCCCGAAGTGCCCGTCTTTGTGTCCGTCTCTTTACCGCCCCGAGGGGCGTTTCGTTCTTTGCAGGATCCAGGGATTCCTCCCCCCCGTGGCTGCTCCGAAACCTGCCCACGGACAGTGCGCCTTCACGTTCATTGTTCTGGAGCGTCCTCTACCCCGCTTACCGGCTCCTAAATTTACGATATTGTTGTTTCTTTTCTCGTTAAATTTTGTAATATTTTGTATTTTTTTTATTTTTTTGTAAATACCTTTTTTTTTTAATAAATGGGTTCTCGGGGCGGTACGGGGGGGGTGGTTTACCCTATTTCACCCCCTGCGCCTTTTACCCTTCTGGTACGCGCAGGGTTGTCGTAGCACGACATCCCGGGCAGACAAGACGACCCTCGTCGTTATAACTGCCCGGGCGGTGGGCGGGGTTTGCTGCCCTCACCTATCGCCTTGAAACTCTTTACTGTTAGTCAGAGTGCACAGTCGATTGGCTTACGCCGCACGGTGCGCAGACCGTCCAGGAGCGCCATAAGGTTGATTCCCAGGGGGAACTAACCATAAGGCCAGAGTCCTACCCCGGCTCGCTCTTCATGCGTGGAAGCCGTCGGATAGGTGTTGACCCGTGAGTGTGACCAACCCTGAACAGAATGAGTCTTCGTAGCCAACTCAGCAAGGGCCCATTAACTCCCTAACAACAAATAATGGGGCAATCTGGATCGATTCCTAAAAGTTGATTCAATTGTTTCGGCAATATTGCTTATAATTGCTCCAAATATTTTGTATTGCTAATTGTCGCCACCATGAATGGCTGTGTATCCACGAGTATGGATAATCTTAGACATTTTTTTTTGCCTTGTTTGTGTGTATAATTATGTGTCGCTTTCACGGGGGGAGCGCCGTCCGTTGGCAGGGGATGTTCGGCGGCAGTGCTAGGGTAGCCAGGCATACCTCTTTTGTTTTGCAGTAGAGGTAGGTGCGCGGGTGAACAAAATGGTGTCGTTTTTATGAAATAACGAAACTATGTTAAATAAACTTTATTGACGCAGTGCACTTACGCGTCTGCTTATGTGAGATAACGATAGTTCGGAATTGAAAGATCGCATGTTAAAGAAAAATGAATGGGCTGCTATTGGCCTGCTGTTTTAAGTATCTCACGATGACACAGCAAAAAAAAAACAGATTTACCAACATACTTCCACAATGAATGAAAAAAAATGGGTAAGATGAAAAAAAAAGTGGCAGTGGCGCTTTTCAACATAGCAATTGGTTCGCTTTTTAAGATTATTTTTTTTAAAAGGCGCCGATGAAGCAGGTTCAGGCCTGGAAGCGTCGTCTGTTTGGTAATTAATGGACCGATTTTTTTTAAAGTAATTCAAAATCAGTTCGGGGCATTCTGGGGAAGTTTTTGAATAATATATCATACAATTCGTTGCACAATATAGATGGTTTTCGCCTTGCTAGATATGTTCGCATCCAAATCCGTCTATTGCTTTTCTTTTTTTTGTTTGAAATTCATGATAATAAAAAGCACTACAAGCCGCCGCCGCAATGACACTCAAGCCGCCGCCGCCGCCGCCCTCGTCCATGGCCAGCAGTTGCTCAACTGAATTGCTAATGTATGAATGCATTGCCCAGTTGCTCCATATCGCTCAAAGATGCTCCATATCGCTCAACTTGGTGTGGCGGAATCTCTAGCAACAATTGCTACATGTTGGTATCGCCGTAAATTGCTTGATGTTGCGTGACGTCATAATTGACCAATATTTCCCAGGATTGAGCAATTTCAATTGCCCGTGTAAAGGCACCGTTATGTTTATCACGTTACTACATTACATTCGTATCCGATTTGCGAATTTACCGCTCTCGGACGTGTCACAATATACAACATATAATATACAAGCTACTGTAAATAACAAGTAGTTATTAAAAGCATTTTGCATTATAATAGTTTGAGTATCTTTCCTATTTAAAATACAAATAGAAAATCTCATGAGTTCAGTATCTTAACTTAATAAAATAAGTAAAAATATTAGTCAACATATCAATCAATAAAACAAACTAATCGGATCATAAACAGTAAAAATATTTTTGAAAATCAACAACTAAAATAATAAGAAAAAAACCAAATATTAGTATCTAAAATTTTCAAAAATAATCAACAAATCAAGATAATCAATAGGCAGCCAGTTTATAGATGCTGTTTTTAATTACTATTGTTTATGTAATATAAAAGCAATATAGCCAAACAATGAATCCAGGAATACATACGTACGTAAAACTGTAATTTTAGTGGGTCAATGTTGTAAAAAAGCCAGACCCTCGAATTCGGTTAGATCATAGAAAGGGTGGCCCGTCAACTTCTCCTTAATTTTTTTTTAAATTTAATTTGTCCAACTGTTTGATAGCGGTAGAGCGTAGATTATAGCTTTTCTATACTTTTGTAATCACATTCTCTATTGTGACTGGGCTGAACCGTCTTTTTACTTTTGGGCATTGTACTTGCACGTGTTCCACCATAATGTAGCAACAACACATCATTTTAAAGTGCATGAAGGCAAGGATATTTCGATGTATTTGATCAACAATTTATGTACTTAATCTTTTTCAAAAGCCGTTTTGATATTTTTTAAATTCAATTTTAGTACATTTATTATTTTATTAAATGCATTTTTTTTACCATTTCTACCTTCCTATAATTGCTTTAAGTTAAAGTAATAGACACTAGAGGTTGTAAAAACTTTTATTTTCAATGATTTTTTGAGTTTACATTAAATTACTTGAACGCATTTTCTACTTAAAGCGGGTGAAAATCCAAATTTAGAAAAAAAATATAATTTTTCAAAAATGGAATGATTTTGTTAAAGGTATATGTTTTAATCGCTTTATTATTAACAACCTATTACCCCCACCAGACTTTCTATCGACCGTCTAATCACTCTGTATATGTATTACCCTATGTTCAATATATACCAACATACATGCATACGTACCTACATATAAAATTTGCAAAAATAAATTAATGCCAAATATTGCCCTATACATTAAAGACAGAAATTGAATAGTTGACATATGAGAACATTGTTATCGAATAGAGGTCTAAAGCCGATTTTTTACAAATGTCTATTTATTTATTTTATTTATTTATTTAATTTAACAACGCATTTACAATAAATGTGCATCGCTAATATTCATATCAATATTTATCAAGTATTAAAAATTATTAAAATAAAAATAACAATAGAACACGGCCGATATAAGCATTAGCATGTAAGTGCTGCTGCTGCCCAACTAAGTGCCAGGACTTGTTCCAGGGCAGCGAGATCTCTAGATTTGTAGTGACATATATTCGGCAATTTAAAAAAGAAGACAAAAAAAACATATAAATATACATTACCGTCACCATTACAAATTAAAACTAATAAACAAAACCAGAAATATTAAAAATGGAATACAGAAAATAAATAATCGTGTTAATTAAAATAAACTGAAAAAATGACAAATAATATTAAACAATTATAACCAAAATTAATGAATTTAATAAGTAATGGTAATAAAAAAGTCAGCGAAAGCGAAAGAATAGTCAAGGATAAAATTTAATGATTGAAACTCTCTGGGTATATTAATTTATGGATATTTTGCCGGGCGTCATGTTTCAACGGAGTCAATGTTGGCTTTAAAATAAGACTTAGGCATATGCATTCTTAAAACTTTGTCAAGCATATTAAATATCCTGGGGGCTATGTATACAAAATTCCTCTGCCCAAAAGTGGTCTGCATTCGAGGGACGTCGAAATGTATAGCTCGAGATTGCCGCGTGCAGTTTTTTTATTGAGTTCTTATTGCGGTCTCTAAATTAGTTTGATACTCACAGAGCCGCTTTCACGTAGAGTTGCGGTACGTCTAGCACATTATATTCTATGTAGAGATCATCTGACGAGTATCTCCAGGGCTTTCTGTTTATAATTTCAATACTAGTTTCTGAGCTCTGATCAAGGGCACCATGTGAATTTTCGCTGCACCTCCCCACCCTATGATCCCATAGGTTAGGATGGATTGGCATGGTATACTATCTTAAGTGTCCTTTGGTCCAGGATCTATTTAAGGTCTTCGAAAACATACGTGAGTTAACAACGTACTACATACCTATTAACATCTTCAGTCAATCTTCAATTATAAGAGAGAATAGTTTGATTTTAAGGGAAATATGAAACTGAAACTTAGTATTAAGTTTCAGGGAAATATTACTTCGCTTTTGTCGACCTTGCTCCTTTGTCGAATACTTAGCAGGTAATTCTGCAGTGAAGCAGCCAGCCGCTACCGCAAAACAAAGAGAATTGGTCCGTGTGCTTTACTTTAGCGAAACCCCTCTAGCTGTTTGAACCAGAACAAGCGGGTGTACTTCATCAATTCGTTGTCTATTTAACCCTCCATCGGTAGAGAAGTGTCGGTCAAAAATATAGAGAATAATCGGCTAAGTTGACAATAGGAGATGATTTTAAATATTACGGCCCATATACGGAGTATTATGGGAAGTTTGTGATATTTTTAGAAGCTTTTATTTACCTTGCAATGTTTGTCAGTATGTTTGTTTGGGTTAAATATTGCAAGCAGAACTAGAACCACTTCCTCTGATCCTATGAAGTAAATTTTTTTCATGTTGGTTTAGTTCCGATGACAATGCATTTTTTATGGTGAGCATGACCTGATTCTGCAACTAGGGTTGTCGACTACAACGGGCGAGCCCGTCACCTCAGGAAGTTTCAACGATTAGTCATTCTATCTCCCTGGAGTGAGTGCAGAAGACTTGAGGACAAACCAGTCCACCACAAGCCTTTACGGGCTTGTGGCGTAGCTAGATGGTGGGCGTGATTCCGCACCCAGGATTGGCTCCAGACCTGATTCAGCACTCAGGATTGGTTCCCGACGAGGAGACTCCTCAACGGTCAACACCAAATGTCACGAAACTTTGTGTAGGTACGCATTCAATTATGACAGCCCGTTATAAGTTTCACCATGACATGGCTGCTGCGCCCAGAATTGGCTCCCGACGAGGGGACTCATTCGCAGTCAACGACACAAACAGGAGATTTTGTTTACGCATTCAACTATGATATCCCGTTATAAGTTTTACCATGACATGGTTGCTGCGCCCAGGGTTGGCTCCCGACGAGGGGACTCCTCAACGGTCAACAGCACAGGCACGAAATTTTGTATACGCATTTAATTATGATAGCCTATTCTTAGTTTTATCATGGCATGGCTGCTGCACCCAGGGTTGTCTCGGGACAGAGCATTTTAATAAAAGCTTCTTTTTAAAAATGTGTTTTTACTATTAACTTATTTAAAATATGTGCCCTGTGTTCGTTGTCCGCGCGGTCAAGTGTCAGTACACAGAGATGAAACTAAGTCTGTAATAAAGTATTTTTTAGGTGTGTCTCTTAGCGCCTTTTTGGAATTGGAATATCGTTTTAGATACAAAATAAAGGGTAGCTGCCATTGAAGCTAAAATTCAAATATATATATTTCTTAAAACCGGTTTGTTCGTGTAATGCCGGACCGTTTAATATTCTAGATCATCAATTTTTCATATTTTTTTTTAAAAAATACTTCACCGCCCATCTTTACTGCAAATAAAAAATCGATGGCAATCTGAACCGTGTTTTATTATTTACGCGATCGATTCATTAGTGAGTATTGTACACGATTGGGTTTATTTTATCGTGAGGGGATCGGAATTCTAGTAAATGAGTGCTCTGGGTGAAGTATGAATATTTACGTGCAAGGGCGATATGAGTTTAAAATGAATTATTAAAATTTATTTTAATGTAAACTAATTGTATACTGGTTTAATAGCAGTAATAAGATTTAACATTCTTTCAATATTGTTGTGTTATTTTGCGGCTCCTTTTGTATTTTATATGTTAAATATAAAAAGTCATAATGGGATAACCTGGGTGCTATATTCTGCACATACAACTTGATCAAGAGAGGATAAGAATTTTTGATTTTTGTCCACATTTGTGGATTATAGAGGCGGGATATGCAGATGAATACTAGGATTCCCTGCATTTTTATCACCTTGGAAGCCCAATAGGTAATTTTTACTCCTACGGGTGTCGCACTACCACAGTATAATTATTAACAGAGACGTCCAAAGACGTTTTACTAGATACCTGGACTATCGTGAGCACTTGGGACTTGGAACCTACGAGAGCAGGCTGAACTATTTCAGTATGTGTTCACTGGAAGACCGCCGCACAGCGGCTGATATGATATTATTGCATAAAATAATTCATAACAAAATTGATAGCCCTCATTTGGTAAAGAAACTGTCGTTGTTGGTTCCGCCACGAAGGGTTCGCTCTCCTCGTACGTTCGAAATCCCTCGTGTGAGCACTAGTTACGCCCAAAACTCTGTTATGCACCGCTTGATGACCACATATAATAGACATTTTTTACCTGAATCAACCTAAATTCAGCGAAGCTGTCCTTAGCTCACTAGGCGTCTAGGAAGTGATTACACAGTGAATATAATTTGAATATCTACATCCTATCCTACATATATCTCCCATCCCTCTCCTTTCCTATCCTTACAATAGTTCAATTGCAATTTAATTTAATTTAATTTAGTGCAATGCAATTTTTGATTTACCGTAGAAGAAAATAATGTAGGAAACAATTAATCGGCCAGCGAAACTCTGTATTAGAATAATTAGTAATAATTAATGAAGCACTGTATGTTTGCCGAAAATAAATAAATAAAATAAAATAAAAATAAAATAAAATAAACACCCAGTAAGTTCACTCAAGAGCTACAAGGCAATGCGGGAAGAGGGTGCGACGGAAGTGGGGCGAGGGGGTAAGTCATGTCGCGTCCTTAGGCCCATAGTTACGATGCTGTGGGCTGTGATACGCTGTGGGCGCAATTTGTGTCCGCTCTTACTATTGCTTTTTTATGGAGATTTACGAGTCGACGCCATATGTTTTTCTCAGAATAAATCGGTAGCATAATAGCATCTGCGTCGCCGGGGCACCGTAACTGTGGCCGGGACGATGCTTAAAGAAGAAAACGAGTAATCATATTACGATTTGTGGTAGCCCTTAAGATTCCTGACCCCTCTTGCTTCGATTTCAATTTTGATTTAAGAGAAGCTACTGTCTGGTATACTGTGGCACTACTCACAACCAACCCCAAACATAATCATCATCATCATCACCACCAGAAAATGATTTGACAGAATTCGGATTGACATAAATATCCTGTAAAAAATGAAGGCATATTATATGAAAAGAAAGTAAGGCAGTTGGATTAATTAAAATAGAATATTGAAGTGACTAAAGAGTAATAAAATATGTAATAATAATGATATTATAGATATTTTACATGTATGTTAAATATTATTTTGTCATTGTACATATTTTCCTTAAAATGTATTATTAGTGACGTTGAATATTTTCATGTCAATGATATTTTAAAACATTATCGATATTTTTTATTTGGTCGTTTTTTTTAATTTTTATCTTTTATACATATTTCTATGTAATGTGTTTTATTCCTATTTTAAATTCAGAGTTGTTTTTGTATTTTCATTTTTATATATTTTTTGTTTATCCATTTTTTTTAAAATTATGTATGGGTTCTTTTCATATGTTTTTTTTAAATATTTTGCTTGCTGATTTTGCTTTGGACTATGTCCCATAGTTTCTATCTATAGAAAGTTATAGAGAAATGTATAGAGAGTATAATCTCTACCCTAAAACAGGTAATTTAAAGTTAGGTTACTTCGTCATAGCAAGCGCAAGGTTTCATTATTTGTTTCTTTATAAATTCTAATAATTGACAGTTAACATATGGAAATAAGCTTATAAATAAATAAATAAAATAAATCTCCTCCGTCGAGCAATCTAGCGTGGAGTGAAGATAAAATATTGGTAATGTGTATAGTACCAACATATCCACATTCTCTAATTCAGCCTACTGTAAGTTACTGCAAACAACAGACCGTTGACTGGCAAACGGCAGATTAATCCGGAATAAGCAGATTATTCGGCAGATATTCCGCTCAAACCAATTCGGAATAAATCCCATATCCCGAGAGGCCGATACAGTGGATATTGGAGCAGCAAAGCCGCAGAGTCAATATAGTCGTGTAAATACTAAATCTAATGCGGATAGAAATATATTAACGATTTAACTTAAGAAATGACAGAAATTACATTAAACATACATTGATGTAATATTTGCATAGTTATTTTAATTCACATATTTTATACGTAATTAATATAACAAGAGAAATCAAAGTAGGTACATCCAAAATTTGGAAGGTTTCGATAAAGTTTCTAAAATTACTTCATTGACCTAATGAGAGCATTGTCTAATAAATTGTTTATTAGACGTAATAATAAATCAAAATTACGGTAATAAATTTATAATACGGTGACCCCAAATAAGAAGAGGGAGGGGAAGGGGAGTCTGTGAGCTACATATATAATATAAAAATAGATGGCGGTATATCTGGCTGTCCGAGCTTAATTTTTGGTGGTGAACGGTTTCGGGCAGCTTGGGCCATAAGATCCATTTTGTTCTCGGATCGGCTAAACTCACGATTCAGCTCCTATTCAGAAGCCTCCTCAAATGGAAGGCTACCCCGGGTAAGACTCTCGTGTCTCAAGACTTAGAGCTGGTGGGCCGGTTTCTCCCGGCTGGATTGTATCCCGGCGCCACTGGACGGTTTGCACACCGGTCGGCGAAGCCAATCGGTTGTGTGTTCTGACTAATTGTTGAAGTGGTCTGGAAAATATGGAAATACATTGTTTCCAGATCTGTTTTTAACATTGTTTTAACCTGTTTTTCATGATTTAAAAAACAGATTAAAAACAACTGCGTGTAGAGGTGGTTTTGTAAAATGATAACAAAGATTGATGGAGGGCAATCATTGGCTGTCTAAAATATTTTGACAGGTGAAGAAACCTGGGAACTGGAAAGAAAAAGCTAATCGGCAGAATGGGTCTTTCCTTTCGAAGATTTGCCAACGAGAGTTGAGAAAAGTCGAAGCATTGGTCAGAAAATGGCTACTTCTTTTTTCGGAAAATGGCTACAAATTTTTTCGGCAAAATTACACAAGTGTCGCTTGAAGACCAAAGTTTGCTTGTCCAGAGCCCAGAGTTATAAAAGTTCGCGAAAGACGTCCTCAAAGCAATGTCGTCCTTCACCACGATACCTCATCCACACATTCCGCTAAGGAAAAGGAAGCGTATTTGAAGACTTCAAACGTAGAACTGATGACACATCCGCCATACAGTCCATACCTCGCACCTTGCGAGTTCTTTTTTTTTCCTAAAATTAAAGACAAACTTAGAGGCACACTTTTTACGAGCCCTGAATCGGCGGTGAATGCGTTCCACGAAGTCATTGAAGAGGTCCCTAAGGAAGATTGGTCCAACTGCTTTTTACAATTGTCCCAGCAAATGCAAAAATGTACAAATTGTGAGGTCCTTTATTTTGAAAATCCATAAATGTATCATAAAGGACTTATTTATCAGAATCCAGAAACTTTCATTATGACCTAAGTAATACCTCACTACATACAGAAAAGAGGTGCGATTCAAATTGCATAAATAACTCAGTGCTACCTTTCTCCTTTCGCAATTCTTTTAATGGAATAGTGGGTTGTGTTTGAAATTGCATAAATAACCCAGTATTGCATTTTTTATTAAAGTTGTCATTGAAACAATAAAGTATTTTTTACTAACCCAGTGTTGCCTTATGCAAGCCTAACATTAAACACAGAGTTATCGTAATATGGTGGTGCTTTTTTTTTTTGGAAACCTACTGTTGCCTTGGATAGATTTGTATACAACTCGAAATCGACTTTTGGGCAAATAACTCCCTGTCGCTTTCAGATAGCTATATATTTTACACGACTGCCCAACAAAACAGGAGTGTAACATGTGTTCAGGGTTTATCTTTGTTTGTTTTCCGCTACTATGATTCACCATACTTCTAGACCAGTGGTTCTCAAACTTATTTCGTCTACCGCCCACTTCGAAAATCAATTATTTTTCAGTATCCCCATTTTTTTTTACTTTACATCTTATAAACCACAATGACGTTCATTACTTTAATTCTAAACGAGACTTTATAATATTAATTAAGAGTACCTTTGATTCAAATTAAAACAAACATAATCAATTTTAATTTTAAAACTAACCTAATAATGCCCCAAAAATTTTTAATACTCTAGAAGAGTCAGTAAAAAATGTTCAAAATATACATCAATTTAAGATAAAAGTAAAAAATTGGCTCCTTTACGAAGTAGGTCGTACAAAGACTGAAAATGAATTGCTTCATATAATAATTTAAAATATGTGTGTGTGTGTGTATTATTATATATGTATGTATATATGTTTGTATGTGTATATGTGTATATATGTATGTTACTAACCCTTTATCATATATATTTGTATTAATATGTTTACTATTTTATGCCATTTTATTTTTTAATTTTCTTTTTTTCAGTTATTTTCTCATATTTTATTTCTTTATTCATTATCTTAGTGTTAGTATTGAAAGTAGTCTATTAGTCAGTAATACTCAAACGTCAGTACTACTCAAAAAACAAAGTCTATAAATAATTACAAATCATATCTGTACGATCTCACTGTTAACTCTATACCTAACGGGGGCTAACGGGCCCATGATGAGGTGGCCACGATGACCCATGTGTTCAGGGTCGGTCACACTCACGGGTCAACACCCATCCGACGGCCTCCCCGCATGGGGTGCGAATCCCGTGCGGCGCAAGCCAATCGATTGTGCTCTCCGACTAACAGTCGGGGGAGTCTGGGAACTGTATTGTTTCCTACAGAGCGGGGGTGGTT
This sequence comes from Micropterix aruncella, assembly GCA_944548615.1. Lineage (NCBI taxonomy): Eukaryota > Metazoa > Arthropoda > Insecta > Lepidoptera > Micropterigidae > Micropterix > Micropterix aruncella. The sequence continues at coordinate 35,897,325 of OX155955.1, read as the reverse complement.
GTCTACCTTACGGCGACTGCTCTTGAAATGACCATTGGCCATCCGATCCCGGTTCAGAGAAGGGCAAAGGACGCCTTGGTCCGCGACAGATTCGGTGCACTCCGTTTCACCGCTTCGTAAGGGAGAAAACCGCGCAAGTGACCTCGAACTCGGAACCAATCGAGAGACCTTAGAAATCTGGTCACAATTGGAAGTGAGGGCGCGAGTATCTCGAGCCCGCCGGGTTTATTCCTGGCTAACTCGCGGTAAGGCGTTGGACTCTCACGGGTTGTGACGTAGCTGGACGTAGAATTGTACTGTCCAAAGTCTTCTACGTTCACTGCAGGGCGACAGAACGACTAATCGTTAAAACGTCCTGTGGTGACGGGCTCGCCCGTTGTAGTCGACACCGCAAGATGTTAACTCTATACCAAGTTGTAAAAAATAAATAAAAAATAAAAAAAATGTAATAAGGATGAATCTGATGATTTGTTATGATGAATTAAGCAATGACTTTCATTATGGCATAAACGCAGCCAAAATGTGTTGCCCGCATTAATCATCGCGAACCAACGCAGCCCAACGGCAGGCACACGCGCAGGAGAAGCTGTGACGCAGTACGGCCGCTCTTGACAGGACAAGGCGAATTTAGGAACCCTTTGCCAGTAGTCAAAATAATACAGTACAAATGTACAGGTTTTCTTAAAATACTTAATCTACTATTCCGACTTTTCTATTTATAGCTATAGAACACACAAAATATGTATAAATGTTAAACTTGATTGCTCACGGGATATCCTACGATAGCCATGTTAAATATTTTTAATTTGTATGCAATCAAACAGGGCAGAAATATGAACTAAATAATCGATGTTGTGTAGTAGGTAGCTAGGTTTTAATTTTAGTGAATTTTAAAATATTAAGTAGATTTATTTATTGATTTATTTAAGAATTAATTACTATAAAACATTGATTTGCTTACAAAAATAACAGGAACCGAATGGCAACAACTTAACCTTTTGTTTATTTGGTTCTGTCATCCAACGAATGTGAATGGACAATGAAATTACATTTCAGCCATAGCCCCCCTAAACCACTTCAACACCCCCCCTTCCCCATTTTTTTCTGGGCCCCTTACCGCCCCCCTCTAAGCTACCAGCGCCCACAAGGGGGCGTTATCGCCCACTTTGAGAACCACTGTTCTAGACGCTCGAACCGATTTAGCTGTATGTTGTATTGTTAGAATCGTTATTTCATCCCGAGTGTCATAAAATACCTTAACTGGCCAAATATCAAATTAACAGTTGTCTAAATGTCCAAATCTCAAAATGTCACTAAATTAACATAAATATATCGTGTTTAGTGTCAAATAAAAGGTCTGATTTAGTACATTCTGAAAATATGTATGTGGATAAATAAAGAAACTACAAATATTTCACAAAAATCCGTAATAAAAATAATTGTAAATACAATAGTTCACTTTTGGTAACGGCAGTCGTGTTTTTAACACGCTTTTATTAGGTCGACCTGTATGAAATTATGTAATGGAATCTAAGGTATCTAATTTAACCATCTTCCAAGGATCGTAGCGCTATGAAAATTGGCAGCTGTATGTATCTCTGATGACAATACAATAATATGGTACTGTCGAACTGATCTGATGATTGAGTCGGAAGATATGAACTGGAACGTCATGATTGAACATCGTATCATAGCTGTGTTTGGACTTGTTAGAACAGTCTTGGAATGAACTTTGACCACGATTAGGTTTCAAGGTCTGATGATGAAGCCGGAAGCACTGGCATTCCATGATGGAATATAGTATCATAGCCGTGTTTGGACTTGAATAGCGTGTGTTTAGTGTTTTTTTAAACTGTACTATTTTATTTATTCCTTTTAATATATTTACTTGTCCAGTTTATACACAATGAACGGTGTCGTTGCTACAACGCTGCTAGTTCGTGCGCGGGCGCTTTATGACTGCCATTTCGCAATTGCAAATGACGCGCTCATCTCGCTTTTCACTCGTAAAACTCGAGTGCGTTGGGAATAGCTCTGATATGAGTTCAGCATGATAGCTCTAAAAATGTCATAATAATATGCGATTATGCAAAATATCCTCGGTATTCGAGTAGGGGTGTACTCGTACTTTATGCGTAGATATGAATGGTACAATTTCTCACAGGCCCAGGGCTGTGACGCCGTCGGCAATCTCCCGCGCTTCGTACTTTGTTTACTTATAATTATCAGGGGTCTCGTAGGCAAATTATTCAGCCCGCAATATAAGTGATGAGACCCTCGCTGCAGGACGAATGTGAAAAGTATAATGAGTTTCTACGTGTGAATAAAGTACCGCTTAAAATTCGTCTCATTGTCAAACGTAATAATTGATTAGTATATCTATTATTAATGACGTCGAATCTTTATTTACGAATTTGCCCATTTCGGAGTATCTTACGGTGGTGAGAGATAAACTAAGGTCTGAGGACCTCCCTATTAGCTACGCCGACATGCTTCAACATTGCCTGACATCCTGCTACTTTCTATGGAACGGCGATTATTACAAACAAATCGACGGAGTAGCAATGGGATGCCCCGTATCGCCGATAGTTAGGTAGTGACCTATATATGGAATATTTTGAGGAATTAGCCATAAAAACCTCCAAAATTAAACCCATTCTCTGGTTTCGCTACGTCGATGATACCTTCTGCATCCTGAAAGGCAACATTCAAACGGTGAAAGAATTCCTGGGTCATCTAAACTCCATACACCCAAAAATCAGTTTCACCTATGAAGTAGAGAAGGACGGCTCCTTACCATTTTTGGATGTCAAAGTGACGAGGAGAAGTGACAATACTCTCGGATATACGGTATATCGGAAGCCCACACATACGGACAGATATTTGCATGCAAGCTCACACCATCATCCCTACCATCTACGTTCAGTGCAAACGTCGCTCGTGAATCGAGCACGCGATCTATGCGACACTGAGCATTTTCCGAAGGAGATGGAACATGTCAATGATGTCCTTAGGAAAAATGGATACGGAAAATATCATGAGACACGCACACGATCTAATACGGACGAAACTCAAAAACCGAGCAGATCAAGAGCATTCTTACCATACGTCAAGGGCGTGACTGATCGAATAAGTAAGATGCTAAACAGATTCGATATAAAAACGATCTTCAAACCGACCCAAAATATAGCTCGCTTTTTGAGGCCTGTATATGATGTAATACCACTGCAAACCCCGGGTGTGTATAAAGTCGAATGCAGCTGCGGTCTAGCCTACGTTGGACAAACGAAACGGCCCATAGCCACGCGACTGACAGAACACATCAAAGCTGTTAAAAACGTTCAGCGAGAAAAATCGGCGATCTGCGAACATATATTGGATAGCGGAAGTAACCACTGGATGCAGTTTCAAAATCCCATTGTTCTATCCAAGGAACAATTCTACTTTCCTCGCATGATCCGGGAAGCCATTGAAATAAGAAGAACTCCGAACTTCAATAGAGATGACGGCTACAAACTCTCTTCTACGTGGAACCCTCTTCTTAAAATGTTCCCGCCGCCGAACGCCGAACGCAAAGACGTTAAACAGGATACAGTGAGTGTTGTGTGCAAGACGGATTTTCGAAATTCGCGCGCTCTGAGCCCGGCCCCCCACCACCGTTATAACCTACGCAGTGTCGGCAGCGGTTTGCGGCCTACCCGCAAAACAACGGACTGACAGCTCTTCAGTCTACCCTAGACAACGGCGGCTGCAACGTCACCGAAACGTCGGGTCCTACAAATTTCACGCGGTAAATTCGTTTTCTATCCTATTTATAAAGTATACAAAATGAACGCAATATAATTTTATATTGTTTCCGCTTGAGAATGGGGGGAATAAGGATGGGAAATGAGGTAAAAGGAAGAGACAAAATAGATAAAAATATATTATGTATGTATATAAATATATTTATATTTAATTTTAGGTATGATATATAGGTATTATAATGAATATACTTGAGATAAAATTATGTCCTTGAACTAAATTAAATGAAATATAATATGTATAAATGTTTTGTGATCATCTAGATAGACTCTAGATTTTTTTTATTGAGTTCTTATAAGAGGTTTTTGATGAGTGTAATATGTCCACACTTAAAAAGTCTGTATTATATCTATGACACGCTCTGTATAGAAATGCATTTTGAGATGCGTTGGTTTTCACCACAGGGAGATGAAATAGTCGATGCGATCGAACAGGGCGGGGAGGAACATAAAATTCAATGCGCTCCAAAATCGCGTTAGCATCGATGGAATTATTTACCAACCCATGCAAAAAATATGTAATTACTTATGCAAATGTCGTTTTTCCTCACTAGCTGCTTTGAACGTTTGTTATTGCTCGAATATTGTCGTGTGTGCGATCATGGAAAAGGTGAAAATTCGCTTTCAAATCAAATCAAATCAAATAATTTATTGTCCTAAAAACTAATACATAGTTGTAGAGACAGTTGTATTACATTTAAATTTGGCCGTGATATGATTGAATTCTTCAATAATGATCAAATTCTTCTATAATCAAAACATAAAAGGTTACTCGTAAAAATAAAGAAGGTATTATTGTAGAATTAAATCTCCTCTGACCATTTAGTTTACCAGATAAAAAACACACAGTAATTAATTCTTTAAAATACCGATAAAAATAAGTTTTTTTAGTATAAAATTAATAAATGTAGGGTCAAAAATAACTAAAAAATATGACGATTGTCAAAAAGTAAAATAAAATGTCTTAGTGATTATATTGCAAATAAAAATAATCAAGGTATAATTAATATGTGCCTACTTAATAATAGAAATAGTCAATACATTTTAGTCGATTAAAAACAAAATCGATTAAAAACCTATTACAGAAAGAGATATAGTCGAGATGCATACAGTTTTTAGACATCGTTAATGTCGTACAATTCTCTTTCAGTGGGATATAATTTGAGTTTATTTTTAAATTGGAGCATTTTTCCTTCGCGGCATATTTTTTTTAAATTAGAGGGTAGCATATAATTCCGACGTAGTTCGGATCCCTTTTAAAAAATTCTAGATTTGGACGAGGAAGAATCAGATTATTTCTCCCCCTGGTAAAGTGTTTATGGGTATCTGAATGTATCGGCAGCTGAGCTAGGTTTTTTATGATTACACGACTGCCCAACAATCTATGCATGTTTTCCGTTTCTTTATTCTACCATAACATCTAAATGCTTATGCCGATTTATAAGTGTGTGATCGTTCTGCCATCCCGAGTGACATAGGATACCTGCACTGTCCAAATATCATGTAGGTATAAAATCGAAGGCTATCGCGGTTGTTTGACATTATAAATAGGATAGAAACGAATTTACCGCGTGAAATTTGTTGACGTTGCAGCCGCCGTTGTCCAGGGTAGACTGAAAGAGCTGTTAATCCATTGTTTTGCGGGTAGGCCGCATGGCGCTGCCGCCACTGTGTATATTATAACGGTGGTGGGTTAGGACATCATCATCCTAAGGATATCATTGACATATTCCATCTCCTTCGGAAAATGCTCAGCGTCGCATAGATCGCGTGCTTGATTCACGAGCGACGTTTGCACTGAACGTAGATGGTAAGGATGATGGTGTGAGCTTGCATGCAAATATCTGTCCGTATGTGTGGGCTTCCGATATACCGTAAGTCCGAGAGTATTGTCACTTCTCCTCGCCACTCGATGCAGTTTCGAAATCCCATTGTGTTATCCAAGGAACAATTCTACTTTCCTCGCATGATCCGGGAAGCTATTGAAATAAGAAGAACCCCGAACTTCAATAGAGACGACGGTTACAAACTCTCTTCTACGTGGAATCCTCTTCCTAAAAATGTTCCCGCAGCCGAACGCCGAACGCAAGGACGTAAGACAGGATACAGTGAGTGTTGTGTGCAAGACGGATTTTCGAAATTTGCGCGCTCCGAGCCCGGCCCCCACCAGCGTTACAACCTACGCAGTACCGGCAGCGTTATGCGGCCTACCCGCAAAACAACGGATTGACAGCTCTTTCAGTCTACCCTGGAGAACGGCGGCTGCAACGTCACCGAAACGTCGGGTGCTACAAATTTCACACGGTAAATTCGTTTCTATCCTATTTATAATCATGTAGGTAGTTGTGTAAACATCTAAATGTCAATAAACATTCAAATATCATGTTTATTGTTAAATGAAAGGTCTGATTAAGTACATTTTGAAAATATATATTTATCTATATTATACTATAAATATTGATAGTTACATAAACCACAATTATTTCATATAGATTCTATATGGATAAATTCTATATGGTTGCCGAAAGAAAATAAAAAAAATAATAATGGTTTCTACTATGGTATTGTTCATCTAAAACAGACGGGTTTTTTCCTGCCTCCATACATAAGCAACACAACTTCACAACATCACAATAATATATTCATTCTATAAAAACTTTTTGATTTTTGTTTTGCCAGCTCCGAAATTAGCATCGCGTTTAAAAGGCTCATTGTCGTAAAGTTGTGCAATAAAATGAAGAGTACGACACGTACGGGGACGGCACGAAAGAAAAGGGGGGGTGAATCCACCGCATCGACGCCTTGTTTTAGGGTTCAATGGACCTGTTCTGAATTTACCCGCCGCGAAAATGGCCAACTTGTAAAATATATCACTGCAGACGTTCAACGACTTTTATCACAATTGCAATTGGGAAGTTTCCGGTTGGGAAAACTGTGAGTTACGAGCCGCGGCCGCCACTATGTGTAGTATTGTGTAGTCTTCGTGAACGCCAGACATAACCGCGGGCAGTCTTACTCGTCCCAGTTGGGGAAGTTAAGCTTTTGTTTCATGAAAAGAAATCGGGTCGGTTGTGTACGTCAACTACAAAAGTGGCTGCAAAAGTTAGACGTAGGTACTGTGGTACCGATCAACATCCCCTATGAGGCTGAAATTCCGTTTCCTAACTCATAATTCAAAATGTTTACTCAACGTAAATGGGCATTTTTACCAAAAGGTTTACATCACAATTATGTCCTGTTCAAATATTTTGATACTATTTCATTTGGAGAAATCGTCATACTCCAAACAACTACAGCCAATGGAATGACGAGGACGGTCCGAAAACTTACAACCACCTTTATATTAATTCAACTGTGTGTTCAATGTGGATTAGACAACATATATTGTTTATATATGTATGTATGTGTGTATATGTGTATTCTAATGTATTTAGTATTTCTATTTCCTATATAATATTGTAATTTTTATTAAATTTTTATTATTACTTATATATATTTATTATTATTAATATTAAAATATTTTGAAATTTTCTCAATAATTAATCTTATTTAAATAATAAATGTAGTGATTATTTGCATCCAAACTTTCCTCCGGTTGTAACGGTCTCCGTTCCATCGGGTTCAGAAGAGGGAGGAAGAGAGAGTGCACCCGTGGTCGCGCGCCCACCTGTGCACTATAATATAGACTGCGCACTTGACTGCTTCCGGAAAAAATGGACTATGAGAAGACTAAAGAGACCTATGGCGATGGACAATGGGTAGCAGTAACCACGGCTGCTACTGCATCTTTTCCTCGTGGTCGAAGATACAGAAAAAATAGTATTAAATCCAAAACAATGACGTATGGTGCATGGAACGTTCGGACTCTTTTGGATCGCGATTCCAACCTTTGCCCTGAAAGAAAAACCGCTATAGTAGCCCGAGAACTACGTCGCTATAATGTTGACATAGCTGCCCTCAGCGAAACACATCTTGCAGAGGAAGGGGAACTAGTGGAGCACGGCGGTGGATATACCTTCTTTTGGAAGGGCACTGCCGCGTCGGAGCCCAGACGATCTGGCGTTGGATTCGCGGTCAAAAACAGCATCGCTAACAAGTTGGAGGAATGTCCTGTTCACATCTCAGACCGCGTTACCTCACTGCGCCTTCATTTAAGCAATAAAAACTTCCTCAACGTGATTAGCTTGTACGCGCCAACTCTGGACAAGGACGACGATGTCAAGGAGAAGTTCTATGAAGAAGTAACTCAACATTTGTCTCAGATACGACCCAAAGAACAAGTTTTACTTCTAGGCGACTTTAATGCGCGAGTTGGACAGGACTACGAAGCGTGGCCTAAAGTGCTTGGAAGGCATGGAATCGGCAATATGAACAGCAATGGCCAGCTTTTGCTCAGTCTGTGCTCGTTATTTGGACTAGCAATAACTAACACTATGTTCAGACTACCACCGAAATATAAAACCACCTGGATGCATCCAAGATCCAAGCATTGGCATCTGATTGACTATGCTATAGTCCGCCAAAGAGACATCTCTCAGGTGCACGTCACTCGCGTCATGCGTGGGGCGGACTGCTGGACGGACCACAGACTCGTCATTACCAACCTGCAACCTCGCCTACACCCACCGCGTAGGACCGAGAGAGTTAAAGGTGTTAGCCTAAACCTACAACACCTAGAAAATAAAGAAACGCAGCAACGATACGTCTCTGCAATGAACCTAGCGCTGAGTACACTTAACGTTGAAGACGGTGATTTTCAAGCCAACTGGAACCTTCTCTCTTCTCATGTACTAGAAACAGGTACTCAGATCCTGGGCATTAAAACTCGGAGAAACGAGGACTGGTTCGACGAAAATGAAAAGATACTATCAGAGGCAATTAAAAATCACCGAGAACTACTACGTCGGCAACATCACGGACGCCATCACCATAACATCACAGACGAGCTAAAAAGAAGTGGAACTGAGCTACGTAGACTGACTAGGCAAACTAAGGACACTTGGTGGCAAGAAAAGAGCCAACACATGCAGTGGTTAGCCAATACTAACCAAATCGGCGACTTCTACTCAGAACTGCGGAAGCTGATTGGTTCCCCTTAAATCCTAGAAGCCGATGTAGCGTTCCCCTTAAATCCTCTGATGGTTCACATCTGCTGAAAAGCAAGGAAGATATGCTGAAGAGATAGGCGGATCACTTTACCACCTTGCTCAACGTGGATCGATCTGTGGACATGCAGCACATCGGCTTAATTCCTGCGCTGCCTAGTGCTGTTGAGCTAGACGACCCACTCTCTTTGAAAGAGGTAGTTACAGCCCTAAAAGAACAGAAGAATAAGAAGGAGACTGGCATTGACAACTTACCAGGAGAGCTACTGAAATATGGAGGCGATGAGCTGCACACGAAGCTATGGGCATTGTTCGGACGAATGTGGGTCGAAGAACGTGTACCAGCAGACTTTAAAGTCTCTCGCATCTGCTCGCTGTATAAGAACAAAGGCGACCGTTCTGACTGCAATTCGTACCGCGGAATATCACTTCTCTCTGCTCCTGGTAAAGTGTTCGCCCGAATACTTTTAAACCGACTGATGACCCTGTCGGAGAGGATTCTACCAGAAACCCAGTTCGGATTCCGTCCAGATCGAGGAACCTGTGAAGCTATCTTCTCCGTTCGTCAAATACAGGAAAAAAGCAGAGAACAGGGTCAAAATCTGTATCTATGTTTTGTTGACCTAGAGAAGGCATTTGACAGCGTATCACGTGAAGCCCTGTGGAAGATTCTGGAAAAGGTTGGATGCACTGAGAAATTTGTCAGACTGATTCGACTTCTGCATGATGACATGGAATGCTGTGTGTCAGTCAACGGTGAACAAACAGGGTTCTTTCCTGTAAGCTGTGGCGTGAAACAAGGCTGCGTGCTTGCGCCTACCTTGTTTGCCTTATATTTCGCAGTTGTAGTCCGTGATGCTCTGCAACACATCTCAGAAGGTGTTAGAATTCGTTTTCGCACAGATGGCTCTCTTTTTAATCTGGCAAGACTTAAAGCCCACACAAAAGTATCATACGCCACGATAACGGATATAATGTATGCCGATGATCTATGCTTTGTAGCCGAAAGCCCAGATGGCCTGCAAAGGTTAATGACTAACCTCGACGTGTCATGTAAGAACTTTGGCCTAAAAATCAGTGTGAAGAAAACCGAAGTGATGGCCAACACACTTAATAAGGAACCTATATCTATTAAGCTCGGAGAGACTCCTCTGAAGCAAGTGGACAAATTCAAATACCTTGGTAGCACTATAACAGCAAAATGTGACCTTGACTCTGAACTGAACGGGAGGATAGGAGCTGCGTCTGCAGCTTTCGGTAAACTCCGTAGCAAAGTCTTCAGCTCACACGACATCAATCTGGGAACAAAAGTGTCTATCTACATGGCGATCGTCCTCCCAAACCTCCTCTACTCGTCAGAGACATGGTGCCCATACCGAAAGCACATTCGCGCACTTGACAAATTCCACCTTCGATGCCTACGCGACTTAATGAACATCAAGTGGTCGGACCGTGTGAGGAACACGGAAGTTCTTCGACGCGCTAAAGTCAGCGGAATAGAAGCATACATGATGCAACGACAGCTGAGATGGTGCGGACATGTCTCCCGTATGCCTGATGAGAGAGTGGCAAAGCGTATCTTTTACGCTGAACTAAAGAACGGCAAGCGGAAACAAGGCGGCCAGCTCCTCAGATACAAGGATACTCAGAAGAGGCATATGAAAAGGTGCAACCCTCAAAGCAAAACCCCCATAAAAAAAAAAAAATAAAAAAAAAAATAAAAAAAAAATAAAAAAAAAACAAACTAGAATGCAATCGCTATGGCCGAATACGGCTAGAAGGATATATATTATATAGGTACATTTTTTAATTATTATTATTTTTATTGTGTTTGGTTTGTTTCATCGACCCCGTTTTAAATGTAAAAATATAAATTGCTTGCCCTGGAACGGGTATATCCCAGTTGGGCAGCACTAGCCAGTGAATGAAAGAGGAAAGTTTTTGCCATTTGTTTTAATATTATACTTATTGTAAATGGTTAATTTGATAATTCCAATAAAAATAAAATAAATAAAATGATAGTATTTGAGCTACTGGTACGATTTACAAATTTGTATGCAGGACAGTGGAATAACCTGGTAAATGTAACCGCCTCTGAAAAAAAATGTTTCTTGGGCATTCTTTTGTTCAGCGTGTATATCTTTCTACCTCGTAGATTTATATATTGGGAGACACTAGATTTTTATATTGGCTCGAGATCACTTAGAGATACTTTGTTTATCTCAAATATTCACTGCTGTGATAATACAATAATCAGGAGTCCACCTGATAAACATGCAAAAATGGTACCTCTCTTTGATGAACTGTGTAAAAAAATCAGTCAAACTCCTTTCCTGGATTTCCCAGGATTTTTTTTAAACTGTTTCCTAGTTATTATGAGTCGTTTGATACATATCCAAAACTCAACTTTATTGTAACTCGCAACTAGATGGTGCTGCAGCACATCAACTTCTATACCGTTCAATCGTTTGCTGACAGTAACATAGGCTACTTGAGGGAAGGGGGAGGGGGGACTGGAAAGGGGAGCGAAGCGGATACCCGAGCATCGCCGGGTAAAATTCCACTAGTTTGTTATACATTTTGGAAATGAAGCAATAATTGTGTTAAATCCAAAAGAATAGTTTTTTCTTGTAGTTTTATTATCAAAAAATATAATCGATATAAATATAATACATATTTTTAAAATCTAAATATCTATTGTATCCCTAACTGATGCCAACAACAACTTGTTTATCAATAATTTTGTATTATAATTACAAAATGTGCTTATTACTATACAGCCATTGATTAGAACTAATTGTAATACATTGCATACATATGCGGAACGATAAAACTTTAGTGTCATGCCATAACAACTAATGTGCAAGCACACAGTTCTGAAATAATAGCGTTTGAAATTTTACTCAACCGCCAGAAGGCTCCAATTAACACCATCCTATCTCCAGGAGCTTTTTGAACCACTAAGTTCCCACGGTCTCGTACTTCGGTCAGCCTCTGACAGTTTATTAAAAATTCCGAGTCATAATAGTGATTTCTATTCCTATTCTTTCTGTGTCCATGGTGCAAGACTCTGGAACGATCTCCCAGCAAATATACGAAACTCGCCTTCTTTACCATCGTTCAAGACTCACCTTAAGGATTACTACTTTTCTAAGAAGTAACCAGTTCTTCCCTTTCTCTCCTGTTCCTCTCCCAATTCCCTCTCCTCGGGCACTATTAGTCTTAAATTCTTCCACTCGTCTGTATGTTATGTAATAATCTTTATTTTCACTATGCGCGCATGTACCACTATGTTTAGGTTAGCTGTAAGACATTGCCATGTGGCAATAAGCTCGCCTTTTTTGTATACTTTTTTTTTTTAACCCCTCTCCTCGCGGAGTAAAAATTCAGCTGTCCCATTCGCGCGCGACCTTTTCGCGCGCAAAATCGACGACCTTGATAAAAACGACCATAACTTGTAAACCACTATACGGATCATAAAAAGAAGAACTGTAAAATGATCGCATTGAAATTTTGACATATAAAACATTATAACCTTATCTCGTAAATTAATTAAGATAATAATGGCGACAAATTACAAAACGCAAACGGCCTCCATCGTGTCGTCATCACTGGACCAGGTGGACGCCTGTCATTCCAGTGTATTAAAACTTGCATCCCCAAAAGGACGCCTGTCATTTGTCGGGTTAAGTGCAAATAAAGAGTTTATTATTATTATTAAGGCTGCCCGAGGCAATTTTCCCGCAGATCACCAGACACACTGCAGATCACAACTGCCTACACCTGCAGGATATAACTACAGAGTTCCCTGAGGCCTTCCTATGTTCCCACTTCGAAGAGGCCACCGTATATGAACTGAGCCACGAGTTGGTTCGACTAACAAATACAAACTGGCCGTAAGCCCAAGCTTCATGACACCCTTCGATCTTTCATATTTTTAAAAGCATAATTTGTTTTTTAAAAGTTTAAGTTGTGTTGTATAAAATTCGCTGTCAGAGTAAAATTTCTTCAGGAATTCTATTATAAAAGTGTATGCACTACCCCATAAACGTATGTCCAACTTTTCAAGTCAACGCTTGGGAATTGAAAGCTGGAAAGTGGTTTCTATTTCTCGTATTTACATTGTGCGGTCACATACTTTTGCGAACTGTGTTAGGTCCGGAACCTACATGGCTCGTTCGGGTAAGTAAGCATTCGTATGCACTCGTAAAAGAGCGGGAAAGCGCAAATGTATATCTATATAAATTTTCATACGTTTCATATGCACTAGTTTGCACGTAATCACGAATTGAAAATAATACACTTGTTTGCATTTTTGAGAAAGCGAATACAATTGTACTCCGTTATCATATTATTACAAGCTTTTATATACCTTGCAATGTTTGTTACTTTGTTTAGGGCAGATCTTGCAAGCTGAATTAGAACCACTTCCTCTTATCCTAGGAAGTTTAAATTGTACATGTTGGTTCCGTTCCGATCACAATGCATTTTTATGGTGATCATGACCTGATTCTAGACCCAGGATCGGCTCCCGACGAGGCTGCTTTTCCGCGGACACACAACAGCACTGACACACAATTTTGTATACTTATTCAATTATGATAACCAGTTCTATATTTTACCATGACATGGCTGCTGCACCCAGCATCGGCTCCCGACGAGCGGACTCCTCAGCGCTCAACAGTACAGAAACGAAATTTTGTATTTTATTTCTATTTATTTATTGGAATTATTAAATTAACCATTTTACAATAAATATAATATTAAAACAAATGGCAAAAACTTTCCTCTTTCATTCACTGGCTAGTGCTGCCCAACTGGGATATACCCGTTCCAGGGCAAGCAATTTGTATTTTTACATTTAAAACGAGGGTCGTTGAACCAACCAAACACAATAATAATAATAATAATTTTAAAATATATATAATAATAATAAATAAATATAATAATAAAGTTTACAATATTATATAGGAAATAGAAATACTAAATACATTAGAATATACATATACACACATACATACATATATACACAATATATGTTAAGTCAACTTCAAATTATTCTACTACATCGATCATGGCATGGATAGATAAACGCTCTTCTTGCACCAGCCATTTATTTATTTTGCTTTTAAACACATGACAACTGGGGCTGGTTTTAATGTCACTGCTTAATTTATTATAGAGTCTTGTAGCTATGAAAGAGTAGTGTCGCTGTCCGAAAGTCGTCTTCATCCTAGGTACATTTAAATTATCACTCAGGAGTTGTCTAGTGGGTTTCGTGTGCGTAATAATAAAAGATTTATTTTGTTTGGCCACGAAAACCCAACGTAGTGCAGTTTTAATGAATAATAACCTAGCATCCAAAACCTGAGCTTCTTTAAAGAGTTCCTTAGAAGAATATTGATATGGTTTGCGATGCATGATTTTTAAAATACATTTTTGCGCTGTTAGAAGTGGCGTCAGGAGGGTTTTGCAGCACCCACCCCACCCAATTATACCATAGTTAATAAGGGTTTCACATAATGCAAAATACACTATGGTTAGCGTCCTGCGATCCAGAACACTCCTCAACTCTTTGAAAGTATAACCAATGGTTCTCACTTTCTTTGACACTGCATTGACTTGCTCTTCCCATCGCAATTTATTGTCAACTACAATGCCTAGATATTTGACTGTGGGGGATCTCTTTAGTGGTGCACAATTACACGAGGTTTCAGAGTGACATTTGTGAATGGTTACGTGGTGATTTACTGTTGGCTGACCCCTATTAGTAGGGCTAAAAGTCATATAACTGGTTTTACTCACATTTAGTGTTAGTTTTGCAGTTTCTAGCCAATCACGAATCTCATTCATGCCCAAATTTGCTTTTGTGAGAGTACTGTCCCAATTTGATCCCTTAAAGATAACTACAGTGTCGTCAGCATATGAAATTATTTTTGCTGTCGGTAACTGGCAAAGATCATTTATATAAGTGAGGAAAAGTATGGGTCCCAGGACGCTTCCTTGCGGAACCCCATAGGTTAGTGGTTCAGCGTCACTAAAGTGGTTAAGAATCGACACAAACTGGACTCTGTTAGTTAAATAGCTCTGAAACCATTGGAGACTGGATGACGCTACGCCTATTTTTTTTAATTGTTGTAGTAACCTATTATGAGGCACCGAATCAAAGGCTTTCGCCAAATCTAAAAATACTGCCAGGCACTTTTCTCCCTTGTCTATGCCTTGTACAAGAAAATCTGTTAAGGCTGAGATGGCGTTTGATGTCCCTAGGCCTTCTCTAAAGCCAAATTGATTGTCTGACAGAATAGCGTTTTCTCCTAAGAATTTCATTAATCTTAATTTAGCCACCTTTTCAATAATTTTCGACATTGTATTCAGTATTGAAATAGGTCGATAATTATTCACCTGCAGTTTGTCACCCCCCTTAAAAATTGGTATTACTCTAGCAGTTTTCAAATCGCTCGGAAATACACCACTTCTAAAGCTAACGTTGATTATATGACTGATGGGTACGCTTATATATGACTTAGTAATTTTAAATATATGGGACCCTAATTCATCATTTCCTGCTGCTGACTTATTCTTTAGGCTTTCGATTATCTTCGTGACTTCAGCAGCATTAGTCGGTCTGAGATATAGTGAGGCCTGGTAGATACCAGTATCATTACATGAATCAATTTCTTCATCCGTGACAAATTTTTTGGCTAACATAGGACCCACGCCACAAAAGTGTTTATTAATGTGATTTAGCACTTTTTTAGTGTTATTTTGCAGGGTAACAACTTCATCCTCGATTTGGATTTTGGACAAAGACGAAGTTTTTTTATTTTTTGAATTTGATGCTTCTTTTATTATTTCCCATATTTTCTGAGGGTCTTCTTTCGAGTTTGAAATTTGCGTTTTGTAGAATCTTTGCTTCGTTAATTTAATTAAATTCTTACATATATTTCTATACCGCGTAAATTTTTGTTTTAAAATGAGGTCATCCGGTCGCTTTTTTAAGGTAGCGTGCATTTTATCGCGTTTGTGAATACAAAAGAGTAGACCCTTAGTGATCCAAGGCTTTAGTTTTTTGTGTTTGTGTCTAATTTTAAAAGTTTCAATTGACGTATTTTTATTTACTATTTGACCTAACGAAGTGATAAATGCCCGATATGTTTCATCCGTACTATGCAGAGAGAGAACAGGAGACCAGTCGTGACTGCTAATGTCTTTTAATATATTATCGTAGTTAATAGTTTTCTTTGTGAATTCATGTTTATGTTCAGCCTCCTTCCTCCATTTCCCTACTTTAAATAATATTGTATAATGATCTGTAATAGAGTTTTGGAAGATGATCGTGGAAATCGTATTCTTAGAGCGAATCATAACATGATCAATACAAGTACTACTATTATTGAATTCTCGCGTTGGCTGGACAACCTCTGGGCGGAGTCCATGTAGCATTAGAAGATTGATATATTGGTCAGCTTGGATGTTTGCCTTCCCTTCTATTGAAATATTAAGATCCCCACAAAGTATTAAATTCTTTACGCTTCGATTTTCAATTAAGACCCCGTCTAATTTTTTTATAAAATTTGTGATATTGTTATTGGATGGACTCCTATATACACAGAGTAGAGTTCTATCAATATCAATGTTAACCTGTAGACAATTTGCTTCAGGGAGATTAATTTCTTGGACAGACATATAACTAAAACCTTCTCGTATATACACTACCACACCATCATTCTGAGTGTGGTTTAGCGTTGTGTGGTAGCATTCATATCCAGGAATGTGCTTATCCCTAAAGTAGTGTCCATTCCAGGTCTCGGTGAGTATTAGAATATCTAGGTCAATTTGGAGACGCTCTAATAGAATAATAAATTGATCGTAATTTTTATTGAGACTTCTAATATTTAGACATAGACACTTGACTGTATCACCCTCGGACATAATCTCTCTGCACAACAATACGTTTGATGTGACGTGTCTGTTTTCAGTACTATTATTCAAAAAATTCATGTAATCCATTGCAATACAACAGTAATCATTATAGTTTTGATAAGCAGTTTTAGCAACATTTTGTTAAGACTTTTAGTTAGTTTGTAGAGCGATATCATATCACAACCAATGCAGATCAAGAATATTTTCGATGTAGGGTATGAATATAAGTAGGTAGTTTTTAAAATAGTCGTTAAGATTAAACTAATATTCAAAATATCTCTGACACTGCCAAACTGCGGCAATACTTGTGTGCTAAAAAATAGAATAATATATACATTACTAATTTTAAAAATTAAAAAATAAAAAATAATAAAATCTATAATATAATTAAATTTAAACTTAAATTCCAAATAATCATAATAAGTGTAGACTAATATAATATTAAGGGTTAATTTGTTTAAACCATAAGTAGTTAAAGATAAAAGCGGACATCTAGATAAAATAACTGAAATTATAGATCTAAAAAAGAGGCATTATTTTTAATGAGGATTGGTTTATCGCCTTCCCCTTTTCTTAAATAAATCCTCCCAGCACTTACCCAACAGTATTTAAATGATTTTTCTTTGGCAATTCTTTTTGCGTTCCATAGTAGTTCTCTTGAGCGTTTAGTCAAATCATCAGAAATAAAAACCGGTGCATTTGTTTTACCAGTATAACTAATGTCAAAAAGAGTTAAGGTTTCGCCATTTGTTTTACATTTCTTGAGATACATTTTAAAATTAGAGATGAAGGAATTTTTTAGCTCGTTTGTAATGAATTTTGCAATGATCGGCTTCGGTTTATTTTCAGAGTTCTTGTGCCGGATACGATAAATAGTACATACATCCGATCTATTAAAACTGCATTTGGTGACCATGGCAATTTTCTCCAATATGTTAAGAAGATTTTCATTTTGTGACTCAGGAATACCTCTGATTTCCATATTAGCTGATTTTTGTAACTGCTCTTGGTAATCCAGCTTATTTTCAAGGACTTGAAGTTGATTTTCGAATTCCCTTTTTTTCCTGGTTTCGGTGACACATTTTTTTTCCATAACCTCAATTTTATTACTTAGACTATCCACAGTTTCTATTAGAAATTCATGTCGCTCATTTTCTGAAGCTTTAAAGACTTCCAATTCAGACCTGGTCTCCATGACTTTAATGTTGATATCATCGCAGATTTTAATTTTTGCCTCAATAGCAGTAAATTTATTGTTAAATTCCGCCATTTGCAAAGAATTGAGTTTGATAATGGCTTCAAACTCGGCAATGGTGGACTTAATTGCTCGAAATTCCGTCTGAAATGATGAAAAATCACATCTTAAGTTTTTTATCTCCATTAGTATAGTGGCAAGTTGTTCATGTGGTAGAATAACAGAAGGAATTTTAACATTGCTAGCATTGCTCGTAGTCGAAGGTGAAATGACTGCCACATCAGTAGGATCCAAGGGTGACAAAGATATCTTCTTCTCCACCAACAAAGTACGCTTCTTACAATCAGCGCATTTGAAGAGAGGTCGCTTGGCGATGGGTTTCCTAATATATGTATCCCTTGGAAAGCCACAGCAGTCGAAATGGTACATATTTTTACAATCATTTATACGCTATTTATACGCATTCAATTATGATAGCCCGTTCTAGGGATCATAACGCACTGGCGTCCATGGCTCCAGAGCCATGGCTGCGGAGCCAGATAAAAAGTCAGTGGCATACAACTGGCTGCGGAGCCGGCTCCGCGTGTGCGCGCACACATAGGGAGCCACATACATTCTGGCTGTGCGTAGCCAGTGGCTCCCATTTTGGACGCTTGTATCGTGTGCGCGTGTTGCCGGCTCCTGGAGCCAGCGGAGCCTGGCCACCCAGTGCGTGCACCTTTATACATTCTCTAGTAACATTCTGGCTTTGCAGCCATGACTCCGGAGCCATAGGCGCCAGTGCGTTATGAACCTTAGATTCACAGCGACAGGAATGCTGCAACTTGGGTTGTCGACTACAGCGGGCGAGCCCGTCACCTTAGGAAGTTTTAACGATTAGTCGTTCTATCTCCCTGGATGTGAACGTAGAAGACTTGGGGACGAAACAGTCCACCGACTAGCTACACCACAACCTGTAAGAGGCCAACGCCTTAACCGCGAGATAGCCAGGAATGTTACCTGGCGGGCCGACACTCACGCCCTTACTTCCAATTGTGACCAGATTACTCCGGTCTCTCGATTGGTTACGAGTTCGAGGTCGCTTGCGCGGTCCTCTCCCTTACGAAGCGGTGAAACGGTGTTTACCGAATCTATCGCGGACCAAGGCGTCCTTTGCCCGGGTTGTGACGTAGCTGGACGTTGGATTTGTTCTGTCCAAAGTCTTCTACGTTCACTGCAGGGCGATAGAACGAGAAAATCGTTAAAACGTCCTGTGGTGACGGGCTCGCCCGTTGTAGTTGACACCGCAAGTTGTTAGTCAGAGTGCACAGTCGATTGGCTTACGCCGCACGGTGCGCAGACCGTCCAGGAGCGCCAGAAGGTTGATTCCCAGGGGAAACTGACCATAAGGCCAGAGTCCTACACAGGCCCGCACTTCATGCGTGGACGCCGTCGGATAGGTGTTGACCCGTGAGTGTGACCAACCCTGAACAGAATGGGTCTTCGTGGCCAACTCAGTAAGGGCCCATTAACTCCCGGGAATGCTACACCAAGGGTTGGCTTCTAACGAGGGGACTCCTTAGCGATCAACAGCACAGAAACGAAAATTTGTATACGCATTCAATTATGATAGCCCGTTCTAAATTTCACCATAAAATGGCTACCGCTCCAGGGTTGGCTCGGGACAGAGCATTTTAATAAAAGCTTGGTTTTTAACATGTGTTTTTAATAGTACCATATTTTATTTTTTATTTTTATTTAGGAAGCATACAATTACAAGACTATGAAATTGAAATACCGTTTGGTATTAGTGTATAGATCACTTACACTTCGGGCGGTTACCGTTCTCGCAGACGAATCTACTGTATGTAAGTGGCTTTAGTGGCACGTGCATCACGATATTTAAATTATCTGCTCTAACAGAGCCAGATCTAGATTTGTTTAGCGACAGCACGTGTTTCTTGAGAAACACCAAAAAGACTACAACTACCTACATTAAGGTAATCCTGGTCTGAATATATAATCTACAAGGATAATCAAAATCCCCGAACTTTAGTTCTAGTCGTCTAATAATATTATTTTATTGAATTCGTTCATTTTTACTATAAAGTTTGATTTATTTAATTGTTTTTTTCTTCAATAAAAAGCGTTGCAATTTAATATTTAATTAATTTTAGTTTCTACATTTAATATAAATAATTTAGTATTAAATTTATTTACAAATATTTACTAACTAAAATATTTTGTTCTGTTTTTCTTCCTCTTCAAGATTTCAATTTTAAGTTTAAATGAACTATTTTTTATTTTTACAAGTATTAATTTTAAAATAACTTTCCCATATTCTAGTTACAAAAAAAACTAAGAGCGAAGATAACATTCCCTTTCGGCAGGCAATATAAAATGTCTGTTAGGTGGTAAGCCCCACACTATCATATCTGATTTTTTTTCCGAGTTAGGCAACAAAAGGAAATGTTTAATTATTAATTATTAATTAAGCTAAGAGAATGTTTATGTTATGAAATTAAATAAGAGATTGTCTCTCGAGAGCACTAACTCACTCGCAACTTCTCGGTCAAAGGAGTAATATACCTGCTTGCTGTCGGTGTACATAATTATGGCATCAAGTAGAGAAATTTTTAACTATAACAGCGAGGTACAGCTATCTCTATTACCCTTTGTGCGACTTTCTCGCGAGTATTTGTTCACCCACTAAGTGCTTGTGTATGTATTTCTATTTATTTACAGTAATGTACAGCGCTTTGCAACAAGCGAAACATTTAATAAAATTGTTGCCATAAAAATAATAAACCCACAGCAAGTTGTGTCACGCTTATGGTGAATATCGGTCCCATGTCGCCTAACTAAGTAAAAACTTGTTATAAGGCAAACATTTAAAACAAATACAAGTTTAAAAGACAAAACATGTTTAAAAAAAGAAAAATATTAAAAGAAAAAACGAAAGCAAAAAACAAAAATTTATATTTTACATATCCTTCTAGCCGTGTTCGGCCATAGCGACTGCATTGTAGATTCTAGTGACTTCATTGTATTCTAGTGACTTCATCGCCATAGGTCTTTTTAGTCTTCTCAGAGTCCATTGTTCGGGAGCAATCAAGTGCGCAGGCTATATTATAGTTCACAGGTGGGCGCGCGACCACGGGTGCACTCTCTCTTCCTCCCTCTTCTGAACCCGATGGAACGGAGACCGTTACAACCAGAGAAAAGTTTGGATGCAGATATTCACTAAATTTATTATTTAAATAAGATTAATTATTGAGAAAATTTCAAAATATGCTGACATTTAAAATTTCAAATTTAGAAGTTATTGTTAAACAAAAATTTAAATATGTAGGTATATAAATATATAATTATAATAATAAAAAATATTTTGAAATAAACAGATAATAAATTACTATTAATCTTCTCTTAATATTAAGTTATAGTCATAACCTAAAATATCTATAAAAAAAATAATATTTGTTAACAAATTTAAATAGTCACAAATTTTTTTTTATAGTAGTAGTAAAGTTTCTAAAACAATAAAATAGTCACAGAGAAAAATTAAAATAATAATTATAGTCACAAAGTGTAGCCAAACAGAGCTAGATAGTTGAGAGTTTTTGATGTATTCGGGACCTTCCTAGCACAGGCATCCACGAAGCCAGTTGTTTCTTAAAAATTGACATACTAGGGCTAATCTTTATGCCTGGAGGTAGGATATTATATATCTTAGGCCCTATATAAGTAAAATTTTCTTTGGCCAAATGACGTACTCATTCGGGGAACTGCAACGTAGTCACTAATGGCACGTCTTGTGTGTTTAGTTTGCTGGGATTTAATTTTTTTCTTAAGAACGAGCCGACCTAAAATCATTTTCGCATATAACATGCGCTTTTTTAGGACATGCATTTCCTTGAATGTGAGATCTGATGCATACGTGAACGGTTTTCTTAATATTTATATTATTTTGATCAACTCTACGTATATGTATTATACGGAGTTATCAATAGGTAGTCCTTAGTCCAGTTACCCACTCATGCAGGGCATGTATTATTGATCAGATTCTATCATTAATTCTAGGAATGGGTGAGCCGTCGACCGTTACCTCGCAAAGGTCGAACAAAATAACAATAAAAGCTGGACTGCGGTAGCCATATCAGCCGCATATGCGAAGGTAGCTCGTATAATACCCTCTTAGAGTCGATTACTGTGTGATTGCAGATAGCCTCGAGGGGTATGTGTGGTATGTTACGTTAATTGCAAGAGTAATGGGATCTGTGTTGTTACTATCAGGATATTATTGTAATAATGCGGGGAGGTGCGGATGAGGAATAGAGTATTGTGCCTATGAGTATTGTGAGGATCCAAAGTATTGCGTCTATCCAAAATATTGTGTCTAAACAACTATGTAAAAGGTTTCAAGAGAAGATTTGATTTGATAAGATTTAGAGTGTGTAGAACAGCCATTGCGACAGAAATAATATGATGTCAATGTTTGCAACAGTAGGTAGTTTCGATTCCGAGAGATGGCGTTGAATGTAATTTAGCTCGCGATGTCGCCGGGTCGATCTGAACTACCTAGGTATTTTGGGAATTGGCAAAAAATTGTCGCCAGCCGACGCGGAAGCAGCAGGGTGCTCCGCGTGCAGCAGCCACCGCTCCTCCGCGAGCAGCACCGCGAAGCGCCTCACCGGGCGCCTCGACCGCCGCCGCGCCTTCGTCGCCTCCTCCACGCCCAGCGCCGAGGAAGACGCAGGCGAAGTCTCAGCCTGCCGCCGCCCCTACGGAGCCCTTGTCGTGGAGGAAAAAGCCGGCGCCGCCGGCCACTCCACAGCAGCCAGCTGTGGAGAGGAAGAACCGGCGACGCCGCTCGAAGCCACTGCAGCAGCAGTCAACAGGGCCCCATCCGCAGCAGGAGGAGGGGATGGAAGTCGAGGCGACCGCCCAGTCCACCAGCTCCCAAACGCCCACAGCAGCCACAGCGTCCGCATGCACGCAAACGGACGAAGAAAGTGCGATTACACCACCCCCACAACCCCAGCCAGAAATGCCAGAATATCCAGAAGAATACCTGGACGAGATGCGCTGCCTCGAGAGCGACGAGCTGGTCTTGTTGAACGTAGTTCAGCTGCTGGAACTCGTTCGCGCGTGCCAAATCGGCACGAAGGAGGAAAACACCAGGCTGCTGAACATGGTCCTTCAAACAGACCTGCCTCGTGCCTCGAGAGAAGCATACCTATTTAAGTCTGCCTCAGGGTGAATAGCCCTGAGACGCCATACTCATGAAAGCCGGGCCTATGGGCCCGATTCAAGAGAAGCCCCACGAAAAGGCAAAAGGCCTAGTGGTAGACGTCACAGGCCGTTCTAAATGGCCTGTCGACTGATTTCGTTGATTCGTTGAAAAAATTGTTGTCGCAGGGTCGCCTCACGAGCACAT
This sequence comes from Micropterix aruncella, assembly GCA_944548615.1. Classification (NCBI taxonomy): domain Eukaryota; kingdom Metazoa; phylum Arthropoda; class Insecta; order Lepidoptera; family Micropterigidae; genus Micropterix; species Micropterix aruncella. Next base: position 35,873,880 of record OX155955.1, on the reverse strand, counting down.
CCGCCAGCTCGCTCCGCTGCACACCAGGCCACCAGATGTCCGGAAGCCGTACCCGCGCAGTCTGCTTGATTAGCGGACCACCAGCGCGGGTATCGCAGCACAGCAGCCTTGCCACAAAAGATGCCATTACCCACTCCCGTCACAGTCCTTCACGATAAGGTGCCTAAGCACTTAATAATGAGTCTTGCCACAGGGCACAACGCCCTGTGACGCCATATCCAGAAAGCCGGGCCAATGGGCCCGGCTCACGTGAAACCCCACGAAAAGGCAAAATGCCTAGTGTAAGATGTCACGAGCCTCTAGCAATGCCCGTCGACAGATATTTGATTGATTGCAATAAATTGTCATACCTACCAGCAGTGTTTCATTTAAGGATATAGTGAACACTGAAAAGTGACTCGACATAGAGCTTTGGGAAAGTTAACGTTTAGGGTATAGTCAGATCGAAAGGGTAGTTTTAGATACATTTTTTATTACACATTTTAAAAACAAACCAAACAAGTACAATAATTCAAAAACTTTAAAAACACGACTGCCCTTACAAAAAGTGATTTTTTTTATTTAGAATTATTAGCAAAAAAAATGTTCGATCTGAAAATTTTTTTAGAAGAATAAATATTTTGTAGAAGAATAAAGTTCGACCTGTGCCCTGCGGCAGTTATCTTGAAATACTGTCCTCGGTGCTTAAGTAACAAGAAGGTTTTTTAAAGGAATATTTGTGATTTGCATATTTATCCGAATACATAGATACATGTGTATTTCCGAAATGTATTCCATCAGACTTTTTATTTGATACTAAACACGATATATTTATCTTAATTTATTGACATTTGGACATTAAGATATTTATTTATTTGATATTTTAGCACTTCAGGTTGCTATTACCCTATAACACAGGATGACATAACGATACCACACAATCGGATCAAGTGTTTAGTAGTTATGGTGTAATAAAGAAACGGAAAATATACATGCATGAATCCTAAACACATAAAACTCCTTTTTTGAACAGTCGTGTAAAAACAGGCGCAGTTATCGCTTAAATTATGTTTTTATTACGATGAAATGATCAATGCGAGGTATACCTCCCACGAAGGTAGAACAAGATATACAAAAGAAGATAGAGTGAAATACACAAAAAGCATAATTAATACTTAACAATCAATAAACAAAAAAAAACAAAAATTGCCCAATTTTCTTAAAGAGCTCGGTGATGACGAACCTCCAACGCGTATCATGCGATCGTGGGATCCTTTGCAATAAGAACTAACATTAAGTATCTACACTGTGAAAAATATTGGATTGCTTCTTACTTCCCTATTCTGTTATTACGGTTTTATACAGAATAACGATGTTTCAATCGTAAATTTGTTGAATTACAAGTAATTTTACTGAATCTCCATTACTCGACTATATGTATCAACATTTTTCTTACGGTTAATACACCGATAACAGTATACTGTAGTTTCAACATGATTCATGTCTCCGACTATAACCGTACGTATACGACTACATGCTGTTATGTTAGAAGCAAGGTCCCAAGGTGGCGACGTAATGAAATAGCATAACGTTTAAGCATTACGCCACGCTAATTACCGCCATGCCAACACCGATACGCGTTATGTTAATTCATACTAAACTTTTTAACTTTAAAATTTAAAATAATATGTAAAATTGGCGTATTTCTTGGAACAGCGTAAATCTTCCGTTTAAATGCCTTCCTAGTTAGGAGTGATGCAAAATCATTCTGAAAAAAAAATCCTAAATATTTTTTTGTTAATCTATATATATAAAACAAAGTCGGGTTTGTTCCACTCTATCTTCTTTTGTACACTTATAACTCGAGAACGGCTAGATCGATTTTCATGGTTTTTATTTGTTGTATATGTCTCCTTCCCGAAAAGCAGAATAACTAAACGAAAATTGGAAAATTGTCGAAAAATTAAAATAAAAGAAAAAACATTTTCCCAAACAAAACGTAAATCCGTGTTTTTCTCATGGTCATAAGTGGCATGTTCACGTGTCGGCAAATCATCCGCTTCATTTGTTCTTGCGTCTGATAAGAAAACAAAAAATGTATATCACAAGGTGCTTCAATGAAGAGAATTAAACCGAGTGCATCCCATGCTGCACCATATGAAAATAGTTTAATTCAATCATGTCTTGCGGACACGCGATTGATATACTTAATTTTTGTACTTTTATATTTCTTTTTATGTTGTTATCTTAATAAAGTAGTGAACTTAATATTTATTTTGTATTCATTGTATTACTTTCATAAAATCATAAATTAAGTTCAGCCAATCTGTAACACGACATTCATTGACTGTTAGGCGGTACGAAGTTCGCCGGGTCAGCTAGTAAATAAATAAAAGTAAATATAAGGTCCGCGTTATATACTTTAATCCTTTGTGAAACATGCGTATTTCTGTATACTAAGTACATCGATATAATATTTTTCTCAGTGTAGCTTTTGAATAACTCGTCATTTTGGTATAGTTGCAGCATCCAGAAGACAACAAGAGACACTATTCTGACATTTCCAGATGCTTCCACGAAAGCATACGGTGCAGGTAAATATTGTCACGTTATGAATGGCAATGAGTCTGGAAATGTTATTTGACTATGTGGATTTTGAAGTAGTACCCCTCAAAATTGAGTTTCTTGCTCGTCTTAAATTGTGCGGTGCCCACTTACCATTGAAATTATTTAAATTTGTACGAGACAAGTTTGTCACGCGTACATATTAGTAGAATATTCGCCTTCTCTAACTACATAATTACATTACCATAGATTAATTTATCTCTCTACAAGAGGAAAACTTTCGTGGCGAATAGGGTGGCTAAAATAAGGAAAACCTTCTACTTCTTCTTTTGATTTGATGGCTCCACCAAAAGAGGGTGATTTCTGCCAAGTGTGCCGTTGAAATAAAAGGAAACTTATTTATGTTAGTAGACGTTACTGAAACAAGTAAAACATCACTCCATCGGAACAAAAAATCGAATAATAATTTAAGATATAGTGAAATACATATATACGTTTAAAACAAAAATTCTATGGGGAACATTCAATATTTTAAAATCGAAGACTATCGCGGTTGTTTGACATTATAAATAGGATAGAAAACGAATTTACTGCGTGAAATTTGTAGTACCCGACGTTTCGGTGACGTTGCAGCCGCCGTTGTCTAGGGTAGACTACAAATTTCACGTTGTAAAGTCGTTTTCATTCGTTTAAGAAGAAGTCAATATATTAGTCGGAATTTAAATTCGGACCAATATATTGCTATCTTATCAAAAGGATGACACATTCTATATTAAAATTAACAATCTACAACTACCAGTCCTGTTTTTGATTGCTGTATGTCCAATAAAGCACTTTTCGAAGAAAAATACTCTGTTTTCCAATTAATTAGCACTGTACTATATTTCGTTTATTTCACATGTTTTATTGTATTTCTCGTCGTATTTTCACATGTCTTATATATAGTATCTAATATAACATCGATAAATTGAAAAGTGAACCATACATGAGCTTATTTTAAATGTAGCTCCTGATAACTATCTCGGATATCGCCCCAGTGCATTCAATTATTAATATCATCCGCGATGACGTCATTAGTGACAGCATGCTGCTAAGTAGGATGCATAGAATAATAATTCAGCGCATACGATTAGTCCACTGGACCAGAGAGAAGCGCTCAGCGACCGCCCGGCGGGCTTGTGCCGCGCCATTACTAACAGGCTTTGTCTTTGGCTTTGACATACGAACTGTCTCTGTGCTGGTAATCTGCCGATGACATAAGCTAATTAACAATGAAATCATTTTAGACGTGACAATAAATGTTAAAGGTTACAGAGCTGTCACTGTCATAACCGTAACGTTTGCTTTGGCCGCTAAATGAACACGAACGTCCATAACCACGTTGAAACACTGGTTCCCGCCATATCGCCGAAGTTAAGCAGCGTTGGGCGTTTAGTACTTGGATGGGTGACCGCCTGAGTACTGCCACGTGCTGTTATAAAAAAGCCGGCCGCCTGTAAGATAATTGTCAATAGACATTGGGGTGACATGATTACTGGGAACGACTGGGAGTTAATGGGCCCTTGCTGAGTTGGCCACGAAGACCCATTCTGTTCTCGGTTGGTCACACTCACGGGTCAACACCTATCCGACGGCCTCCACGCCTAAAGTGCGAGCCTGGGTAGGACTCTGGCCTTACGGTCAGTTTCCCCTAGGAATCAACCTTCTGGCGCTCCTGGACGGTCTGCGCACCGTGCGGCGTAGCCAATCGACTGTGCACTCTGACTAACAGTCGGGGGAGTCTGGAAGCAGTACTGTTTCCTATAGAGCGGGGGTGGTTGCGGACCTTACGGCGACTGCTCTTGAAACGACCATCGGCTATCCGATCCTGGGTGAACAGCCGGGCAAAGGACGCTGTGTTCCGCGATAGATTCGGTATACACCGTTTCACCGCTTCGTAAGGGAGAGGACCGCGCAGGCGACCTCGAACTCGTAACCAATCAAGAGACTGGAGTAATCTGGTCACAATTGGAAGTAAGGGCGTGAGTATAAGCCCGCTGGGTAACACTTCTAGCTATCTCGCGGTTAAGGCGTTGGCCTCTTACGGGTTTGTGGCGGAGCTAGACGGTGGACTGTTTTATCCAAGTCTTCTGCGCTCACTCCAGGGAGATAGAACGACTAATCGTTAAAACTTCCTGAGGTGACGGGCTCGCCCGCTGTAGTCGACAACCCTAGTTACTGGGAACGACTGGGAATTTATGTTTTTTTTAAATATAACCACTTAGTATAAGCTCGCCTTTTCGTACGAATAAAGCGTTTGATTATTATTATTAAAATAAAAATAATATTTAATAAAAATAGCGAAACGAATAGTCAGTTTCAGTTTAACCGCCCTACCTTTGGGTTATTATTCAAAAAGAAGGTTAGTGTTTTCGTTAAGAATGTTTATAATAATGTGTTAAAGAATGGTTAAGTGTTTTCATTACATTTCTTAATAACAATACTTGTTTACAATATATGTACCAGACTTTTTTTTTACACAAGAAACCCATTAATTACTGTTTTTGTATTTAGAATCGTAGGAATAATTTGACGTATAACGTTCGTTTTGTGGGTTTCGTTTTTTTTTTTTTTTAGTACTCGAGCGTACTCAAACGTACGTGATACGGGTTGTTTTGGTTGTTCTATAAAGCAGCCATATCACGTACGTTCGTAAAGGTAGTGCGGTTAAAGATAAAGAGGAAGTGAGTAGTAATTAATTCCAATAAAGTTTACCTATTTCTAGTCGAATTGCATGTCTCGGAAATCGCCTATCAATTATCTAAACAGTAAATGGGTCAAATGACCTCTCCTCTCTCTCTCTCTCTCTCTCTCTCTCTCTCTCTCTCTTCCTCGCTGCGCTACGCTATACAGCAGTGGTTTTCAACCTTTTCTTGGTGATGGCACACTTTTAGTCGAGTCGAGCCACTCCGGCACACGGGCGGGTTTGGAGGGAAGGTTAGACCCCCCCCCCCCCCCATTAGCACCGCTTGCATTTAAAAAATGTAAATACTACCTATTTGATATGGCTTCTTTTAATACCCAAACTATATGCCTTTCATAAAATTAAATCCATCAAATGTACACCAAATGTTGTTATTTAACTAGAAATTCGCCCTCAACTCTAGAAGGAACTATACCAGGTTGTACCAAGGAAGATAAGTAGGAATAACAACGAACATACTTGTGTTTTAATTGCCAAAGAAACTTTATTACGTATACCTATATTTGATTACATAATAAAAATATTTAGATGTTTTATTAAACAAGTAAATATATTTAAAAGAATAAAACACATAACTGTCGTTATAGAAAGTGTACTATTTTATTTAGAATTATTTTTGTTGCGGTTTTTTATGAAATATTTGTGGTTTATGTGTTTATCCATATTATTGAGATAGTGTTTGGTTTACCAACCTAACTAGAAATAACCTGTGTCTAGGTGGAACCAACAGAAATTGTATATGGCCTGCCGAAACGGCATGATATATCCGCTCTTAGGTTTTTATTTTATTTATTTATTTTTTTTACTTAATATTGCAATGGTATTTAAATGTTGAAACATTGCACTCCATTTTGTTGGGCAACTAAAAACGAACGATGTCCAATTATCGCAAAACCATGCAATTGTAATCGCCGAAAGCTAATTTATGGTACATTCTATTAATAAATAAATGGTATTTATAACTGTAATATTGGCCTCTAACAATTATAACTCGATAACTCGAATGTAGTAGTTCTGAGATAAACACGTTTTAATGTTTTTTAAGTTTCAACTCTTCCACCATTTTTGATTTTTGGAAACTAATAGGTGTACCTAAATACTAACCTAAAACTAGATAAGTGGAGATATCGAGTTTTTGTGCTACGATAGCAGACAGTGCTGCGAAGTTCTCAGCTAGATAAGTCTACATATCGATTTTTAGTATTATAGCTGGAGCTGATTTTCAACTTATCAACCACCTTTAACTCCTTAGGGCAAGGGAATTTCAGTTATCTGGTTATAAGGGAATATAGAGTTGCTATTTTTACATTTTCTGGCATACTTATCTCAAAAATGCCAATTTTCGAGTTATCAAGTTAAAATTGTAAGGCGACGATATATTAAAAACATATGACAAAAGTATAAAAATGAGTCGTTTTGAACAGCCTTACAGACGCCGTTTTCTAGTCTTCATCTCGCCTTGTATCATGGAACTTTTATATATTGCCGTTATTTATTTACCTTTCCGCAGAAAAAACCATTGATTTCATCAGACCATTAATGTCAGCATATTCTCATTTCGCCTGTACATACTTCCATTTAATTTATTAAGATGCTCAAACAAGTCCGTTACGAAATTCTTTGTACACTAAATTTCATTGCTGACAAAATCTACAAATGTAATAGTAGGTAGCATTTACCTAAATGATAAAGAATAGCTAAAATCCTGGAGACACACCAGGAGAATACTCGTGGCACACCGGTTGAAAATCAATGCTCTACAGGAACCGAGCAGCCAGCTGCAGCTGACCACTGCTCGTATATCGATGTGGTCGGAGAGCTCGTTGCAGTTTTTTTTTATTTTTACTTATTCCATTATTATTATTACATATTATATCATAATTAATTCAATATTAAAACAGAACATACATCTACACAAAGAATACTCTGGCCATTAAGAATAGATATTAATTGGACATGGGGGTAAATTTTTTTGATGTGGCAACACTTACACTTATGTCAGAGGATTTACATTTACATTTAGATTTTCGTTGTATCCAATTGACGGCTAAAGACCGCTCTTGGACGTGTCAAAATAATTGGGTTAGGTAGTAAGTTTCGTTACTACTCTTTACTGAACATATATGTTCTGCGACCTGTCGAAGGCTTTCGACATGGTTAACCACGAGCGTTTATTATACAAGCTCGAAAGATACGGAATCCGAGGAAACGGCCTGAAATGGTTTCAAAGTTACCTCTATAACAGACGACAATTAGTGCAACTCACTGAAAATGAGGGAGGCGTAATTAGGCCAGTATTTTCTGATGAGTGTATAGTTACATCTGGGGTACCACAAGGGAGTATACTAGGACCAACTCTTTTTATAATTTATGTGAACGATCTTCCATCAGCGGTCACTAATTCTGAGGTCATTCTATTCGCTGACGACACCAGCATAAGTTATGCCGACCAGGATTTAGATCGAGTAATTGACACATTGAATAAAGAGCTAGTGCAACTAAACGACTGGTTGGAGTGCAATAACCTTGCTCTAAATGCCTCAAAGACTGTTTCAATGATACATTCTGGTTCCAAAAAGACTTCTCCGAATATTCCGGCACTAAAAATTGGGGTGCACAAGGTAAGCAATGTTGATACGCACAAATTCCTGGGTGTCGTAATAGACGATAAGTTAAGGTGGACCCCGCATGCCCAAATATTGAGTGACAAGCTTTCTAGAGCATGCTTTTTACTGCGTCAGATGTGCAAAATTATCAGTAAAACAGACGCCAGATGCATATATTTCGCCCACTTTGAGTCGCACCTACGTTACGGCATCTCATTCTGGGCTCAGTGCACCATGGAATTTAGGCAGCATATTTTCTCCCTGCAGAAACGCGCAATAAGAATTCTAAATAACATGGACAGCTTTCAATCGTGTCGTGGATCATTCAGGAATCAAAATATACTCACCCTGCCATCAGTATATTTATTTGAGTGCATCAAACTAGTAGCTAAAGACATATCTAAATTTAAGAAACCTGTAGAAGTACATAATCACTTGACTAGGTCAAGGAACAATCTACTATTACCTCGTCCGAACCTAGAAATTTTACGCAGAGACCCTAACTACGTGGGAATGTCCTTTTTTAATAAACTGCCACAAAACCTAAAAGACCTAATATGTAGGGAAAAGAAAATATTAGTTTTCTATTCGGAAGTCAGAAAGCTACTAATTTATAAGGAATTATATGACATAAATGAATTTTAATTATATTTTAATTTTAATAATCTTTAATAATCGTTTTAATGACAAATATGAATTTTAATAATTAATAATAATGAATTATAATAATAATCTTCTAGACTATAAATACCACTTGTTCAAGTATGCGTATATAATCTAGCAAACATGACTTCCATCTATATTTTTTTTATCTACAAATTGAACTCTGTCTCTATCGTTATTAATTTATATCTGTATATGACGTGTATAATTTACAAAGTGAACTTTAGAACTGAACGGAAATGAAATCACGATGGAATTAAATTGTAAATAATATTAAATGTACCTAACACCTAGTTTTAGTTTCGACAATCTGTAAAGATTTTTTGAAATAAATGAATTGAATTGAATTGATGTAGAACTGACATAAATGTGAATGTCAAGAATGAACTACTAGATTGTCAAACTATAAATATAAATAATCAAAATAGAAGCCTAATATTTGAAGTAGTTAGTAATTCGAAAAGATACGTAGTTAAATTATTCATCGTAATATTCAAATTATCAGTAAAATGTTAAATAAGCAAATTAAATCTACGTTCTGCATTTTAAACTAAAAGCACAGTTATAAGACCATATAAAATAATCAGACAATAAGGCTCTACTTTTTTAAGTAATTCAAATGGGCACAATATTTGAAAAATCATGGCCCTCAAATTCGACCAGATTATGGAAAGGGTGGCCTATCAGCATCTCCTTGATGTTTTTTTGTATTTTATATCCTCCAGCTGTTTAAATTTTGTAGGGAGTAGATTATAGAATGTAATGCTAAGGTACAAGTAGCTTTTCTGTACTTTTGCCAGTCGTATTCGGGGTACGCATAAAAGGGAGCTACCGCGGGTATGATGCAAGTGAATGTATACTGATTTGGCTGCCGCAAAACCACAAAAGACTGGGGGGTCGGGGGTAGTGGGTACGTTCAGGTACGCGACGCTGAACTACTGGCCTGCACCTCAAGCCCAACATATACGTCCACGTCTTCTCTGGTCTGCCGTAGCGGACCAGGGAGGAACCCACCCAGGCTTTGCTGGATGGGTCGTACCCCCCGGACAATGCTAGTGGTTGAAAACGAGCGTCGCAACATTTACAAACATACCCCGAACCACTAGCAGCTAAATATGAGGGCGACCACCAGGACGGGGACACTCCCACCCGACCGGTGTTTCCCCCACCTAAAACGTATATTCCTACCAACCTCCTATGATCCAAAAAGTCAGTTCCCTTCCCCTCTAACAATCCTGCCCCCACGTCCACTCCTACCCTCCCTCGTAACCCCTCCCCTAATCCAAGGTGGAATTTTTCGTGCCGATGGATGCATGGCTGTGAGGGAGCGCAGTTTCTAACGGAAGACCTCGGGAACCGGGCGAAACCCGTTGTATCATAGCCTTATTCACGCAAGCGGGGCTCTGCGTGAACGGACAAATATTTCCCTAGCTACTCGTGGGAACAGAAATGGAGAAATTTAAAATTAAAAAATCAAAGGAAGATAAAGATAAGGAGGAGAGTACGAAACATACGCCCACCTTAGATGAGACGGCGCAAGCTGAAGCACTAAGGGAGGCGGAAAAAACCAAGAGAGAAACGGCTGTGAAGGAGCCATTGAAGCTAGCTTGTCCACTAGAAACTGGGGTACCAACAACAGGAACCCCGGCCACGGTGGAAAAGCTGGAGACGATGAAGCCTTCAACAGCTGGGTCCTCAAAACAGACCACGGAGACAGCTAAGAGCGGGACACACGTTGAACCCTCAAAGCAAGTCATCGATCCCGGCTGGGAGATCAGGTGCAAACCCAAGGGGAAACCTGCCCAGACCGGAAAAGACCAACCTCTGAGAAAGAGTATTTCACAGAGGAAGAGGCAGCGGCTCCAAAAGCGAAGAGAAGCAGGAAGCCGCGCCCCTGGAAACAAAAAGGAGGTCGAAGCCCCTAAAGGACAGGGCGAGGGAGCGACGACCCCAGCGGTACAAAACCAGGCGAAAACCAAGAGGGCCCGCCTGGACGAAACCATTTCCCCTAGAGGCGACCAAAAGAAGCGAAAGACGGACGCTCAGGGGTCAAAACAACCCTCCACATACGCGGCGGCAGCAGCGACAGACCTGGCAGTTGCGATCACCAACGCACGCACGGACAGACTGACGCAGCAAGACGCTCAGGAGGTGGAACGCAAGATCGGAGAGGCCATCTACCAGATAGCCATCGAGACCGATCTTGATACAGAAGCGCAGGCCCCAGCGTTCTCAGGTAGACCCAATTTTGTGGACGGATACCTAAAGCTGTGGTGCCAAGACGCCAATACGAAGGCATGGCTGACAAAGTGGCTGGAGACGGCCACGCTCCAAAACGGAGACCATCTGGTCGGGAAGAGAGAGGACGAGATGGTCAGAAACACAAGGTGCGGTATCCTAATACCAGCTCTAGAGGAGAACCTCACTAAAATTGGAAGGGTCCTAAACTTCCAAAACCAATGGGCCATGGTGAGAAAGTGGACGCTACACCAGGCGATAACACTAAAAACCAAGAAGTGCACACTACTTCTGGTGGGAATCCCGGAGGACGTTGTACCTGCTGTGTTGGAAAGGGATAGAAGACTGAGCTACTTATGTGGTACGGTCTATATCCGTTTCCAACACGGCGGGGGACATTTCCGAGATTTCCCACCGGAAAAGAACAACCCACCAGAGGGCAAGACGGACGAAGAAAATAAAGAGAGCGAGTCCGCCAAAAAGTCCGCACCCTCTGCAATGGAGACAGACGAACCCACGGAATCCGACGTCGAGGAAGGCATACTGCTGGACTCCGAGGACGAAGAGGGCCTACCAAAGGGGATAAGTCTCCTGGACCTAAAGGGGCAAGGGGAAAAGAAGCATTCCTCCAATGCTTCCTTCCCTCTGTAAGGTCCTCCAGGTTAACCTCCAGCACAGCGAATCTGCAACGGCTCAACTTCGGAAATGGCTGGAGGTTAACCCAACCGCTATAGCCCTGATCCAAGAGCCGTGGATCAGAAACACACGCATAAACGGACTCAACAACACCGGAGGTAATATATTCTATAATACACAAAGCAAACCTAGAACCTGTATATACATATCCCGAAACATAATGGCACAACCACTAACTGAATTCGTTTCCAGAGACGTGTGTGCTATAAAATTACTAACAACACAAAACTCAAGACTGCCGGAGATAGTTCTCGCGTCCGTCTACATGGCGGCAGAAGACGAGCCACCTCCTACGGAAATGAACAACCTCGTACGTTACTGCGAACGTGCAGGGCTCGAACTGGTCATATCTGCTGACTGCAATGGCCACCACAACCTATGGGGAATGGAAACAAACAACAACAGAGGTAACGATTTTGTTGAATACCTTATGACAACCAACCTAGACATACTTAACACAGGATCAAAACCAACTTTTGTCACTCGTAGATGTAACACTATAATTGACATTACCTTAAGCACAGGACTGGCAGCTCAACACGTGTCCAACTGGCAGGTGTCGGATGAACTATCGTGCTCCGACCACAGATGGATTCGGTATGATCTGACAGCAGATACACAAACACCTACACCCAGAAGAAATCCAAGACGCACCGACATCAAGGCGTATAAGGAACTTCTCGCAGGTAAAATAGAAAGCAACACAAAAACACACAGACCAAACAACACAGTAGAGTTAGAGGAACAGGTAAAGTCACTCACAAAAAACATAATTGACTGCTACGAAAACACATGCCCACTATCGACACCATCAACTACTGGAAAATGCAATAACAGTAGCTGGTGGGGTCCAGAGTTGGAACGCCTAAGAAAAAAAATGAGGAAACAGCTAAACAGAGCTACGAACACAAAATCTGATGAAGACTGGGACAAATACAAAACAACCAAATCAGAATACAAAAAGAGAATAAGACACAGAAGATCAGCCTCATGGAGGAACTTCTGCGACAATATATCCACAATTACCCAAGCAAACAGAACAAGGAAGATCATGGCCGATCAACCAAAACAATTACTGGGCACTCTGAGAAGGAAAGACAACAGCACCACTAGTAACCCGGCTGAGACCGAAAGTCTACTGGTGGAAACGCACTTCCCAGGTTGCAGAGTAGTTGACAAACAAGAATGGGACGTACAAACAGAAAACTATCATCCGACCGAAAACGAGTGGAAGATAGCGGAGCATATAACGGAACGGACCAAAACAGCCTGGGCAACGAACAGTTTCAACAACTTCAAATCACCAGGACTAGATGGAATATACCCAGCCCTCCTAAAATGGGGAGGAGACAAACTTATCGAACAACTAGCAAGCATACTATGTAGCTGCATCGCCTTTAGATACATTCCACAGAAATGGAGAGAAGTAAAGGTGATCTTTCTACCAAAACCAGGGAAAACTGATTACACAGACCCGAAATCTTTCAGACCCATTAGCCTTACCTCCTTCATGCTAAAAACACTAGAAAGACTATGTGACAGAGAACTGAAGGATACAGCACTTAAAAACATAGGTATTCACCCGAACCAACACGCATACACACAAGGCAAATCGACAGATTCAGCACTGCATGCCGTTGTAAACAACATAGAAACTGCACTAGCAAGGAAAAACTCCTGCCTAGGCACCTTCATTGACATAGAAGGAGCGTTCGACAAGACAAATTTCAGTAGCATTCAACAAGCTCTAAACAGACATCAAACCGAACCATTGATTACAGAATGGATAATGAACATGCTAAGAAAGAGAATCATCAGGCTATCTGAAAACCAAAATCACCAGGCGCTCGTGATGAGAGGATGCCCACAAGGAGGTGTACTCTCGCCACTTCTATGGAACCTGGTAGTAAACGACCTGATAACAAAACTAAACAACAATCATTTCCTAACAATAGGATATGCAGATGATCTAGTAATAATGATCAACGGACTAGTAACAAGCACATTGTGCGACCTTACACAAACAGCTTTGAAAATAGTAGAGAAATGGTGCAAGGAGAATGACCTATCGGTAAATCCAAAAAAGACCGACACCATTCTCTTCACACATAAACGGAAATTGGGTACATACAAAATGCCAACCTTGTTTGGATCCAGACTAACGCTCTCTAAAGAAGTAAAGTACCTAGGAATAACTTTGGACGAAAAACTAAACTGGAATAAACACCTAGAAAACAAACTAAACAAAGCAACAGTCGCCTTCTGGCAATGCCGAAGAATGGTGGGCAAGAAATGGGGACTAGCCCCACACATTATACTGTGGCTGTACAAAATGATAATAATACCAATGATAAGCTACGGAGCTGTAGTATGGTGGCCCCGCACCCAACTTACTACTGCAATCAACAAATTACAGAAAGTGCAAAGGCTAGCATGTATAGCAGCGACCGGCTGCATGAGAACAACTCCGACAGCGGCGCTGGAAATCATGCTAGGGCTTCTACCACTACACTTACATATACAAAAAGAAGCAGCCGCAACGGCTACTCGTCTAAAGAATCTAAACTTATGGACCAAATATAAAACACCGCACACGAATATATATGATAATATACTGTCAAGCTTTCCAATGCTGGATGCGGCAATCGACAGAATACCCAAAACTATGATCTTCTGGAAAGAATATGCCATATCATTAACAGAAGACTCAAAAGAAGCACTGAATCAAACGGACCTAAGAATCTACACAGATGGATCAAAAACCAACAAAGGTACAGGATGTGGGGTCTTCTCGGAAGACCTAAATATACACATCTCCAAACCACTTGGAGCACACAACACAGTATTCCAAGCAGAATGTATGGGAATAATAGAAGCTTGCAACGCAGTGAAACAGCGGCAGCTAAAACACGAAAACATATGTATTCTATCGGACAGCAGGTCAGTGCTACAGGCACTGGGAAGCGATAGATTTACATCTGGGCTCATATACGAATGCCACCAAAGCCTCCTCGAGGTATGCGGAAAAGGCAATAAGGTGACACTGAAATGGATCAAGGGACACAGTAACTCAAGAGGAAACGATGCTGCGGATGAACTAGCCCGTAAGGGCTCAGACACACCGGCATACGGACCCGAACCTATCGTGCCCCTACCCTACTCGCACATAAACAACCAACTTGACAACCACTACAAACAACTACATCAAACACACTGGAAAGAGATAGACACCTGCAGACAAACCAAAGAAATAGTAGTGGAATACAACCACAAACTTACCAAAACACTTCTAAGGACAAAAAGGCCCCAACTACGCAAACTAGTGGGACTGATAACAGGACACAACACACTAAACAAACACCTCTTCAACATGGGCGGAACGAATAGCCCTATGTGCAGAGCATGCATGGAGGCGGAAGAAACCACAAAACACATTCTGCTAGATTGTAAACAGGTAGAAGTATACAGAACAAAACACCTTGGGACTCCAGGCACCCTGCGCGAGGCAGCAGGAAACCTGAAAGCCCTGCTGGCTTTCGTAGAGGAACTGGGGTGGGTGGAATAGAGCTACCCCCGTTACACGCAAAATAGGCACACTGGATGTCGACTTGCGGAGGAACGCCCAGTATAACTAACTAACTAACTAACCACAAAAGACTTCTAATTTTTTTAATAGAGTATATCGAGCTACATAGCTTACTAGCTAATTGTTGGATGTGCGCATTCCATTGTAATTTACTGTCAATTCTTAATCGTGTAATTCATTTAAATAGTCGTGTAATTCATTTAAATAGTCAACATTGGCAGGTCTTAAGCGAAAATGAATTATTTTTGATTTTGCAATATTAGACGTAATTCATTAGAATTAAACCAAATCAAGAGTTGATCAATCTAATACCTAATTCTATTTATTAATCATCCTTATTTTTGTCACAGACGATAAGAGATTTATCATCTGCAAACAATTTAATGTCATCATTCTCGGATGACACACATCCCGGCAAGTCATTGGTATACACTAAAAATAAAATTGAGACGGGTAGGTACCAACAATTTGCTTAACCACAAATTATTGGTACCTACCCGTCTCAATTGTAGTTCAAATTATATAGGTTCAAAGGCCAGAGTCCTACCCGGGCTCGCACTTCATGCGTGGAGGCTGCCGGATGAGTATTGACCCGTGAGTGTGACCAACCCTGAACAGAATGGGTCTTCGTGGCCAACTCAGCAAGGGCCCATTAGATCTTTAATTTGAGACAGTAAATGATTTGAATGTTGCCCCGCTAGGTCCTCCACCAGTGCCTTGTGGTAAGACGTTGGCCTCTGACGGGCTTGTGTGCGTGGCCTCTGACTGCCAGGTGGACTAAGTCTCTACGCTCACTCCATGTTGAAAGAGCGATCAATATCATTATACCTTTCCGGGTAGCCAGGTTCTCAGTAAAAGGATAGCTTGTAGGTGTGATAGCAAAAGGAGGCGATGTAAACGTAGTCTGCGTTGTCTATTGTATTACATTAGAAACGTTGTATCTTGTGTTAAATTTGTTCAGTGTTAACAATTTAGTATTTATTATAAGACAATGAAATGCATTAACTTTAGTCTTTCGAATGTGAAACACTTGGAAACGAATTTAGAGAAAAAAATGATAGACTATAATTTACAGATGTAACCGCTTTTAGGATCTGTATATAACAGATCTGTATTGCATATTTTTAGCACATACGAAATTAAATTATGTAAGTTATCCCGCAGCGAGCTCTTGGTCTATTGCGGCTTTCAGTGTCTCGCAGCTGCTCGGGGAAATATCATGAAGCGAATCGAATGGCTGAAAGCGCTGGGGATTCCCTGAAAATCCATTCGCGACTTCAATGCTGCAAATTCAGGAACGCGAACTAGATCCGGGGACTTACACTTCACCCATTTACGACGTCGGATCCCGTAGCCGGTCCCCGGTGCGCCCGACACATTGCGACACACTGCCGCCGTACTGCGTCACAGTTGCACAGTCTGGTTTTTAACCGACTTCAAACAAAAAAAGGAGGAGGTTTTTAATTCGGTTGTATCCTTTTATTTAGATGTTTGTTATCTCAGAACTCCGCCATTTATGAACCGATTTGGAAAACTATTTTTTTATTTGAAAGTTTATACTTCCAGATTGGTCCCATTTTTATCAAAATCCTGTTCTGATGAATAATTAAGGGACCTCAAACGCAATAGCATAAAAGAAATATAATGTACAATCCAGAAAATACCGCTATATGCTTCTAAATTTAGGCATACATCTGTCTGTGACCAGGCCAAATTGTGAATAATATATGTTAAAGTGCATAAAATTATTCCTAATGTGCCAAGTAAAGTGAAACCGAGCCCGCCCTAATGCGATACCGCCATTTTGCCGTTCCGACGGCTGCCGTGCGCATTCCTACGAACGTCGTTTTTATTATTGCCCAGCATAATGAAGGTAGGCAAATAATTACGTATCCGACCCGAAGTCTTCACAGATTGACCATTTTCAGGGGTTCATAATTGGCGTTATTCTATCGAATATGAAATTAATCATGCGGATATTTTTTTTCCTATAAAAGTAGTTTTATTTTCCTTGTTGGCTTCCAACGAGGGGACTCCTCAACGGTCAACTGCACAGACCAGAAATTTTGTATAAGCATTCAATTATGATAGACCGTAATAAGTTTTACAATGACTGTGCTAATGCACTTATATAAAAAAGTTTTGTCTTTATGGACCGGACTGTCCGGTTTTATTTATGTCTGTCCGGTCAATAAAATACTGGTAAATAATTAGGAGAAGCTATTAGAAATAAGAATAGTACATTAGGAAAAGGCTATCAATATAAAAAAAATATACAAAAAACGCTCCAAATGTTTACCAAAGAGCACTAGCTTATATAGAGGTGGTATCCCTGTGAAAATAACGATTATAATACTTTTAGTCGTTTGTATCTTGAATGCGGAAGAGTGCCTCCGATGGATTTATTGATTGAGTTATGGTCATTACATTATCTCCATGAAAGCAGCAAACTACGCTTGAAAACATTTATGAAGTGTTTTCTCTTCACTCCAAGGCAACTCATATGTGGTGCATTTTTTTAACAATGAAGCAGCACCAAATTTATTGAATATCTTGAAGTATGTGTGTAGTATTAGTATATTTAATGCTTTTTTGGATAGAATATTTAGCGTCATGGTAAATTAATAATAATATTTAAATACTCTTTATTTGCACTTCAATAAATAGACTACTCATTATACACTACGATAAATCAAATTAATACAATAAATAAAATAAAATAGTACATTACAATAAATAAAATACTCATTAAACACTACGATAAATAAAATACTCATTATACACCACGATAAATAAAATACTCATTATACACTACGATAAATAAACTTAATACAATAAATAAAATAAAATACTACATTACAATAAATAAACTACTCATTATACACTACGATAAATAAAATACTCATTATACACTACGATAAATAAAATAAATACAATAAATAAAATAAAATACTACACTACAATAAATAAAATACTCATTATACAAACAGACGAGCTTATTGCCACATGGCAATGTCTTACAACTAACATAGTTACAGTGGTACATACGGCGCATTGTGGAAATAAAGATTAGTATATGTATTTATTATTAACATTTCCCGAAGAGAGGATATTGGGAGAGGAGGAGAGAAAGGAAACTTGTGGGCAGTTGAAAGAAATCTCAGTCTCGCAGTAAACACTGTAAAAAGTAATTGTTCGTTTTCTAATGCAAAAGCACTGGCCTTTATGGCAGGAAACTGGATGATGTAGGATTATTACCAAATAAATAAAAAAATATTATATTGTTTGTATATGAATCTTCATACTTAAGAATTAGGTAAAGTTAATGTTGCGTATACCACATTTAATTAAGTGTACATTCAGCATTACATGATATCAATTCTAGTTTGTAATTGTTATTGTAATTTCATTTGCGTAGATTGATGACTAATATAATTCAAAGAATCGATCAAATCGTGTCTCATAATTTGCAGTATTTTATTGATGCAAATTATTCTTCTTATTGATGTTGAAAAATTTTATTTACGTTGAAATATTTGAATGTAAAAGAGTGCATTATTACCTAATAAAATTATCTTCTGTCCCAAACTCAAATAAGTAAGTCGCTCTTTCTATTTTATTACGTAACAATGCACTCTTTTATATTAAAATATTTCATCGTTAATAGAATATTTCAACGGCAATAAGAAGAATAATTTGTGTCAAAACAATACTGCAAATTATGAAAGACGCGTGAAAGACGCGATTTGATCGATTCATTGATTAGTCATCAATCTACGCAAATAAAATTACATTTTTATAACTAGAATTGATATCACGTCATGATGTATGTAGAATTATTAGGATTTGTGATATACGCCATATTATCATCAATCCAAGCACTTATGTATTCGAGTTAATCGCATGTTGTACAACACTATCTGGAATCCGCAGATTTTTTTTCAAGCAGTACGGATATTAATTATTTCTATAGCAATTCATCATAGGCATGGTTGGCTATAATTCTATCTGTCTGAGAAGAGAAATGTTAACCATGTCGTGTATATTTTCTAGTGGAGTGGGAGCTAATGGGCCCTTGCTGAGTTGGCCACAAAGACCCATTCTGTTCAGGGCTGGTCACACTCACGGTTCAGCTTCCATCCGGCGGCCTCCACGCATGAAGAACAATCCCGGGCAGGAATCTGGCCGTAGGGCTAGTTTACCCTAGGAATCAACCTTCTATGGCGCTCCTGGACGGTCTGCGCACCGTGCGGCGTAAGCCAATCGACTGTGCACTCTGACTAACAGTCTGGGAGTCTGGAAGCAGTACTGTTTCCTATGGAGCGGACCATCGGCTACCCGATCCTGGGTGAACAGCCGGGCAAAGAATGCCGTGGTCCGCGATAGATTCGGTATACACCGTTTCACCGCTTCGTAAGGGAAAGACCACGCAAGCGACCTCGAACTCGTAACCAATCGAGAGACCGGAGTAATCTGGTCGCAATTGGAAGTAATGGCGTGAGTGTAAGCCCGCTAGGTAACACACCTAGTTATCTCGCGGTTAAGGCGTTGGTCTCTTACGGGCATGTGGCTGAGCTTGACGGTGGACTGTTTTGTCCAAGTCTTCTGCGTTCACTTCACGGGAGATAGAACGACTAATCGTTAAAACTTCCTGAGGTGACGGGTTCGCCCGTTGTAGTTGACAACTCCATTTGTAAATTTTCTAGTATTCACCAAAACTAATAGCTTTAGCTTGCTTTACTTTTGGATCTTTTTTGCCTAATCCATTATCTTCGTGCTCAATCCTTCAGATTTAGATACTTTTACCGCCAACCCTTATCGGTTTAAATGACATGCAATTCATTCTTGTCTGAGAGCTAGTTTTTATTGTAACGTTCTATTTTAAATAGTTATTAGTATATATTGTTAATTTAACCTTACTGTTAAATTCATTGGTTTTCTTTAACGCTGATTACTAATAAGCGAAATAAATAAATAATCGGACGAATGCGCCCCGAGCAAATCACGGTCGTTATCGCATTTACAAAGCTTAATACACCACCTATGTTCAATTAGTTCGCTATATATATATGACTCTTTGATTACCAGGTTAATATTACCATTTCATAGACGCCAAGTCAAGCGTTCAATATTTCCCTCATTAATGAGTAAGGTATTCTAAAAATGTACGAACGAAGCGTGTTTGGGAATTGTTACAAGGACAATTGATTTGAGCCAGAATTTAGTGTTGACCTCGCCGATCGTTTAACTTTATAAGGCTAATCGTTCTGACCATCTGTGATTTAGAGGAAACGTCAAATTTTGGTGGATTTAAAAGCAATTATTGATGGTATTTTTATAACCTGGTTTTGTTGACATACTAGACGTCAACGACTTCCATTAATCACGATAAACTAATATTTATTTTATTTTATTTTATTATTATTTAGGAAACATACAGCTGTTACAATAAATTTGTTACACTATTAAGTAAAAAAAATAAAGCTAATTACATGTTTCCACTTAAACATTCATAATTTAAACACAACAATATCATTTTTTTGAAGAATTAGCACACATAAGGAGAGGTGGGAACTGGGAAGAAAGGAGTCATAATAAGTAAATAAAATTTTATGTAAATACACGTTCCATAATATAGTCATACATATTATTTAAAGATATTCTTGAGTAAATATTATTTATAATATATTATATATTGCGATTACAATGATAAATCAATACCGTCATTAATAATTGCTTTCTTAAGAGCGAATGATGACGTATTGAATACGTCAATATTGCCGAGCTGCGTATTACAAATTTTACATACCCTATACATGAAACAGTTTTGTGCATAATTAGTACTAACCTGCGGAAGGTGGAATATTAACACTATAAATAAGATAAAAAACGAATTTACCGCATGAAATTTGTAGCACCCGACGTTTCGGTGACGTTGCAGCCGCCGTTGTCAAGGGTAGACTGAAAGAGCTGTCAATCAGTTGTTCCGCAGATAGGCCGCATACCGCTGCCGCCACTGCATAGATAATAACGGTGGTGGGGGGTAGGGCTCGGACATCTCTTGACAGCCCTTTCAGTCTAATATAGACAACGGCGGCTGCAACGTAGCCGAAACGTCGGGTGTTACAAAGTTCACGCGGTAAATTCGTTTTTTATCTTATTTATAATGCCAAACAACCGCGATAGTCTCCGAGTTCATATAATACAACACCTTATTAAAAATATGTTTTCGCTACGAGGATCTGATTAACATTACTATTGTAAAATGCAACATTTAGAGAGAAGTGTGGTTGATTTTTTAAACAAAATCATAAAGAGTGATGAAATACATTCTGACTTGAATGGCAATGTAAACAAGCAAAATTATCGTTTCTGGGGCGACAAAAATCCACAACAATATCGTGGGCAGCCTCTCCATGACAAACGAGTGACAGTTTAGTGCGGAATATGTGCGGATTGTATAATTGGGCCGTTCTTATTCGAAGATGACGATGGAGAAGCAATTACGGTGAATGGTGATCGTTACCGGACTGTGGTCGACACTTTTTTGCGTCCATAGTTTAAAAACAGTGGCTCGGAAGACCACTGGTTCCAAGAGGATGGTTGTACGGTACATGCAGCTCGTGCAACCATCAATTTTTTAAATGAAATGTTTCCAGGTCGATTGGTGTCAAAACACGGTGATTTTGACTGACATATTTGACTGACTATTTTGATTCACCTGATTTAATGCCTCCGGACTTTTTTGTGAGGATATTTGGAGGAAAATGTGTATACCGACAAGCCAAAGACCCTCACAGCTCTCAAACATAATATTCGACAAGAAATTGCTGCCATAGCGACCGAAACATTGCAAAGTCATGAGAAATGCTCAAATACTTGCTCAACTTTGCATCATGGAAAAAGGTAAACATTTGCGTGACGTCATATTTCACAAATAGTGAAACCGAATTCTACTGTCTAATATTAGTAAACAAAATTGGCCGAGCTTTATAATATTTGTGTGCTTTTTGAATTTTAAAAAAAAACGTCATTTGATAACATTTTATAAGTCAATCTCCGTCAACTATTGTATATTCAATTGATAGTTTCTTTATTTAAACAAAAAATCAATAAATAATCAACATTATTCATTACTTATTAACTTTAGTCTATAAGTAATTACTGGGCCATGATTTTTCAAATATTGTGCCCATTTAAATTACTTAAAAAGTAGAGCCTTATTGTCTGTTTATTTTATATGGTCTTATATCTGTACTTTTAAAGTAGATTTAATTTGATTATTTAACATTTAACTGACAATTTGAATATTACGATAAATAATTTTACTACGTATCTTTTCGAATTACTAACTACTTCAAATATTAGGCTTCTATTTTGATTATTTGTATTTATAGTTTGACAATCTAGTAGTTAATTCTTGACTACCTATATATGTATGTTCAGTAAAGAGTAGTAGCGAAACTTACTACACAACCCAAATATGTTGACACGTCCAAGAGAGGTCTTTAGCCGTCAATTGGACACGACGAAAATGTAAATGTAAAAATTACTCTGAGAGGCTAGTTTTTCGCCAAATCTCTTGAAGTAAACACAGTGCCGATGTAATGCATTTGCAAGGTTTCTTATAGTTAGCTTAATTAGAAATGTCCAAAAAGGGTAGAGGCGGGGATGGACGGGGAACATGGACAGCGAATGTTTCGGGGCATGTAGTTTGTGAGACGATCTAGATTAAGGAAAGGTTTCTTAAAAAAATAACTAGTTCGAGAAATAGAACCATCATTTGGATAAATCAAGACCATTTACATGTTTAACAGTTAACAGCATAAGATGATAAATGTAGGAAGTATAATTATTTTTAAAAATAATAACAAACGTCAGAAGTTACAGGAGAAAAATCAGTATATTAGTAACCTCCCTCGTAGACCCCAGTAACCTAGCTCGTTGGAGCTATGTCGAGGATAGTTCATAACCCCTTTGTAGCAACACCCCTTGCACAGCTAGACATATTATAGCTGGCTGCAAGGTGGCCTTGGATCAATGACGGTACACTTACCGCCACGACAAAGTCCTTGCTGTTATTCGCGGGGTAATTAGCCTCTCAGTGGCTCGTGCCAACAATGGTTCCACAGTATCCTCCAAACCCCCAATACAGTTTGTGCGGGTTGGCTCTAAAGGCAAAAAACATCTCACTGCAAAACCTTTCTCAATAATCGAGAAAGCTTCAGATTGGATTATGGAGGTCGCTTCGGTCTCTAAGCAGTATAAATTCCCTGAAAGTCTCGGATGCACAGCCCTGCGTCCAGATATAACTCTTTACTCTCTATCTCGGATGATGGTCCTTATCGTAGAATTAACTGTTCCATGGGAATTAAATTTCCCAAAAGACCACGATTACAAATTAAATAAATACCATGAACGGCTTCACTGTTCACCTTCACGCGGTGGAAGTTGGCGCTCGTGGCCTGCAAGCTAAATCTTTGTTTCACCTTTTTAAAGATCTTGGTCTCAGCAGGAAAATAATCAACTCCTTTCTAGAAAAAATATCTAAAACCGCGATTTCCGCATCTCAAATTCTATGGCTTCGAAAGGGGAGTGAATGGGTGGTAAGGCGAACGCTCACATGTGGCAAGACAGCTGTCCTAAACCTACCACAGCCGGTTGTTAGTCCGGAATCCACCGTTCACCTCCCAGAAGTGTAATAATTATATAAGATGGGCCCGATTTCGGTTGGTGAATTCCATGGCAGCTCCGTTTGTATTTAATTATAGAAATTAGGTCTAAGACGAGTAATTTCCACGCAATATCCCGCACTTTTATTTTTATTTTATTATTATTATATTGCTATTCCTCACACTCGGAAAATTATTTGGTAGTTAACTCAAATTATATATATTATTCAGAGTGCTGTAATTTGGAGAAAACTTCTTTTCTTTAGGTCTACGGAACCGGGTTAAGTCTCCAGAAAAATAAATGTATTGAAAGTACACTGAGAAAAATATAACGATGTACACGACACGGAAATATGCATGTTTCAACAAGGATTACTTATATAACGCGGACTGTGGTCCATACGTATGACTTAACATGACGCGTAACGGTTCAGACGTGACAGTAGTTACCGTGTCGTAATATTAAAACATAATGTTATTTCATTACATTGCGACCTTAGAAATCTCGTTTCTAACATGACAGTGTGTCGTAGTATACGTACGGATAAATGTACGACTATAAAATCGGACACATAATTCACGTTGAAACTACAGTATACTGTTATTTCCGTTCTAACCGTATGGAAAATGTTAATACATATATACGAGTAATGGAGTTTCAACAAACTTCCTTGTTATTCAACAAAATTACCATTAAAACATCGTTACACTGTTTAAAACCGTAATACCAAAATGGTTATGTAAGAAGAAAGCAATATTTTTACACCACTGCCGAACAAAAAAGGAGTGTAATGTGTTCAGGGTTCATCTATATATGTTTTCCGTTTCTTTATTCCATCATAACTTCGAAATGCTTGAACCGATTGAAGTGTGTGCTATTTTTAGAATCGTTACGTTATCCCGAGTGTCATAGGGTACCTTAACTGTCCAAGTATTATGTAAATAATTGTCTGCAAATTTCCAAATGCCAATAAATTAACATGAATATCACATGTTAATTTCACAAATGGTTCATAAAAAGTCGTGATAAATATAATTATGAACCCCTGAAAATCGTCAATCTGTGAAGACTTCGGGTCGGATACGTAATTATTTGTCTACCTTCATTATGCTTGGCTTACAATAATAAAAACGAAGTTCGTAGGAATGCGCACGGCAGCCGTCGGAACGGCAAAATGGCGGTATCGCATTAGGGTATGTTTGATATGATCTGCGGTTAAAATTATTAGGTAATATATATAAAATTTAATTTATTATTTTTACTGACACAACCGTGGCACTCCAATAAGACTCAGGAAGTGAGCTCGCCTTATCACAGGAGTGCCTAGCAAGGCGGGCTCGGTTTCACTTTACTTGGCACATTAGGAATAATTTTATGCACTTTAACATATATTATGCACAATGTGGCCTGGTCACAGACAGATTTATGCCTAAATTTAGAAGCATATAGCGGTATTTTCTGGATTGTACATTATATTTCTTTTGTTCGTTCATATTATGTTTCTTCTGTGAGTTTCTTTATTGCGTTTGAATATTTATGTAACGAAGAAATAAATAAATAAAATAAATAAATAAATAGATTATAAATACACTACCTATTATAAATAAATAAATAAATTATAGATTCACTACTTGTTCTGTATAAAACCGTAACAACAAAATGGTAATGTACATAAGTAGAAATACAAAAATAATCTCAGTGTATAAGTGACCGTACATTATTGTCGTTATTATTTACTCAGGTGCGATACAGATTGTAATTGACAGGAAAAATGGTGTGCACTTTGCTTAATAAACACGGTAGGGGGCGATCAGTGATGCAGCGGAAATGGCAAACAGGAAATCGCCAGATGAGCGCGAATAGAGAGCGGATGCTGACTATCGATCGCCTGCAATTTCCGTTGTATTTATCCACCGCACCGCTAGGCTATTTTAGCGCAGACTTTCGTGACTCTGATAATATCACGTAATTGCACTCTAGATCAGAGGTACCCAAACTTTCTCGACTCGTAGACCCCTTGCTGTTTTCCGTAGACCCCTGCCTGAATTTTCCCGAAATTACTAACATTAAAAGTTTCTTGACGGCTGTAACAGTACGGAACGATATATAGGGTTTTTGGTAATGTGGACAGTTGTAAAAAATAAAAATATGTACAATTTTTATTTGTTTATTCCTAAGCGTTCACGACCTTAAAGTACGAATCATTTGGGAAAACCGCACATAAGTGCACATGTAGCACTATCTCGCTTGCTCATTCATATGACGCGTTTATCCTACTCGCTCGCACGGATACCAATTGAAGCGCAATTTTTTCACATATCTCATTCGCACCTTCCCTCGTTAGTCATGTGCGCTGGCCTCTTCAATCAACTAGTGATGCAATTTGAGTTGAGTGTTGATTTCATTCCGTGATACTTGTGACGCGCGCGTTTGTTTATTGGTATTATTATAATTTTAAAATGCTATGCTGTATACAAAATCTATTTAAAAAGTGATACGACATTAACGGATCGCCTGAACGCTTATGGTGACCTGTCTAGATGGAGTCCACTAACGTGGACCCCCATTTACATCTCGTGCACCCCGATTTTTGTTTCTCGCTGACATGGACCCCCTGCGAATCGAAATCGACCCCTGTGGGTCCATATATACCACTTTGGGAATCACTGCTCTAGATAGTCGAATATAAATAGGTTTGTTGGCTTTTTAGTGACATAAATACTATTACTTCTCAGGTTCTCAATGATTCCGTACAGCGTCGGTGTTGTTGGTCAAGCTCTAATGCCGCATTCACACGTTGGCGAATGTTCGTGTCCCAAGTGGGTGTAAACAACTATTAGGAAACATATATGGAAAACTCCTATGGCAGATATACCAACGTCACCCTACCAAATATGAGATGTGGTTGTCAGCCTGCGAGCCGCGCTTGCTCACTCTGCGCACTCCTAATTTTGTCTTGATTTTGACAGCGCCGAGCTGTGCTGGCTGTCTTTTTTTTTTTTGAAAATCCGCATCCTATACGTTACCTAATCTGTAACACGAACCTTCGCCAACGTGTGGATGCGGCATAAGTCATCTGGCTTTCACAAATCACTGTTTAAGTCCTATCTGGTAGCCTCCTCGTAGAGGGACTAAATCTGTCAGGGCCGTTGTGAGCTTACACAGAAGGAATCATTATTAAATAGAATTAAATTTGATATTGATAGACTCTCGATTTAGTTTAATGCCATTGAACTATGTCTAAACATTACAAAATCAAAAATAACTCATTTTCGCTTAAAAACTTCCATTTTGACTTGTGAGTTTTCTATACTGATTTTATGTATTCTATGTTAAAGTCACATATAGGGAAAAAAATATTTAATTAGTAATGGAGAGTGCAAATTTATGTAATACTTGTTATTCACAAAACATCCCATACACCTTATTTCTTTTACGACTTTTTTAAAATCATTAGTCTCAAACTGTGGAGGCTACGGGCGCAAATGTCAAGTTTTTATGCCCCAGCTTAAAAAAAACGTAGATTTGGAGCAGCTTATGGTAACGCCATATTTAGCTAATCCTGGAAATATTTTCCAAAATAAAATAAGCCTCAAAGCCTTAAAAACATATTTTTTAATTCAATGTATTTTTTATTAATTTTATAGATGCACTGAAATTCCCTGTATAAGAGATTAAATTAGTATACGAATATAGGAAGATGGACAAAAGGTTGTATTTCGAAAAATAAGCCTAAAAATATCACTATTCCCAGAAATTAAGAAAATTCCTAAGATTATAATGTAGAAGTTACATGAAGTAAAATAAAAAGACACTTACTCGGTTTGTTTTACGTATCAACTAGGTAGGACATATTAAAACTTTAACCAACTTTCAACGTAAATTACTCCTCTGTGCGCTGCTTGCTCGCTTGCGAATATAACAAGTTTGCCGTCCGTAGCCATTATAGGCAAACCCCTGGTTATTTTCCATTTCTGTGATAATAACCTAATAACCTTCACACTATATTTTTTCGTATTTACTGCAAGTAAGGATGGTATTATTACACTTTCCTGCTTTTCCGAACAGAAAAAGATCCTTTAATGTTAAAGGGTATGTCTTTGCTTAAAATATTTGTTATATTTTCTAACTACCAAAGAAAGGTAAGAAAATCATCAGGGACTTCTTGGATTAAGAAGATCGGGCATCATGGAAACAAAGCCAAAGTAAATATTTGTGTAAATATTGTGAAAGCATGACAATATATTATTATGGTCAACTTTTTGGGTGAAACAGCCTCTATCGCGACGTTTAGGAGGTGAAACACATAAAATACGCGACGTTTAGGAGGCGAAAACATAAAATATTTTAAAGAGTAGGTTTCAATTAGGTATTAGATTGTTTAATGCCTTACTACGTTTTAGAAGCTAGAATTTAACTACGAAAGGTAATGTGTATATGACACTCATAGTTCCAAATATTGATTAATCTTCTCTTATGTTCAGTAGCCGGATAGATGGCATTCAAAACGTGTCTACACAGTATCTTATATCAAAATAAAATAATAATATGCATATAATAGACGACATAGCTCTTATTGTTTTTAATATTATTTACATACATATGCCAATTTTATATCTGGTATCTGTATACTAGATATACATTTGAACCTGTGTTTTAACCTGTGCATACATAATGAATCATGTGTTTCAGAACATAATAATTATACGCTTTAATATCCAAATAGACTAATAAATTATAAGTCTATTATTCTATTAATTGAAAAAATAATAACAAAAACCCAAACCGTAAAAATATTATAAATACATATTATACATTGGGTATTCAATACGAATAAAAATTCAAAATCAATTGTTGTGTTTTGGTAGTTAGAAAATATATAGCAACGGATGCCAAAACTTGTTGTATTCGCAAGCGAGCATGCAGCGCACAAAGAAGTGTTTTACGTTGAAAGTTAGTTAAACTTTTAATATGTTCTAGTTGATACGTGAAACAACTGGAGTACGTTTCTTTTTATTTCACTTTATGTAGTTTCTGCATTATAATCTTAGGAATTTTATTCATTTCTGTGAATAGTGATTTCTTTTAACTTGTTTTCCAAAATGCAACCTTTTCACCCGTCTTCTTATATTGGTATACTAATAGATGACATTCTAATATCAGCGAATTATTAATGTGATATATTTAGCCTATGTAAAAATGCGATAGATAACACTAATATTTGAATGTTATTATTATTATCATCGATTAAATTATTGGGTTCTTATAATCAATCAGTCTTTTTTAAAACAGTCAAGTCAAATTCATAAATTAAAGAAATGGTTATCGAATCATGACAGACTAACCATACATCCAATATGTATGTTGAATATATTTTAACATTGAACTAACTACCAAAAATTATTAGACTTTGTTGTTATATATTATTTTGACAATGAATTGTACTTTTTTTGACTAGATATTTTTATATCACATCCTTTATTACTTAACAAATATTAAATATTAATGACTGTTTCTTTCTTCTCTCACATATATATTTTTTAAATTTATTAAACGAATTTTATATTATTGCCGATTATATAATGGAATTGCGTTTTATTTATTATATTATCTTTTAATATTTAGACCACGTTTTAGAGCAATTTAGTGTTATTAACTTTTTACTAAAACTTGTACATCTCTAAGCAATCAAGCAATCAAGCAAACTTGATTGTAATATTAGAGTCCTGTTCACGTTAGAACGGGCTAGTCCCAGTTGGGTGACAGAATCAAATAAGCAAAATGTTAAGGTTTTGCCATTCGGTTCCTGTTATTTTTGTAAGCAAATCAATGTTTTATAGTAATTAATTCTTAAATAAATTAATAAATAAAAATAAAGCAATGTATATAAAAGCCATTCATTATCAATGTTATTAGAGATGGAAAAATAAATTGGCTTATTTTTTCGCCGGACTATCACTGCCGCCTGCATTTCGCCGGCGCAGAAGAGTTGCGAATTCGCACTATGTCCTTGAGCAATCTAATAACCTTTATAATCGATGGTTATAGTAAACAAATTTAAAGTCTTTGAAATACACCTCCAACCCTTGTCCAAATTATATACCTTTATTCCCTATGCCAGTTTGTATTCACGCGAATATTCTGGAAATAACTCTCTACACAAATTTCAGTCAAGATCCTGAAATATAAATGAAATACTTCCCATAGGCGGAGTGCGAGTAAGGACGGGAAAAAGCGATTTCGGTTTTCGTAAATTATTGAAATATTCGTAGTACTGAAATTCGCAATTGGATGAAACATGTAGGTACATACATGTATATACAATCGCCGAGGGGATTTCCCTAAAAGTTTTTAGGTCCGCAGTTACAATCGGTGGTTTAAACGGGTCGCTTACTAAACTTAGTACACGTAGTTCAGAAAGACTGGGAAAGGTATGAGTTAGTTGTAAGGTTTCGGTAACGAGGAGGAAATACGCTTATAGTCGACCAAAATGTGTATATTTTATATACACATGATTATTTACGTCAGTCTCATTATAGTATTTATTTCAAAATTGGTTGTATAACCCCAAGACTAGGCCAAGGTAAGTAGCCAAGGACTGATTTTTATCTAAATATTAATTTCATAAACAAAAATCGATGAGCACCCTCTCTAGGTCAGCGGACAAACCCGGTTGGGTTCAGTTCGATCTGCTGGCCCTTAGCCGAGAAACAAACCGCGCTGCCCGAGGCGTTAATATTTAAATAAAATATATGCCGGAATTTCAATATAATTAGTGTTCCTTGTATATAGGGTATTCCAAGAAAAAAATAACAATGTAACTTCGACCTATGAAGGCTTCCGATTACAAAATTTCAAGTCTCTAAGTTCAATATTTCCAGATTGAAATATGACTAGTACGCCCTCTGGTAAAACCGATTTGAACCACAACCCTCTTAACTCTTCCTATGGCCAAATGATGCACGCATACCAAATTTCAGCTCAAACGGATTAAGCGCTTGGGCGCTATCGTGGAGGAATACACACATAGTGACCTACAGACGCACAGACAGACATCCATTTGTAAATGGTCTTAATCGTCTCAGTGGGCTTAAAAATAATATTACTGTCTTCATCTCAAAAAAAATAGCACGTTCACAATACTTTCTCTCCTCGTTGTTAGGTCGGCCGGGGAAGAAATAAAAGTATATATTAGGTAAAATTAAAATATATAAAATAGGAGACAAATGCCTATTCATTTGTCTTTCATTTTACTTACAGTTATTTATTTGCCTTTCTATAGTTTGTTATTGCTCAATTTGCTCAGTCATCTTTTCACTTTTTTGACTTTTTCGACTTTTCGACTTTTTGAAATTTTACACAATCGCACGAAATGAATAACAGTTATTGACGGCGCAGCTGTCAAAAAATAGGATCGCCGCGAACGCCATGTATTGAAAGTGGCCCATTTCCCAAAATGAGCAATTTCGATTTTTTCGATTTTCAGTTGTTCCTTTTAATTTTTCCTAAATATTTTTTTTGTAAACCACCCCTGAATCAAGGCAAATAAAATAAAAGATAAATAATTCAAATCGGTCGAGTTATTTCCGAAATCTTGCGAGACTAACGCACGGCGATTCATTTTTATGTATAAGATTTCCGATATAAAAAAAAAACAAATTTTGGAAAAATAAAGAATTTGTATTTCCCACAATTTTATATCAAAAGATGCTTGTTTGCATGTACTGATAAACCTCCTTCAAAGATGGCGGTAACTAAAAACTCCCGATGTATATATTACCTGGCAAGCAGAACAATCCGATTGCAGAGCACTTCATCAGAATTGAGGTTTAATTTGATTGTAGCTCCTCTGTATCTGGTCTTTCACCGAGGCTAAACTAGATACAGAGCCATCTGCTCCAACTTAATATACTAAAATTGGAAGTGAAAGCTTTGATTAATAAATGCCATAAATACCAATAACCGAACACGAGCCCCGTTTGTAGAGTATAAATACACGTTTGACACGGAATTTAAGAACGGGAGAAAATTATTTCACCCCAAATTCGGCTCCGACACGCGAGAAAGCCGTTAAGCTTTTCGCAAATTCACGTATTTCTCTCTACACGCTCGTTTGTATGGCAGAGGGAAAGAGTGAATTCTGAACCGCAGCGGAATTTGTTATCAATCAAGCCCTACATGAAAGGCAGCTGTGATGCCTTCCTTATAATTTATTCACCTTGGTTATATTTGAGAATGAATAAAGCAGTAATATTACAGAAGCTACCTTGAGTTTAAATTCAGTTCAATACGAAAAGGTTTCATTCAGCGTAGATTCATTGCGTACATATGCTTAAGGCTGAAGTTAATGAAATGAACACATCAATAAAAATAAAATAAAATAAAAGAAAGACGTAGAGCAACTTTTTATGAAACAATTTGGAAGATGTTGGATGGAAAATCCAGACCTTGAATATTATAAAAATAATATTGTCAACAGACATAATATACCGGAAGTAGGCAATGACGAAGCCATCAATAAAAATGAAGAATTGTGAAAGTGCTGGTAGCCTGACATTAAAGAAACTGTCTAATTTTGTTTTCGTTGTTTTGGTTATTTTAAAAAAGCATTAGTGAAAGTGTGACGAACCACAACTAGAGTTGTCAACTACAACGGGCGAACCCGTCACCTCAGTAAGTTTTAACGAAATGTAACGTTCTGTCTCCCGTGAGGTGAGCGCAGAACTTAGGACAAAACAATTCACCGTCAAGCTCCGTTACCTGCCCGTCAGAGGCCAACGCCTTACGGCGAGGCACCGGGAAAGGTAACCAGCGGGCAGCCTCGCCCACTGACTACCAGTTTTAGCAGGATATCTCGGTCTAGAATTTAACTTCAGGATACCTCCGTCCTTTCGACTGGTTACGGGTCCGAAGTCGCTTACACGACCTCTACCTGTTGTATTACAGCGGTAATTCAGTTTGAATTTATCGCCGACCTGGGCGTTCTTTGCCCGTAATGCGACACTGGATCGAGTGGCCAAAGGTCATTTCAAGAGTGGAATGACAACGAGTCAACATCCACCCCCGCTGCTTAGGAAACAGTATATTACCATAGTCTCCAGACCCCTTCAGAAATTAGTCAGAATCTAATCAGTGGCTTCGCCGATCGGTGCGCAAACCATCCAGTGGCGCCGGGATGCAATCCCACCGGGAGAAACCAGTCCACCAACTCTGAGGCCTGAGACACTGGAGTCTTACCCGGGGTAGCCTTCCACTCGAAGAGGCTTCTGAATAGGAGCTGAATCGTGAGTTGAACCGATCCGAGAACAAAATGGATCTTTTGGCCCAAGCTGCACGAAACCGTTCACCACCTGTGGCGAACCACAATAATCAGCAGGGCAAACCTACAGAAGAGTGTTGACATCATTGATAACAAGTTATTGACCTCTGTCCTGAGAGGAAGGCCGTTCGCTCTTAGAACGGTGAACCTTTAGGGAGGAATTCTGTAATGTCTTATCTCCCTGTAATCTAATTTTGTACTCCATGATAGCCATGATAAGCCACTGCAATCCACTTTAGTACTCCATGATATGGTCATATTTTCTGATGCTTTAAATTAAACAAATACAGACACTTTGTAATTTTTTCACCTTAGTAGTCAGCACTTTTGTGAGATCGAGGAAGGCCGCGTCGCCGTAGCGTAGGAGTTGGAGAAGCAAAGATTGGCAGATTGTCTGTTTACTTTTCTCCAGGACAAAACTTTGAAGGACATCTCTCCTCTCACATGCCTAATATGGTTCTGCCAGGACAGATTTTGGTCGAAATGGACAACAAGGTTCTTCACCTGCATGTGTTGAGTCATCCTTTGGATGTCAATTACTACGGGTGAATTGCCAGCCCAAACCTGGGCTGGCCCAGCTCAGCCCAAACCTAACCATAAAGATACGTAATTCTGTCTCCCGTGGAGTGAACGTTAGGACTTTTTGGACAACAACATCCACAGTCAAACTACGCTAACAGCCCGTAAGAGTCCGATGCGTTACCGCGAGGCACTGGGAAGTGCCACTCAGCGGGCTTTCTTGGGCCCGTTTTACCAGATTTTGACGGAGGAGGGGGGGGGTCCTCTGCAGCGCTTTAACGGGAAATATCACACCCCCCCCCCCCCGTCACAGACTTCGCGTATCTGTCTTTTTTAATGTGACTTTTTTTCATCTTCTTCATCATCAGCGCGCATTCGCCCACCGATGGGCATACGCCTCTCCAATCACTCTCCATCCGGATTGGTTGTCCGTTTCCCTCATCCAGATAGGTCCAGCTGTCTCCTTGATGTCATAAGGTTGTACTGTTCATCATGATTGGAGGTATTTAGTCCGATACCCGCCACGTCGGCCACACGTCTTGGCGAGCTCCACACTTTCAGGAAATATTTCCATTTCCTAGGCTTGTGGCAACCTGGTCGGGTTACTTAACCGCCGAATTACACTATATTCACTAAAAAAATTTCAAAATATATGTTGACACTTAAATTTCGAATGTGACCTTTATCTATTCAGAATTTTTATTGCAACCCTATAATTAGGAAACATGATTACTTTTTCCTTATTTTTTTATTGAAACAATTCAATTGCTTTATTTCAAAATGATTGCCATTTTTTTTAATGTAATGTATTTTACATTATTTAGTTTTTCCTTAAAGTTTATCCTTAATTTTATTATTGTAACAATGTTTTACAAAATCCAAGAGCAAGGTTACTGCAATAAACGCCTACGATAAACGCTCAAAGAACGTATAATTCAGCGTAGAGTAATATCTACACAAGTGGGTCGGAGTAATCAACACAAATTTTCCACCGAGAGAACAACTTGGCATCGGTTCAAGAATCGCAGATATACGGGAGATGTGATATAGTCTCAGGAAACTATTCGATTGTTTTGAACACGACTGATTATTCTGCTCACATTTTTAAGTTTGGGGTTTGGTGACGACCACGCAAGCGGTCTGAGGGAATGGGGTGAGATTGGGGTGATCAACGATGATGCAATCTAGATTTATGATCGAGGAGTTAGGTTATGTGCTTTTGTATCATATGAGTTGGCCTGTAATGTCATCAGGTATTGTTTTATTTTCCTGGCAAGGAAAGTATTGTGAACGCATTTCTGTATGTCTCTGTGTGTGCGTGTGTATTCCTCCACGATAGTGCCCAAACGCTTTATCCGACTGGGCTGAAATTTTGTATAGCGGCATCATTTGTTCATGGCGAGAGTTGGGGAGATTTTGGTTGAAATCGGTCCACCATAGGGGGGGGGCGCTAGACTTAGTTCAATCTCGAAATATTGGAGCAGGAGACAGATACGTCGTAGGGTCGAAACCACATTGTTAAATTTTGGTTGCAATATCTATATATATATATATATATATATATATATATATATATATATATATATATATATATATATATATATATATATATATATATATATATATATATATATATATATATATATATATATATATATATATATATATATATATATATATATATATATATATATATATATATATATATATATATATATATATATATATATATATATATATATATATATATATATATATATATATATATATATATATATATATATATATATATATATATATATATATATATATATATATATATATATATATATATATATATATATATATTATTTTTTCAAATTGAAATTATGTTTATCACTAAATAAATGAAATGATAAAATAATGAAAGGGCACTTATCTGGTCTGTGGTGACCAGGAGTGACTCCACGCCTTCTTCTTCTCCTCACTCAGTGTTTGCTGGTGCTTCCTGCTGTGGCACTAGAACCCGATCAAAACCGCAGTCTTTCACAGCGGCACACAACAATGCGAGACGAGAATGAATGCTGGAAAATAATAGGCGATTAGTGTTTCTTAAATATTAATGATTGTTATAAAATGTATATCAATATTTCGGCTCAGCCATCGTCAAGATATGTGACATTTCTGAAATCGAACAATTCGTTAAAAATTTAAATTCAAGGAATCGAACAAAAAGAAATGGATTAATAATATTTTACACGATTTAGTTAAGGTACCGAAACCAACCGTGCAAAACGTTATTTTAAAATGAATGATAAAAATTAAAATAAAAAGCATTTGATGATTATGATAATATGATAAACCTTATTAATTTTGCCTATTGAGACCGGAACCTTTGCAAGCGCCTAAAATATAAATATAAGCCAATTCCCAAGATTTGACGTCCCTTTCTTGTGCATTATCACCAAGGCATTTTATTATTTTAACTTTAAAACATTGATCAAAAGATAAATTATGTGCCCTGGCATGCAAAGATATTGGGAGTTGGCTTTCATTTCCTACACTAGCCCTATGATTATTTAGTCTAATATTAAGTGGTGTTGTTGTTTCACCGATATAAAAGGCATCACAAGTCCTGCACAGAAGTTGATATACTATATTTTTTGAAATACAACTGCAATGAAAGGGAACCCTGTAACTATTAGTAGTATTTGGACTGGTAAAAAAAGGACTTAGATCTAACAGAGGACAAGTTTTACAACGTGGACGACCACAAGGTTGAAGACCATAAGTATTATTACCAATAGAGAAATTTTGATTATTTTTTGTTTTGTTTAATATTGATCTAATATTAGGTGGTCTGCGGAAAGATAAAATTGGCGGTGAATCTAAGAGATCCTTAGTGGATGCATCATTAGAAATGATGGGGAATAAATCAGATAATATATCTCGCAGTTTCTCAGCACCAGGAAAATAAGTGGTGCTAAGAAAGATTTTATTATTATTATTATTTTTATTTGAAGTAATTTTAGGTTTTGGTATATATTTTACTTCAGAGTTTAGAATATGTTTATCCAATAGAGGAGCAGGGTATTTTCTTTCAAGAAGAGATTGCTTTAGATTATTGAGATATTTATCTAAATTTTCTTTGTTGTTAACTAAACGGTGTCCGCGAATGGAAATTGAATAGGGAATGGATCTCTTGGTGTGAAATGGATGACAGCTATCAAAGTGTAAATACTGTTCTTTATTTGTAGGTTTTATATGAATCGCGGTTTTAATTTTACCTTCGGAAATTGTTAAATCAACATCTAAGAAAGTAATTTGTGATTTAGAAATGGTATGAGTGAAATTCAAAGGGCCAAAATTATTTAGGTCGTCAAGAAAGGTTGTTAGAGTAGTTGGTCCGTGTGGCCAAATCATTACTATGTCGTCAATAAATCTATACCATAATATGGGTTTTAAATTTTGCGTTTGAAGAAAATTTTGCTCGAATAATCCCATGAAAAGGTTGGCATACGAAGGTGCCATTCGCGTGCCCATAGCAGTCCCTTTAATTTGAAGATAAAATTCATCTTCAAAGGAGAAAGCATTACACGTTAAGACAAACTAATTCAAAAAATTCAAAAAATATAGTATATCAACTTCTGTGCAGGACTTGTGATGCCTTTTATATCGGTGAAACAACAACACCACTTAATATTAGACTAAATAATCATAGGGCTAGTGTAGGAAATGAAAGCCAACTCCCAATATCTTTGCATGCCAGGGCACATAATTTATCTTTTGATCAATGTTTTAAAGTTAAAATAATAAAATGCCTTGGTGATAATGCACAAGAAAGGGACGTCAAATCTTGGGAATTGGCTTATATTTATATTTTAGGCGCTTGCAAAGGTTCCGGTCTCAATAGGCAAAATTAATAAGGTTTATCATATTATCATAATCA
>OX155955.1:35609062-35836165 GCA_944548615.1 Micropterix aruncella | reverse complement strand
ATATTATCATAATCATCAAATGCTTTTTATTTTAATTTTTATCATTCATTTTAAAATAACGTTTTGCACGGTTGGTTTCGGTACCTTAACTAAATCGTGTAAAATATTATTAATCCATTTCTTTTTGTTCGATTCCTTGAATTTAAATTTTCAACGAATTGTTCGATTTCAGAAATGTCACATATCTTGACGACGGCTGAGCCGAAATATTGATATACATTTTATAACAATCATTAATATTTAAGAAACACTAATCGCCTATTATTTTCCAGCATTCATTCTCGTCTCGCATTGTTGTGTGCCGCTGTGAAAGACTGCGGTTTTGATCGGGTTCTAGTGCCACAGCAGGAAGCACCAGCAAACACTGAGTGAGGAGAAGAAGAAGGCGTGGAGTCACTCCTGGTCACCACAGACCAGATAAGTGCCCTTTCATTATTTTATCATTTCATTTATTTAGTGATAAACATAATTTCAATTTGAAAAAATAATAATTTACACATTTACAATCAAATATTATATATATATATATATATATATATATATATATATATATATATATATATATATATATATATATATATATATATATATATATATATATATATATATATATATATATATATATATATATATATATATATATATATATATATATATATATATATATATATATATATATATATATATATATATATATATATATATATATATATATATATATATATATATATATATATATATATATATATATATATATATATATATATATATATATATATATATATATATATATATATATATATATATATATATATATATATATATATATATATATATATATATATATATATATATATATATATATATATATATAAATGAATGTTTGCCTGTGAGTCCGCTATGGACTACTAAACCGATCGACCGATTTTGATGAAATTTTGAGCGAAACTTTAGACTAGTTTGGAGATGGTTCCTGTGAAGTTTGGTACCGATCGGACCAAAGGAAAATTTTTAGTGTCCTCAATAAAACCAAAATTCTCCTTTTTTTTAAGCGGCGAATTTGAATTTTGAAATACAGGAGTCAGTTCCGTTTTTTTTATAGTCAAATGAATTTGAAAGCGGCGAATTTGAATTTCGAATGCGACCGCGAAGACAGGAGTGAGGAAGACAGGAAACGCTGCAATGTCACTTTTTTTTTAAATGAACAAAATTAATAAAATGACTCAAAATGAATTGAATATTTGTGTAATGTCTTTCCTTCAAATTTAGTTTACTTGGTGGAGTAGCAACGGGCGTAGGGTACAGCTAGTCTATTATGAAAAAGACACAAAAAAACAGACTTATATTCTAATCAAACAATAACGTCGAGTCGCCTGACGTGACATCGTAATATCCTATTGTATCATATGAGTTGGCCTGTGATGTGAGCAGGCACATAAATTGACGTTCGTAATCTTTGACTACCACTGCGATAGGCTGCAGCACTTTAATATGCCGTCGCTTAAGGACCGACGAATATGCGAATATGACCGTGTTACGTGACATCCTCAATGGGGCCCTGGATAGTTCATACCTAGTTTCAATTGCAGCTCTCTTGCATGCAGTCCCAGACCACAGAAGATTCTGTGGTGGCTTTAGCCAGAGCGTCCAGTGCTGCTCTGCTGTCAGAGCAGATGAGGGTTTTTCATTTTTTTTACCTTAAGTCGACAGATAAGTAAGTAAGAAAGTAAGAATTAATTTTCAAAAACATGATCTGGGTATAGAAATTACATTTCCAATAATTAATTACAAATAAAATTACATTTCCAATTACACATAAAATTATTAAAAAATATATGAAAAATGTTATTATTGAAAAACATAAAAATTCTGAAATTCAATAACAAAAATAATAAAGACTAAAAATTTAAAAAACAGAAATAATGAAAATAACATAAAAAAAGGTAACTCAATAGAAATATAAAAAATCAAAAAATAGAAGGCATCCAAAAAATGCATAAAAAACAGAAATAAACAATCTATCAAATAATAATAATAATAATATATAAACTAAAAATAATTAAATTAAGCATAAATAATCAAAATCAACGTTATGCAATAAGTCAGGAAAAAAAGATTTAAGAATAAATATACAAATAGGTTAATTAAATTCAGGGATTTTCGGCGCTTAGACAACGAAGCTTTCTGTCGCGACGCCTGGGAACTTGACTGGCAGGATGTTTTCCAGAGCCCTACCATCGACGAGAAACTTGGTCTCTTTAATAAGAAAATCATCAGGCTTTACGACAAGCATGCCCCTGTGAAAATTGCTAAAGTTCGACATCAATCAGCTCCCTGGTTCAACGATTCCATCCGGCAATATATGTTGAAGCGCGATAGAGCCAAGTCTAAGTTTAAGCGTAATCCTTCAGCTGACAACTGGGAATTTTACCGTACGTTAAGAAATCGTTGTAACCAACTATGTCGTAACGCAAAAAAATGTTACATTTACGACTCGCTTGCAAACTGTACTCCCAAAGAAATGTGGAAAGTGCTGAACCAACTTGGAATTGGTAAATGTAAAGGACCCGTAGATCCCAATGTAGATATAGACGTTCTTAATAACCACTTCTCAAAGTCACCGGTTTTTCTAGATAATATAGCAAAGTCCCGTGCTACCACCCATATTGCCAATTCTAGTGTGCCAGTCAATCCGTGTAAATTTCACTTTGTTCCAGCTACTGTTGAAACGGTTTTACTAACATTAAACCGGATTAAATCTAAGGCCGTGGTAACGGATGGTCTCAGTGTAGATATGCTCAAACGTATCATCCAATGTATTCTTCCAGTCGTTACCCACATAATAAACTCCTCATTAGAATTTGGTTCGTACCCAGCTCCTTGGAAAAATGCCTACGTTATACCCCTTCCTAAAATATCAAATCCTGTGCGACCAAATGATTTCAGGCCAATATCTATTTTCCGTGCTCTCTCAAAAGTGTTGGAGCATATTAGCTGGGGATTTAGTGCGATGTACCCTGCATTTTGTGATTAAAGGCTCATACTTGGCACAATTGTTCCTTAGGCGGTCCTGAGTGGATTTAGACCGGGAGCCATCGGCGGCCACCCCGCGGGTGGCGGGGGGAGGGGGTGGAAATTTGATTCCGCCGCGCGTCACTTTGAGCGTTTTATCTTTCGGACTATAAGTACTTGGGCAAGTTAGATATCATTTTCGGGTAACTCAATGATAACAAATTCATTTCTGGAAGAAAAAAAATACTTATCCATAGAAAATATATGAAATAATTGGTAAAATCCAAAAATCGTTGACATCTTTTTTTTACTTATACGAAGTTTACTTTTTAACCATAAGAGTTATCGGTATGAAAAAAATATATTCTGACAGCCACACTTACTTGAATTACAGACATATATTTTTTATTCGACTGATATTGTAAAATGTGAGTGAAAAAAAATATAATTCATCGCACGGCAGACCGGCGTATTACGTCCGTTACGTAGAGACGGGCATCGACCCAAGTTAGATAATTACTTATCGGATTATTTAGTTTCTGCGATTGGCCAGTGAGTTAAAAACAAGAAGTACAATCGTTATTATTATTATGATAACTATATTATTATTGTTTTTACTATTTAATAAAAATAATTCATCATTTACACACCGTACTAACTGATATTTGTGCACATACCTTAAATACTCTAAGTATTAATTTGTCTGCAATCCCTACCACTTCGTTGAAAAAATAATAGTAAGTATTATATACATATGATATAAGCACATACCTACCCATACTTACTTAATTGCTAGGAGAAACTATTAAAACACTGAAAATTGGCTATTCTTTTGAATGCCTATTTTCAATTTTTTCATTTCATTTCAGGTGAAACAGGGGCAACAACCTCGCTTTTTGTGGCCCTATAAGTGAAAAATGTATGGGCTATGACTTTACAAATTTTATACCAATTTAGATGATGAATTTGTACTTTTAGTTTTTAAATGTATTATTAACTTTAATCTTATTATATAACACTTTACTGACTATTTTGTATATTACCCCTAGGGTACTTTCAACAACTTTTAGTACGTTTTCGAACCTACTCGAATTATTGACTATTTCAATTATTAGGCTTCTATTTTGATTATTTAATTTTTAACTGACTATTTTAGTTAGTATGATGATTGACTCTTAGTAGGTACCCATTAAGATTATTGGCTCTTTTAATTAATAAGCCTTTATTTGGTTTTGTAATAAGATTTTACAATAAATAACTTTTAGTAGGTTCCAATGTTTCTAAGATACTATTTATCCAATCTAATAGCTAAATTATTAACAACCTATGTATGTTAAGTAAAGATTAGAGTAGTAATTAGATTTACTACCTAATACAAATATTTTGCCACGTCCAAGAGCGGTTTTTAGCCACCAATTGGACACGACGTAAATATTATGTATGTTATATACTTAATATATGCTATCTAAACAAACATTATAATTTTTACCTAAGGCATTCGCAATATCATGACAGCAGAAGTACTTTCCAGTACCTTTGTGTTTTCCAGTACCTCTGTGCACCCACAGCTTCTCAAGCTGGGTAATTGTGGTAATTTTCCTTTCTGCTGCTGCTGGTCTGCGAAGCCAGTATCCATAGTCAATAGCATAATTTTTGTCAAGCCATGAGTGACAGTGTTAGATACATGCACCATCATGCGAGTGTCCACATCTTCGTGGTTACGTATCACGTAACCACGAAGAAGCGTACGCTTTGTATCACGTGTGATATTGGTTAAAATATTTGGTCCACCCTTGTTGCAAACTTCCTTGCCGTTGTCAGAGCAAACAATCCTTCCTTAAGGAATTGTTTATCATCAAATTGGCCTAACCTTTAGGTAGTTTCGTCGGAGCAGTGACCCATGTTCTTTGAATGTTTCCTCTGTTAATATTTTTTTATGCTTTCATTGTTATACGTCCCAAACCATATCTACTTTTGAAACTCTGTTCTTTGCAGAGAAATGGTATACATACTGGTGTACCTATTCTCCAAAGTCTTCCTATATCCTGAACTCAGCATGTAGACTAATTCAAATCAATGTAGAGTGTTCGCTCGTGGGGGGCGTTTGGAACGGTTGCAGTGCCAAAAATACTAGTAATCGATTTTAGTAGGTCTGACCTTGTTCCAGGTCGCAATTTACCCATTGAAGAAAGTGCTGGAGGACTGGCATGGTTTTCTTGTGCCAAGAATGAATCGACATCTTCTACTCTGTGCTCACAGGTTGCAATATAAAGTTTGCTGAATAGACTGCAGTCATTCTCAAGGCCTCTTATTTTTGCTTTCATTTTGCTCTCACTCTTTTTTTACGTATTTTAATAACTTGTATAATTATATTGTGTATATACTTGTTGTATAATGAGACATCATTAAGTTTGGTTGGATCCAGTAAACTTTTTTTATAGTTTATGTGTAATCTTCCTTTACAAATGTTATGTATTTAGGAGCAATAGCTTCACAAGATCAAAAACTCTTTGCCGC
This sequence comes from Micropterix aruncella, assembly GCA_944548615.1. Lineage (NCBI taxonomy): Eukaryota > Metazoa > Arthropoda > Insecta > Lepidoptera > Micropterigidae > Micropterix > Micropterix aruncella. Next base: position 35,830,636 of record OX155955.1, on the reverse strand, counting down.
TTTTTTCTATATTGAATACTGCATTTACAACTTCAATACATAGAAGTCTGGAGACTGTTCGACAAAAGGATTTCCTGGAGTATTTATTGTAGCTACCGGTGATTGCAGGTCTAGCATAAAGTTCTTCTTATTTGCGGCAGTGTCAGAAAGATGGCTGCCGTGTTCAGCTGTTCTCCGTAACAAAACATCCGGCTCAAAACTGTAAACGGTATACCAATTCAGGTCCAGCGAGAAGCCACTTAGTCAGGGTTTTCAGTCAAACCAATCAATTCTGTGATGTGTAAAATAATATTATGTTGCATAATGAAGAAGTAATCACAAACTATTTAGCGTAAAGATGAATGTAAGTGTAAAAATAGGTCCTACCTATGTACATCTCCTTTTAATGTGGCACTCATTTGCTCATGTGCTTGGTCCAAAGCCATCCCCGTAAACTTGCGATCGCTTTTTCGACCCAACTATTACACATTTTCAAAGTGCTTTAATAATTCTCCGTGCGGCAGATAAATTCTTTCACTGTTTACTACTAAACTGAGTGGATGGACCAAAAGGTCACCAAAGGAGCGGGCACTGTTTGCTCAAAAGAGCGAGTAGTGCCCGCGCCGCTCTGCAGCTTGACGAACTTATCAACGCATTGGTATGGTAAAATGCCCTCCCTTATGTAATTAAGTAGGTATGGGTAGGTATGTACTTGTATATACTACTTGCTATTATTTTTTCGACGAAATAGTAGGGATTACAGAAAAAATAATACTTACGTAAGTATTTAAGGTATGTTAAGCACAAGTAATTAGGTACGGTGTGTGAATGATGAATTATTTTTATTAAATAGAAAAAACAATAATAATATAATTATCATACTAATTATTACCATTATACTTGTTATTTTCAACTCACTAACCTATCGCAGAAACTAAATAATCCCATAAGTACTTATCTAACTTCGCTCGATGCCCGTATCTACTTAGCAGGCGTAATACACCGGTCTGCCGTGCGATGAATTATATTTTTTTCACTCACTTTTTACCATGGCAGTCCAATAAAATATATATTGGTGTAATTAAGATAAGTGTGGCTTTCGGAATATATTTTTTGAATACCGCTACCTCTTATTGTTAAAAAGTAAACTTTAAATATGTAAAAAAAATATGTGAATGATTTTTGGATGTTACCAATTATTTCATATTTTTTCTATGGACCGGTATTTTTTTTCTTCCATAAATGAATTCCTTATCATTGAGTTACCCAGAAATGATATCCCACTTGCCCTAGTACCTATAGTCCGAGAGATATAGGGCTCAAAGTGACGCGCGGCGGAATCAAACTTCCACCCCCTCCCCCCGCCACCCGCAGGGTGGCCACCAATGGCTCCCGGTCTAAATCCACTCAGGACCACCTAAGAAACAATTGTGCCAAGTATGAGCCTTTAATCACAAAATGCAGGGTTCCCATACAAACTGTTGCACTAAATCCCCAGCTATATAGTGTTCTCTCAGCTATCAGATTACCTTTCTGAATTCAATATGTTTAATCCTTATCAGTTCGGTTTCCGTCCCGGTCATAGCACTACCTCTGCCCTTGTCAAAGTAACCGACGACGCACGTAAAGCTATGGACCAGAGACAACTTACTTTGCTTGTTTTCTTAGACTTTAGCAGCGCCTTCAACTCTGTCGACTTCGACTTGCTCGTTGCACGGCTACAAACTCTCAACTGTTCGCAAACCGTTATTAATTGGTTCAGCTCCTATCTCAGAGCCAGACAACAGCGTATAAAAGTAGGCGATCGATCATCCGAATGGGTTAATCTAACAGCTGGAGTTCCACAAGGTGCGGTTCTGTCCCCGCTTCTTTTCTCAATTTTTATAAATCTTATCTCCAACCAAGTTCGTGGACATACTCATCTGTATGCAGATGATGTTCAAATATATAATCATTTCTCTCCCGAAAACATCAATGCCTCGATCGCCATCATGAACTCTGATCTTCAGGCCATTTGTGAATGGTGTGCGCTGATGGGTCTACTAATCAACCCTTTGAAATCCCAGGCTATACTCATTGGAGGTCGTAAATTGCTCTCCAGAGTAAATTTAAAATCCCTTCCGCTTTTAAAACTAAACGATATCACCATACCATTGTCGCAAAAAGTGAAAGATCTTGGTCTAATATCGATGAACATTTCTCCTGGCAACCACACGTGGACGAGGTAAGTCGTAAAATATTTGCTAGTTTTCACTCTCTGCAAACACTCAGAAGATTTCTTCCTATGGACACAAAAAAATCTCTTGCACAGTCTCTCCTCTTGCCTTTCCTTGACTATGCAGATGTGGCTTATCTCGATTTATCAGAGGAACTGCTCAACAAACTTGAACGTTTGCAAAATGTATGCATACGATTCATCTTCGGTCTACGTAAGTATGATCACGTGTCCGACTATAGGGCACAGTTAAAGTGGTTGCCAATACGCCAAAGAAGAAATGTTCATATACTGGCTCTCCTATATCGTGTAGGTACTCACCCAATTAACACCATCCTATCTCCAGGAGCTTTTTGAACCACTAAGTTCCCACGGTGTCGTACTTCGGTCAGCCTCTGACAGTTTATTAAAAATTCCGAGTCATAATAGTGATTTCTATTCCTATTCTTTCTGTGTCCATGGTGCAAGACTCTGGAACGATCTCCCAGCAAATATACGAAACTCGCCTTCTTTACCATCGTTTAAGACTCACCTTAAGGATTACTACCTTTCTAAGAAGTAACCAGTTCTTCCCTTTCTCTCCTGTTCCTCTCCCAATTTCCTCTCCTCGGGCATTATTAGTCTTAAATTCTTCCACTTGTCTGTATGTTATGTAATAATCTTTATTTTCACAATGCGCGCATGTACCACTATGTTTAGGTTAGCTGTAAGACATTGCCATGTGGCAATAAGCTCGCCTTTTTTGTATACGTATTAAGTGCAAATAAAGAGTTTATTATTATTATTATTATTATTATACAAATCACAAACGAGACTATTATCAATAGATGTTTAAACTCCTACAGAAAATATGACCTATTAAATATATTCAAATTCATAGAAAGATAAAAAGATCTCGAAGTAAATTTCGTTTAATAAAGCGACGACAGAAAGTGGCAACCCTATTTATGGATTAAGATTCAGCCAGAGCAAGCATTTAATCATTGATGTCGTAAAAGTAGAACGTGCCGCGAATAGTCACTGACGCCAAAACGTAAAAATTGTAATATGAACAATTTGATGAGGGGTAGCCCAGATTCCGGCGCCTAATTTGGAACTAAAGAGGCTAAGGGTTGTGCAACTTCCCTGCAATATCTATCTTTAGCAATGATAATAATAATATATTATTTGAAAAAATATATATTTCAATTGATTTCATTGCAGAATTAGGCCGTAGCCTGTACTAAGATAGACTCCATGTATGGAGATGATTTGTTTATATGTGCGCACATAGAACCCAGATAAAACAGAAAAATATTTATAAATATTAAAAAATATTGAAATAGCATGATCATAGAAATAAAATTAATATTAAATATCGGTAATTGTTTTTAAAATAAAAATAACATTATTCTGAAGCGATCATGACGAAAGCTCTGAAGGACTTGAACTGTGGTGTAAAAATAAATGTCCGCCACATCAACAATTTGAGGTATGCCGATGGCACTGTTCTCATAGCATCTACGGAAACCGAGCTATGGAAGATTGTTGACCGTGTAAATAAGTGTAGCGTCAAAGCTGGTCTCGTGATGAATGTCTCCAAGACTAAGTCTATGGTCATTTCTAATAATCCCAATATCCAACCTAGCATATCTGTGGCGGGCCAAAACCTAGAACCAGTTGATAAATATAAATGCCTTGGCAACTCGCATCGAAATCGCAGATGCGCTTTAAAAAAAATCAAAAGTTCCTTTGCAATTAAAGACTGAAAATCCCACTTCGTATACATCTTCTCCATTGCTACATCTGAGCCCATACTTCTATACGGATGTGGGGCCTGGACTAATAAGGAATATTTTAGGAAACGTATAGAAGCATTCGAGATGTGGGAAATAGACGCATGGTGTCGTTATCTCGGACTCAGAAAGTCACAAATGAAAAAGTTTTACGGCGTGTCGACCAAAAACGCAAGCTTTGGCAGACCATCAAACATCGCAAAGCTGTATACTTGGGTCACGTGCTTAGGCACTACAGGTGCGAACTCCTGAAAGTTGCAGGGAAGAGCAGACCAGGCCGTAGACGGAAATCTTGGTTGCGGAACATTCGAGAATGGACCGGGATTACGAGTGTCGCCGAATTGTTTTGCCTGGAGAAGGACAAAAAGAATTACGCAGAGCTGACTGCTGACCTTCACCAATTAGACAGGCATCATAAGAAGAATAAGAATTAAATATCGAAAGATGAAGTTTGTACGATAAATAAACAATATAAAATATATGACCATGACAGGCAAAATGCGCCTCGGTCCGCGATAAATTGAAACTGAATTACCACTTATTTCAGGTATAGGCCGCGCAAGTGACTCGAATCCGTGAGCAGACTAAAGGACGAAGAAATCCAGCTAAATCAGGAAGTGAGGGCGTGTGGTAGGCCCGCTGGGTTCACTTCCCAAAGCCTCGTGGTAACGCGTTGGACTCTCACGGGCCTGTTAGCGTATATAGTTATAAGGTGGACTGTGTTATACATATCAAAAGATTTTATTATATGATATCAAATTATACTGTGTCTGCGTTCACCTCATGGGAGAAAGAATGATCTAACATCATTATAACTTCCTGAGGTGCCGGGTTCACCCGCAGTAGTAGTAGGCAAGTTAAATGTTCTCAGGACCGGCATTCATGTAAAGCTCTCTAGCGTGATGACAAATAGTATAATCATACATAGCTGGAGTAGGGTCACAATGTGTAGAAATGCGCAGTGGAGTATTATCTGCTTTAACGGGCGAACCCGTCAACCCAGGAAGGTATAACGATATATAATATCTCAAATATGGAATATGTTAATAAAAAAATCGAACAGCTGGATCGAAATATGAGAAGGATGAATGTAATTATATTTGGCCTCGAATCAACCTTTGATAAAGAAAGGTACGAAGACTTACTCTCTCTTGTTTGTGACTTGATAAGAAATGGGCTTGGATTAGCAATAGACATGCACCAAATTGCTTTTGTTACCAGAATCGGGCCCCGCGCAATAAATTCGCCTATATTAGTACAGCTCTCTAATTACAGCATTAAGCTTTCTATTTTGCAAAATTCAAGAAAAGTACAGTGGCAAAACATTCGTTTCTCCGAGGATTATACGATACAGCAGAGAGAGGTCAGACGTACCTTGATATCTCATATGATTGCTGCGTGACTCCAGGGACATACGGCTCAACTAAAAGGTGTGAAGCTAAATAGCTTCACACCTTTCAGTTGTGAAGTTATTTAGCTTCACAACTGAAAGGTGTGTTGCTTGTCAAGTGTGTGTTTATAAATAATATAAACACACACTTCACACTTGTGTTTATAAATATAAACAACAAGCTATGGAACAGCGAGAGGCTGGAAGGTGTATCCGCTGAATCTGAATCTGAGCTGCCTACCACCAACAGCATTCACCCGAAAAATGCGGTCAATTTCTACTCTCAGACTGCAATGACAAAGGAGAAGATCCACCACCACGAAGCCCCTGTGGCTAATCCTGGGCCGATAGCAACGAGTCGCGCCACTGTCGCCGCGCGCGTTCCTCCTGCGTCCAATCAAACGCTGACCGCGTCTAGCGGTGCTAAATTCCATAACCTCCGTCAAAGGAAGCTGACGCGTACGCAGTTTCTGCGCTACACTTCCCATGCTGGAGGCTTGCGGACACCACTGGTGAAGAAAAAGAATGACACCGGATCGGGCTATTCTCGCGATGTTACTGCCGCAGACGCCGGGGATGTTACGCCTTCCTTCCCTTCTACAACAGAACGCCCACAGCAGCCGAGGGAAGAATTGCCGCGAATCCACTCAACACCTCGACCGACTTAAAGGATGCGGACACCATGGATGGCTGCAGTTCCGGACGCCAATCTATCTTAGATATTCCTACTTACAATTGAAGTGTACGACAAAGACTATCTAATTTGGCTACAAACGAAGCTGTTAAAAATATACATTCAATATTGCAAGCATAAATATTCGTTCGATTAGTAAAAAGTTGGATGAGATCATAAATATGTTGTCTATGAACAGTATTCATATTCTCGCTGTACAAGAGATTTGGCTATCATATGTCGATGAATCGCTCTGTCGTGTGCCTGGATATGTTTTTGTACAATCGCCTCGAATGAATAGTAAGAGAAACCGCGGCGGTGGCGTTGGGTTTTTTATTCAGAATAATTTCATACTTTGAATAAGATATTAGATTAGAGCAAATATGGATTCAGTTTACTTTTAAAAAACAAAAATTTATCATAGGTTCAATATATCGTACTAGTGACTATGGCTGGGCAGGCTGCGCTCAATTGCTTGAAGATCGTTTGTCTTATGTGTCGCCTATCTGTGACATACTTATTGTTTTGGCAGATTTTAATGTAGATTTGCTGGCCCCTCTCTCTCGGGAAGCTACTATACTACATGGATGTATCGATGCTTTCGGCTTACATCAAATAATATCGCATCCTACACGTGTAACCGACGCTCATAAGTCATTGCTTGATGTGGTTATAACTAACGGGAAAGCCGATTGCATTCGAGCTTCGGTCCTACCCATGCCACATCTAACCGATCACTCACTAGTTTTGGCTTCTCTTAATTTCCATAAACCCACTAAGGCCATACGCACAATCGAGTATAGGCCGATTGATCGGATTAAACAAGACATTTTCATAAACTATCTGTCTAAAATCGATTGGTCATCTTGTTTAAAAACACATTCCCCTGAAGACAATCTCAATACTCTTAGCAACCTAATTATATCTGCTTCTGATTTGTTTGCCCCGATACGAAATCATACGATACGTGAAAGAAATACACCATGGATAAGTGACGAAATCAAGGAGCTTATGTTCCGTCGCGATAAACTTGCTAAGAAAGCTCGTATTAGTGAACACTACGGGAAACCTTATAATCATTTAAGAAATTATATTAATAGTTTGTGTAAGCGGGCGAAGAGTGAATATTTTTCTCATCATGTTAATACTAATTAAAAAAAAAGCACAATGTTATGGAAAGAAATGAATCACCTGACAAATGCAAACTCTTTTGATAGCGCCTTGTCACCAAACTTCGATGCAGAGTCGTTATATGTATATTTCTCTGACAACTCAAAAAATTTCAAAGCGGACGTAGATTCTATTCAGTATTACAATATGTATCCTAATTTACGCAACATCAATACCCTGCAGTTTAATAAGGTATCTTACAGGGAAGTCACGAAATATATAAATGAAATTAGCTCAAATGCGATTGGGAATGATGGCATTTCTATCAAAATGTTAAAAATCTGTTTGCCAAATATAATTGAGTACGTTACCGCTATAATAAACAAGTGCATCGAAACCTGTCAGGTGCCACGTCAGAGGAAAATTTCAATGATTCGCCCGATTCCAAAGAAAACACCTGTTTCTAGTTTTAAAGATCTCCGCCCTATCAGTATTCTTCCTTGCTTTTCAAAAATCCTGGAGAAGGCTATTTATTCACAAATGATTCCTTTTATCGCGAAAAATAATCTGCTTCCTGATTACCAGTCTGGCTTTCGCCGCAATCATAGCACCTCTACTACGCTGGCGCACGTCACTAATTTATGTCTATCCAACATGGATAAAGGCAAAGCAACTGCCCTCATACTTTTAGATTACAGCAAGGCTTTTGATTCTCTGGATCACTCTCTTCTGGTGGCAAAACTTTTACCTCTAGGCTTTTCTGGGCCAGCATGCGAATTGATACGTAGTTATCTGTCAGAGTGTTTTCAAAAAGTAATTTTGAAAGATGTATCTGGCCGTCAATCGATTTCCTCTCTTCGTGAAGTTAAAACAGGCGTACCACAGGGATCGATACTGGGCCCGGTCTTATTTGCACTATATACTTCTGACATAGCTGCAAATTTTGAAAACTGTCGCTATCATCTATATGCCGACGACACTCAATTAATGCATCCCATAGACACGAATTTTCCATTTTCAGCAGTCAGCCTAATCAATGCCGATCTTGGAAGGTTATCCGCTTGGTCCAATAAACATGGCTTACAAATCAACCCTTCGAAGTCATGTTTTATGATTATTGGGTCGAAACAGGGCAGGACTAAAATTGCCAACTATGGCTCTCCTTCTATAATGGTGGACAGTTTGCCAATACCACTGGTCACTACGGCTAAAAATCTGGGTATTCTATTTGATGTAAAATTACGGTTTGAGGAACATGTCAGCAAAAGCGTTGGGTGGGGTTTCTCATGTCTAAAGGCCTTATACAGAATTCGGGAGTACCTCAGCGTCAGAATCAGGATACTACTTGTAAATGCCCTTATATTGTCTATAATGGACTATGGCGACTGTGTGTAGGGCCCCTGTCTATATAGGAAGACTGAGCGGAGACTTCAGAGACTGCAAAATGCCTGCGCAAGGTTTTGCTTTAGGATTCCTCCACGTCATCATGTGTCACCATTCCTTGCGAAAGCTTCCATGTTGAATATGAGTAAAAGAAGGCAGCTCCATCTTGCGACCCTTGTACTCAAGGTAGTACGCAATAAACAGCCGCGATATCTTTACTCGATTATGACGTGGTCCCGTAACCGGCATGTCCATTCAACACGGGCACGTGAACAACTTGCTATAATACCCAAGCACAAAACTACACATTTCCAGTGCAGCTTTTCGTATTATTCTGCGATTGTATGCAATTTGACTAATGACATTAAATTTACGGCATATTTTCCAAAATCGGTTGAGCCCAAGACTTTCCCGGCAAGCAAACCCCCCCCCCCCATCCCCCATCGCCAAATACCTCCTCTTCCCTCCCTTCACCTCGCCAAATCCCCCCTATCACCCAATAGTGATTATGTCAAATGACTATGATAGCAAAATAGCATAGCATATATCGGCTGGGAATGGCTTTGCGATCGAAATCAATTGCAGTATTTAAGGACCACTTTAAAAGTTTATTATTAAAGGAAGATATTTAGATGTCATAATTTGATTTTATTTTAAAATAACTATTTGCTAATTGGATTATTACTATTGTCTTCGTTTATTTATTAATTTGTAACGTGATTATTTGATGTTAAATATTTTAATTTTGATTATTTTTGATTTATTATATGTAGATTTTTAAATTTATGTAATTACGTTATTTACTTTTAATATCATTTGATGATAAATATTTTGATTTTGATTATTCGATTTGTGAATTTATTTGATTATGATTATTTGGATTTTTTATTTTAAGATTTATTTGATTTGGTTATTTTATTTTAAAATCATATATGTACCAATAATTAATAGGTGTGTCCTAAAAACCAGGATAAGAGATATCCTTAGGATACCCCTAATTTGCAGCGTTTGTAGCTTTATTTCATAGTCTTTGTCTATTTACAGTTTTAATTTTTAATCTGTCTGTTCTTGTTTTTTTTGTATACCTACGTTTTTTATAACAACAGCTGCAAATAAATAAATATTTTTCAATTTTCAATTTATCCAATTTTAGCAGAAAATGCTGCAAATCTAGCGTTTCTGAGTATGTAGGTATCGTATTTAGCGCTGTTTTGGTCGCGTTAGGTCGTTTTTGTCAAACTGAGGCTGCAGCACTGACTTGCAGCTATAACGACTACGGAGGTCTTACTGCCAGGGCTTATTTAAAAAATTAATACACTGTAATAAATAAAATTAATTGGTGTATTAAATCGGGGCATTGAAATGTCAATCGGCGCCGCGACGTCACGTTGTATCGCGGCTGCTTTTTGACGGCCGATTGCGGAGAGCGACACAGGTGCAGAACCGCACTGGGTTGGTTAAAATATATTCTGTCTACGTCAGAGGTACCCAAGCCTTTTGTCTCGTAGACCGTAGACAGTACTTTAGGGAGTTAATGGGCCCTTGCTGAGTTGGCCACGAAGACCCATTCTGTTCAGGGTTGGTCACACTCACGGGTCAACACCTATCCGACGGCCTCCACGCATGACGTGCGAGCCTGGGTAGGACTCTGGCCTTATGGTTAGTTTCCCCTGGGAATCAACCTTCTGGCGCTCCTGGACGGTCTGCTCACCGTGCGGCGTAAGCCAATCGACTGTGCACTTTGACTAACAGTCGGGGGAGTCTGGAAGCAGTACTATTTTCTATAGACCGGGGGTGGTTGCGGACCTTACGGCGACTGCTATTGAAATGACCATCGGCTATCCGATCCTGGGTGAACAGCCGGTCAAAGGACGCTGTGGTCCGCGATAGATTCGGTTTCACCGTTTCACCGCTTCGTAAGGGAGAGGACCCCGCAAGCGACCTCGAACTCGTAACTAATCGAGAGACCGGAGTAATCTGGTCACAATTGGAAGTAAGGGCGTGAGTGTAGGTCCGTCGGGTAACACTCCTGACTATCTCGCGGTTAAAGCGTTAGCCTCTTACGGGCTTGTGGCGTAGCTAGACGGTGGACTGTTTTGTCCTCAAGTCAGGGAGGGCTCACTCCAGGGAGATAGAGCGACTAATCGTTAAAACTTCCTGAGGTGACGGGCTCGCCCGCTGTAGTTGATAACCCTAGTTGTCTCGTAGACCGGTAGTGAACGGTTTCGTGCAGCTTGACCTGTCGTCAACCACTCTTGAAATGACCAAATAGCTACCTGATCCTGAGCCACCGCTGAATATACGGCAGTAGAGGTCGCGTAACCGATTAAGGACCCGTAAACAGTCGGAAGGTTGGAGGTATCCTCATGGTTTATTCCAGAAGGAGACATTCTTCCAAAACTGGTTGACAGGAGGCGAGGCTGCCCGCTGGGTAGGTACCTTTCCCGGTTCCTCGCCGTAAGGCGTTGGCCTCTGTCGAGCATGTTGGCTTATCTAGATGATAGATTTGTATTGCCTCTAAGTCATCTACGCTTACCTCACGGGAGATAGATCGATCACTATCGCTAAAACGTCCTGAGATGAAGGGTTCGCCCGTTGTAGTTGACAACCCGTCTTATAGACTACCTACTTACTATTTTGTTTTGGTTTTCCGTAGACCCCCCTATCTGTCTATTATTGAATTTTCCTAAACTTATCAACTTTAAATGTGTTTTTGACAGCTTGCACACTACTGATCGCTTGCATATGGTTTTTAGTAAATTGGACAGTTGTAAAAAAATATAAAACATGTGCAATTTTTATTCGGAGTTTTATTGAAATGAATTTCATTTTGAAACGGTGCGCTTTCATTTCTAAGCGACCACGACCTTGAAGATCGAAGCAATTGACAAAACTACACATAATTGTACATGTAGCACTATCTCCTTTGCTCATTCATATGGTGCGCCTATCCTACTCGCTCAAACGGATTCCTGTTGAAGCGCAATTTATTCACATATCTCGTTTGCACCTTCCCTCGTTAGTCAAGGCGTTGGCCTTTCCAATAGACTGGTGATGCATTTGGAGTTGACTGTCTATTTGCGTCTATGACACTTTTGACGCGCGTTGTTTATTGCGATTAATGTAATTTAAAATAGTATGTTCTACACACAATCTGCTTTAGGTGCAATGTGATATTTAAGTAAGGCCTACTTGTTTATGATAACCTGCCTAAACAGGGTCCGCTAACGTGGAACACTGTTTACATCTCGTGAACCCGCATTTTTTCTCGCTTAGATGAACCCCTGCAATTTTAAATCGACCCGTGGGGGTCCATATAGACCGCTTTGGGAGTCAATGATCTAGATTCTAGTTAAAGTACACATCTAAGACCATAATTTAATATAACCTAACACCTAAAGAAAGGGGTTTGGCAGTACGCCATACAAGCACGGGCATAAAAAATCCATATATGACAATGAGAGATGTGTCGAACAAGAGGTAATATTATCAAAATCTTATTATAATCCTACTAATATTATAAACGCGAAAGTGTGTATGTATGTATGGATGTTTGTTACTCTTTCACGCAAAAACTACTGAATGGATTTTGATGAAACTTTACAATAATATATATAGCTTACACATCAGAATAACACATAGGCTATAATTTATAAAGATATATGGTTTTCTATCATCATTATCACAATTTTCCATCACCACGCGGGTGAAACCGCTGGGCGCAGCTAGTGATTTTATAAATCATTGTTGTTTTTATGTAATTAGGTGTAATTTTTGGTCGCGGATTTTCGCGCGGACAAACGACGCATATTTAAAAACAATCAGATACCTGCGTCTTTTCACTAAAGTTATACTTAGCGATTTTATCTTCTCTTAAGAATTTGATTCTCTTTTCTCATTTTGTTTGAATTTTAGAAATCAAACGATAATTGTGTTAACTCAAAACAAATGTTTTTCGTGTAGTTTTTCAATAAAATAATGACATAAACACAATACATATTCGCATTTTAGTTGTTTGTACCCTCTTTTTAAATAATTAGTTTATAAAATGATGCTTTGACGTAGAAATAAAAATAATAAAACTACTCGCACAGCTGCGAAGGACTTTCCCGGACTGGATTGGGAAATGCTTACATTAAAACGAGATTTATGTATGGATGTGCATGAATGTACAATTCATACAATGTACAATGTACATACATACAATGTACATACAATGTACATACATGTGTATGAATGTACAATTTAGGTTTAATGTTAATCCCTTTATCATCGGTGAAAGATCAACCTTCATCCACATCTCAAAAGCGAAGCTAATCCTTGCAAAACAAACTGCCTTCAATAGAGAAGAATTAAAGCAAAAACAATAAAAAATACATTGATTGAGTCGTCTCCTAAGTATAGAATGACAGTTCAAAAAATATTTAAAACTTTCGAATGTTTTAAAACTTTTTATTTCAAAAGTTGACATTCGATAGATACATTCGATTATTCTAACATTTTAGATCGCACTTTTATCAACAGGATTAACCCTACATTTTCCCTTTGTCCCTTTCACATATTGTCCTTTGTCTGAGACCTACCTACTCCTATTTTGTTTTTTTTATTGTTTATTTTTTTGAGTGATATACATTAATGGTATTAATTACTCAATTTTCTTTGTACATAGTCAAATGTAGTTAAGCATTTTAATGTGGCTGAACTACCCGGTAACTCTCTAACCAACACTATGGTTGGCTCTAAGAGATTGCCCCTATATGATACATGCCTTTGTACAAATACCATTTTGTTTATTAAAGAGTTTATTAATATTAATTAGAAAGTGTCCTGCATACAGCACATCTAGATTTGGGTTGACCCTGCGCGGGCGCGTCATCGTCGCTAGACGTAGAGACCGGCCAGTAATCGACGTGTGTCAGGGCCAATCTAATTATAAATTACTACCCTGAACGCGTCCGTTGCCAAAACAGACGACTCTCACCGAATCTATCACAATGACCCACTAACGACCTACGGCCGCCGCGAATCACGCAATGTTGACAATGAAAAAAAAAGCATTAGGGAAGGGAAAACAAAATTAGCTGAGGCGCGCCGCCTTCGGAGAAACCTCCACTGATCCAGCAGCCCTTATAACAAATAGTATCGATATTATATAGGATTCACCGATAAGGGCAACTAGGGTTATTGACTACAACGGGCGAATCCATCAGCTCAGGAAATTTTAACGATAGTGATCGTTCATCTCCCGTGAGATGAGCGTAGATGACTTAGAAACAATACAAATCTACCGTCTAGCTAAGCCAACATGCCCGACAGAGGCCAACGCATTACGGCGAGTTTAGGTCTAGGATAGATTTGGAAGGATATCTCCGTCAGGAATTAACCTCCAGGATACCTCCAACCTCCCGACTGGTTTCGGGTCCGAAGTCGCTTGCGTAACCTCGACCTGCCTTATATTCAGCGGTGATTTAGGTTGAATCTATCGCTAACCAATGGCATCTTTTCTCGGCTCTGAATTCAGGATTATCTAGTCAAATGGTCATTCCAAGAGTGGTTGACGACAGGCCAACATGCACCCCCGCTGCTTAGGAGACTAATTCCATAGTGTCCAAACTCCTTCAGTAACTAGTCAAAGTGCACAGCCGATTGTCTGAACCCGCACGGTGCGCAAACCGTCCACCAGCGCCGGGAGGCGTTCCTCCGGGGGAGACCGATCTACCAGCCGCGTGGCCTGAGATGCGAGAATTTTACCCGGGATAGTCCTCCACATAAGGAGGCTACTGAAAAGGAGCTTAATCGTAAGTTGGACCGGCCGTTCGAAATCTCCAATAAGGGAAGGTCGATGTTGACAGTCTGTGAAATAAAACAAGCTGTGTGTGAGGTATTATCGAAATTGTTTTTCGAAAAAGTCCCATGTATGCCATTATGTATGGAATATGACATCTTGCGGTGTCGACTACAACGGGCGAGCACGTCACCACAGGACGTTTTAACGATTAGTCGTTCTGTCGCCCTGCAGTGAACGTAGAAGACTTTGGACAGTACAATCCTACGTCCAGCTACGTCACAACCCGTGAGAGTCCAACGCCTTACCGCGAGCGAGCCAGGAATAAACCCGGCGGGCTCGAGATACTCGCGCCCTCACTTCCAATTGTGACCAGATTTCTCCGGTCTCTCGATTGGTTCCGAGTTCGAGGTCGCTTGCGCGGTCCTCTCCCTTACGAAGCGCGACGGTGTGCACCGAATCTATCGCGGACCAAGGCGTCCTTTGCCCGACTCTGAACCGGGATCGGATGGCCAATGGTCATTTCAAGAGCAGTCGCCGTAAGGTAGACAACCACCCCCGCTCTATAGGAAACAATACAGTTCCCATACTCCCCCGATTGTTAGTCGGAGAGCACAGTCGATTGGCTTGCGCCGCTCGGTGCGCAGACCGTCCAGGAGCGCCAGAGGTTTGATTCCCAGGGGAGACTGGTTGACCCAGTGTCCTACCCAGGTTCGCACCCCATGCGTGGAGGCCATCGGATGGGTGTTGACCCGTGAGTGTGACCGACCCTGAACACATGGGTCTTCGAGGCCACCTCATCATGAGCCCATTAGGCCCATGACATCGTTCAAATATCCGCCGCGGCTTCGCTCGGTGGCACGGACCCGAGAGGTCCGATTTCAATGACTCTCAATGATTTTGAGCGATGGCCTGGGTTATGTTGACTTTGAGGGCATCGGTCGATTGCGGCTTATTAGCCTAGACATGCGACTTTACAAAACCCCACAAGTAAAAGTCTAGCGGGGTCGAATCGCACGATCTTGGCGAATTCACGTCACCTCCGCGAAAGATAGCCAACCATGCACGAACGAACACTCATTTCGATAATTAAGTGCACTCAGAGAAATTTTTACTAGACAACGCTGCATTTTTACATTGCGAGCGAAAAATTGCGAAATTAACCATAGAATATTGTGGCAATGACAAATTACCCTTTGCGGGGTCAGCAACGCTTACTTTGTCGAATGCAAAAATTGCGGAATCAACAATATAAAATTGTGGCGCTAACAATTTTTTTCGACATTGTTATTACCTCAATGCTCTAAACTGCGGGGTTAACAATTTTACAGCTTGTGAGTTTAACAATGTAAACGTAACATTGATTTTATACGTTGCGGCGATAGCAATGTTCCGCTACTTTGATAAATTGACAACGTGCTAATCTGCGGAATTCACATAGTTAAAGATTGTGATTTTCACAATGTAAGCAGAATATTGATTTTATACATTGCGACGATGGCAACTTTACGGTACTTTGATAAATTAGCAATGTGCTAATCTGTGGAATTCACATAGGTGAGTATTGTGAGTTTCACAATGTAAGCGGAACATTGCTTTTTTAATGTTGTGGATAAATTAGCAATGTCCATGATTAACATAGTTGGTTTGTCAGTTCCACAATGTAAGCGAGACATTGATTTTATACGTTGCCGCGCTAGCAACTTTTACTAGCAACGCTAGCTATGTTATCGTGCTGCTCAATCGTGTAACTTGCCATGGTGATTTGGCATCAGTGGCTGAATAATACATAAACAACAGATTTGACAGACGCCACCAAAACAACCCGACACATCGCTCCGCCCTTTTTGGAAAACCCCGTACAATACAATTCATTCTCCTGCACTTGGATTCCTGCACTTGGATGAGTCGTTGCGTATAAAAATAAATTAACATATTTTATGGTTACAAAACGAACGCATATTAAGTTGTATTTTGAGTGACAAGAGGCACAAATTAAACACAATACATTACTAAAACTTCACGGAGGGATGTTATATTAATAGGTATTTCCAGTTTTCCTCCTCTAGAAACGTTTACCGATGAGAATTTTCCATGTTCACTTAGAAACTATCAAAAACACCGAGATTTTTTTTACAATATCACAGCATGAGAGCGAATATTCTATCGCTGCCAAACGTCAATTTTGCGAGAGCGATTGAAATGCACAAATACACTCTATTCTATAAACAACAGGGGTTTACAATAACAGTACATGTTTCATAGTCCTCAGAAATTGAGCTATGCTTAGAATATCGTTTCAATACTTAACTTGTTGGAATTTTGCCGATCCAATCTGTTACTTCTTTCATGGGAGCTAATGCGCCCAGTGTAGTTGAGCCATTATGACCCATGTGTTAGGATCGGCTGAACCCACAGGTTGACATCCATCCGGCAGCTTCCATGCAGAAGTTCGAGCCCGGGTAGGAATCTGTGTCTGCGGCTAGTTTCCCTGGGAATCGTAGTTCGGGCGCACCTGGACGGTTTACGCACTGTGCGAAGTCAGCTAATCGACTGTGCACTCTGACTGATAGCTGGGGGGCTCTTGAAACGACCATTCGGCTACCCGGCCGGGTGAACAGCCGGGCAAAGGATGCCGTGGTCCGCGATAGATTCGGTAGACACCGAATCACCGCTACACTATAAGGGAGAGGATCGCGCAAGCGACTTTGAACCTGTAACCAGTCGGGAGGCCGGAGAAATCTGGCCATAACTGGTAGCGAGGACGCATGGTCTGCCCGCTGGGTTAACTACCCGGTGCCGGGCGGTTAGGGTCGGTCTCTCGGGGGTTGTTTGCGGAGCTATATAGATAGTGGTTTGTCTATTGTCTAAGTCTTCTACAATCATCCCACGGCTGAAAGAACAATCACATGTCATTATAGAAGCTGACTACAATGGATTCGCCCGTTGTAGTCGACACTACCCAACTGTTACTTCTTTCATATATATAGCAAAAATGCCTGATCTCGATTTGGTACCTGTGGATTTTCTGTTGTATGGTTTGTTGGGTGTTTGCGAAGTGTTTTATTTTTATTTATTTCCAGGATATTTATTATATACATGCTTCGTCTCTTGTGCAAAACGGTCGGCGTCAAATATGTTGTCACCAGCTCGATTCATGAGGGATGTTTGAACCAAGCGTAGTAAGTGGCAAGATTCAAATTCAAATTATTTATTGAGTTAAAATTATGGGTACATTCAATATACAAAAGTCTTAACCTAACTAGGCTGCCGCCTGTTCCAAGGTAGACAATTTATTTTAGTTATCCTAAGAAATCTATAATATTATATTTATATAAATAATCAAAATCATACTTAATGTAACAGAAATATCTTAATTACCTAATAAAAATTCGTAAGAAAATGTCATGAAAATTGTCAATATTATTTTATTTTAAAACATGATAAAAATTAATATATATTTATATATGTATTAAATAATATGTATTAAAAATGATGTTAAAATAAATATGTCAATTATTGCTCCGTGTGTATAGGTTTTCTGTATACAGTCTGTCCCAGGGTGCTGTCGCTTATCCTCGTTACCCTAACGTCCAAAAATACCAGAGATCCATCTTTTTCCGTCTCATATCGTCCATCTCGTCTCTGAGACGTCTCTGAATTGACGTATTTTTCAGGAAACGGCTTTAAAATTATAAGTTTCAAAGGCGACGGCAAATCTATAAAAATTATCCTGATATTTTTTATCTGATACATACAAGTCAATCAATGTTTACATTTATATTCCCATTTTGTTTAAAAAAAAACAGTTATTTCATTTCGTGTCGAACATGTAGTTGTTCATATGTTATGTAGTTAGGACTCTTTCTCATATCGTATATTTTGGCATTTTGTTATATCCTACTATTATTATAAACGCGAAAGTTTGAAAGAATGTTTATTACATAATGTATGGATGTTTATTACTCTTTCACGCAAAAACTACTGAATGGATTTTGATGAAACTTTACAATAAGCTATAGCTTATACATTAGAATAGCACATAGGCTATAATTTATAAAGATAAATAGTTTTCTATCATCATTATCACAATTTTCCATCACCACGCGGGTGAAACCGCAGGATATGTAAATATACTCATATGGCGTATATTTACAAAATAACAAAATAAAACAGTATATTGTTGTATATACCTACATCAAAAATTATGTAAATAAAGACTCATAAAACTGTGTATGGCCATTAGGATTTTTTTGTCTATTGCCAATTATCCTACAGGCGGTAAGCTTTTATAACATCACGTGGTGGTCCTCAGGCGGGTACTGACCACGCTCGACGCTGCTTAACTTCGGTGATCTGACGGGAACCAGTATTTCGACGCGGCTATGGACGTTACCGTAATGACTCTCAGTGGTCTCTAATGGTCTTAGTTTCAATTTGGCAAAAAACCATTAGGTAGTTTTTCCTTTCTTTTGAAATTTTAAGTTTTTCAATGATAAGTGGCTGAACAATAAATACATTTGTAGTAGTTTAGTGTCACACAGTTATCAGCCGATATTCATTATCCCGATGAGAAACCTAAATTAAATCTGTAATGTGGATGGATGCCTGTAATTATTTCATTTCAACCATGCTTGGCGAGTTGATTTCACCACATTGTCATTGTAGGGTTAAAATGCGTATTTTTTCGGAATATATTTTGAAATCAATTATTGCCGAATATATCAACTAGGGTTGTCGACTACAGCGGGCGAGCCCGTCACCATAGGAAGTTTTAACGATTAGTCGTTCTATCAACCTGGAGTGAGCGCGGAAGACTTGGACAACACAGTCCACCGTCGAGCTCCGCCACAAACCCGTAAGAGGCCAACGCCTTAACCGCGAGATAGCCAGGAGTGTTACCCAGCGGGCTTACACTCACGCCCTTACTTTCGATTGCGACCAGAATACTCCAGTCTCTTGATTGGTTACGAGTTGGAGGTCGCTTGCGCAGTCCTCTCCCTTACGAAGCGGTGAAACGGTGTATACCGAATGTATCGCGGGCCACGGCATCCTTTGCCCGGCTGATCACCCAGGATCGGGTAGCCGATGGTCGTTTCAAGAGCAATCGTCGTAAGGTCCGCAACCACCCCCGCTCTATAGGAAACAGTACTGCTTCCAGACTCCCCCGACCGACTGGGAATCAACCTTCTGGCGCTCCTGGACGGTCTGCGCACCGTGCGGCGTAAACCAATCGACTGTGCACTCTGTCTAACAGTCTTTTTTTGTATTTAGAATCGTAGCAACAAATTGACGTATCACGTACGCCTTGTGGGTTACGGGTTTATTTTTATTTTTTTTGTTTTTGTAATCGAACGTATGTAATACGGCTTGTTGCGTTCGGGCCATAATATAACGGACGTAACACGTACGTTCGGATAGGTAGTGCGGTTAATATACTTGATCATTCCTACACAATAATATAGGTTGTAATGGAAACAAATACTCTCTATTATTTTGTATTTCAGTTAATTCAGGGTGAATATAGGTAGCCGTAAATATCGCTAGACATATCGCCAATAATCGCTAAGACGAATAATCGCTACGAATAATAGCTAGATATAGGACTATGTGTATTGTTGCGAAATTCTTCTTGCATTATGCACTACATTGGAATGTGCCGATTTGGATGTGTTTCAAATCGGTATATTTTAAAGCGATGACGCGAGAAAATTGCATTGAGCCACTTCAGATCGAAAAAACATCGTTATGAGGGTTTTGGAAGGGTAACGCCCACTATTAAGTTCCAGTGGTGAAACAAACGGGAAAGTTTAAAAAAATAAGTTTTTTCTATAATTATCGATGTCTAAATTGGATAATGATGTCAAACGGTTCAAATTTTGCCGTTTTTTTTTAATATAGCCATGATAGGATAATGCATTAAACTTTCGAGTAGCAGAAATTGTTTGAAAGTGCATAAGTTTTATAGGAAATGCATTATGGTTGAGTTTAAAAATACTGCTTACCTTGATAGCTTGTAAAATAGCTCGCTCCACTTATCGATTATTCCATTTGTTGCGAAGGCTCGATTATTTTCTCTCACACACCTGCGACCTTGTCGAAACTCACAAACACTACAATATAAATTTTCGACTTTCTCCGCGACTCGTTTCGTCCGTGTTTTGTACAATTTTAGCGGATTTTTTTCAGTCCGAGGGTTTCTTTTTCGCGTCGTTCGCGGTGCGGTTTTTTGAATTTGGCGCCGTTTCGACGACGCGGCGGCGCGGCCAACCTGCGGCCAATTGCACCGACGGCTGACAAAGAGTGTTGCGACCGGCGGCTATTGCATATTACGCAACCTGGCGACTCTGCCAGCGCCCTCTCTCCGCAGCCGCAGCGCCGCACATGCGCACTGCGACCCCTCGCTCTTTACGCGAACACATAATAATTTAAAAAATAATAAATGTTTAAAAATGTGCTGCCCTCTATCCGCCGATAGCAGAATCATTTCATACTTTTTATTAATAGATGGCGCTAGTTCAGATGTCGCTTATTTAGTACTGCCACCAAGCGGGCAATAGAATGTATTTATTTATTCTACAAAATATACAGGATGAGGGGGTGGCTGAATCAGTACGAGCATGTAAGCAACTTTTAATAAGAAAATTTGGGAAAATCAAAAAAATATAACATATAATTTTTATAAACGCTGATATTTTAAAAAGTGCACGATGCGCCATCTAGCGGTAGGGAAAATATCAATAATATTGTTTACCAGCGATATTTTACCTACCGCTAGATGCGCAGCGCGCTCACCTTGTCAAACTTTTATTTAACAGTCAAGTTCTTCAAATTTTCAAATTAAAAAAAAAAACAAATATTTTTTTTTCCAAAAAAAAAATATTTAAGGTTTTGTACCTGCTAGTTCTGATTCACACCCTTGAAGAATACTGGTTAAGTAAAACTCATTCTGTATAATAATTATTTAAATACAATGATTCTGTATCACTAATGATTTTGCGTAACCCCACACGAAATGCGACAATACAAAAGAGTGGAGATTCCTATCAACGAACGGGCATAAATAAAATGAAATAAATAAATATCGCTTATTCAGAGGAAATTAGTAGAAAGTTAACCCTTTAACGACCATGGGGCATATGTGTCCCATGAATTCAAAATCATTGTATATATTATCGAATACGAATAATTTATAAATTATATTTTTTCCCGGTCATTGAGACATCAAAAAACGTATTATTAGCAAAAAAATCTTTTATTGTTGTAAAATGTACCGTTTTTTTGTTGAAAACATCGCAAATGGCCAATGAAGTCTGGTGGTATTAAATAAATAAATAAAATATTTAATGCCACTTTTAAAAATTGTTTTTATTCTTTTAGTACGTATTATTTCTGCGGTAAGTCATAAAATAATCAACTTTTGGAAAAAATTAACTTTGCAACTTTATGGGATGCAAAGTTTATCTTCTTGGGATAACTTTACTTTATCTTATTGGGATCTGTTACTGGGATTATTAGGATTTTTAGGATAATCTTATTGAGATACCAAACTTTGCATCATTATGGGATTACCTTACTTTGCATCTTTACAGGGACACTTAAGTCCCGTCAATTTATTCAAAATCTATTGAACCATTTTTCACGATACTTGAAATACATGTTACTTATATCGCCCTTCAACGGTTTTAGGCATCAAAAACTTCCACACTCTACCGCAAAGCTTATGGTCCTCAAAGGGTTAAAGAAAACATTTTAAAAAATGTTTTAGAATGTGCTGCCATCGATCTGCCGAGAGAGGAATCATTTCACGCTTTGTATTAATAGATGGCGCTATTTGCGATGTCGCTTCTTTAGTACTGCCACCAATCGAGCGTTAGTAGGTATTTATATATTTATTTATTTAAGAAATGATTTAAAAATAATGATTCTGGATCAATCCTAACAAGGCAGAGCCTGTTCCAAGGAAGACACCAATCTGTATATATAAAAATTCAGCCTGCGTATGTTTGTGCTCATAAAACTCGAAAAGTAGTCGGTCGAATGACGTCAGATTGTCACAACGTTGCATTCGAATACGCGAATGTTTTTAAACCGACTTAAAAAAAGGAGGAGGTTATCAAACTGGTTGTATTTTTTTAATGTTTGTTACCGCAGAACTGCCATTTTTATTTTTTATTTTTTTAAGCTATTGCATAGCTTTTATCGCGGGCCTAGGCCAGCGCGGCGACCGAATGAAGAAATTTCTTAACGAAAATTAATGATTTTAAACTGATAATTACGTCTAAAGGAGTACTGCTTACGATTCGAAAAAAATATATGTTAAACAAAAACATTTTCCTAATATTCTTAGCTTTGAATATTTTAGATTTTGTTTATATTACATAGTGTAATTAATTTGTGAAATTAGGTCTAACCGAACACAAAAACGACTACTACGCAAATACTATCTGGCTTATTATTATGAAACCTGCACCATTTTAAAGATAATTTAATTATCTATCTTTTTATCTACGATTTTTTTCGAATAATCCGGTTTTTTTGCTTTATCGAATAAAAAATTCGTGTGCGGCGCTCTATCGGAAGACGTTTAAATTATTCCTAATCATTTGCTACCGCAGCCGCAAATGATTCGGAATAATTTCAACGTTTTCCGATAGAGCGCAGTTATGTGATATCAGAAAAAATAAAATAAATAAAATAAATAAATAATTATAATTGCATAAGTTGTTAAAAATGCTATGCAATAGCTTTACCGCGGCAGTCCCCGAGTGCCACATGTATTTTTTATTTATTTATTTATTTCAAACCAGTTGATAGGAGTTCCTACACTTGGTTAGGTCAAAAGTAATGAAAATAACAAGTATAATATTTAAATAAATACCTATTAAGGTATAACATATGAACGTCAGTATTGCAAGGTATGAACGTTGAACATCCAAGCGCAGATTTTCTATGTAGAGGAAACAACATTTTCCAATATTTTCAATCAAAATTCTTAAGTAATTTCGTAAAATTTTCTATCTAATTTTCTATATAATCCTAAGTACATTTATGAACCGATTTGGAAAATTCTTTTTTATTCGAAAGAATATACTTACAGATTGGTCCCATTTGTATCAAAATCCTGTACTGATGATGGGATCCATGATGAATTGAGAGAACTCCTCAAATATTATTATATGACATTGAAAATTTACATGTTGGCTCAATTTCGATGACAATTCTTGTATTTTATTGTAAGCATGACCTGTTTCTACACCCTGGGTTGGCTTCCGACGAGGGAACTCCTCAACGGTCAACAGCACAGACACCAACTTTTTTATACTTGTTCGGTTATGATAGCCCGTTCTAAGTTTTATCATGACATGGCTGCTGCACCCAGGGTTCCCTCCTGACTAGGGAACTCCTCAAGGGTCAACAGCACAGCCACAAAATGTTGTATATGTATTCAATTACGACAGCCCGTTCTAAGTTTCACCATGGACTGCGGAACCCAGGGTTGGCTTCCAACGAGGGAACTCCTCAACGGCCAACAGCACATACATACAATTTTGTATACCTACGCATTCAATTATGATAGCCCGTTCTAAGTATCACCATGATATGGCTGCAGCACTTTGCAAATTTTGGAGTCGGTTTTGCTTTTTGTTAAAATTTTGTCTATTATATAGTAGACAAATGGCTCGGTGGCATAGTGGTTAGGTCGCCTGATCTTACATTGTAAGGTCCCGGGTTCGATTCCCGGTTGAGTCACCATTTTCCGTTGGGATAAAATTAACGGAATTGCATTTTCAATTCTGTCGATCGAATGCAATAACAAGACAAACATTTACATACATGTTACACGCACACATACATATAAACACGCCATAGTAGGTTGGTTGTAAGAAATTATCATATGACAATAAACCCGCCAATTGTGAAATTTCACAATAAAGACTAGAAACAAACAAACAAACAAATGTTGACAAAGCATTGCATTCGAAAACGTGCGGAAAAAAATCTTCCCGCACCGGTAAAATCTTCGGTGCGCGTCGACATCATTGCGTTTCCCATTCATTTCATATCAGATTGAGCTATAAGCATGGCCGGGTTTAGCTAGTTTTATTATGTAATGTAATTTTCTGAAATGCAATTTCATGAAAAAGATGCTTTCTAATCTATTGGTTTCATAAGCCAAGATAAAAATGGTTACGAAATTATTAAAGTAAAATAAAAAAAACAAACAAAATAAACAATATGTCGAGTAATAATCAAGTAGTCGAAAATAAATATAAAATAAATCCAAATCTAAATACACGCATTAACCGCCGGAATGCTAATACCACCGACCGGTTGTTTTTCGTTGCGACAACTCGCGGGTTTCCGATCTCCGAATTTATGCAATTATGTAATCAAATGCAAAAAAAGTCGCTTTCATTGAATAAGCCACCATTACACATTAGTATGCGTGCACTAACAGCCCTTACAAAGAAATTTTCGAGGCTTGAAAACTTGCCGTCAAGGGTTTCATTCCCATTGCTAGTTTTCTAAGTGTTATGAATAAAAATCTGAATTCCCTCTAGTATACATATAATATATATGTAGGTACGTAATTTATATTGTCAGAGATGTAAGGGTGTGTAAATTATGTGTTAATATATGCGTTGCTATTTTTGAAATGCCATGAGGATTCATTCAGTTTCCGTTCTTCCGTTACTAATTAACCACTGAATGAGGCATTTATTAAGAACTATCAGTCCTGAAACATCGAAGTGTTTTCCTAGAATATTTATTAATCTCGGAGCCAGGTAATATGCTGTTTTTTATTTATTAGGCTACGCGGTGACAGGCGGGGGAGAAACCCCGCCCACCACCCGGGCAGTTCTAACGACATGGGTCGTTTTATCTGCCCGGGATATCGTGCATCGACAACCTCGCGCGTACCAGAAGGGTATTACGTGAGGGGTGGACGAACGGAGATATGGAGGAAGATTCTCCTGGTTTCTACCTCCTCCGGCACCCCATGAACCGTTCATTTAATCATAGAAATGTCAACAATTCACTTACTATCTAACATTATAAAATATACAAGTTTTAGCTTACGTACTAAAGTTATAGATTATAGTTATAGTTACATATAAATGTAATATGGTGTTGTCCGAACGAATCGAAACGAAACGAAAGTAGAACCACCAAATCGAGAATATGTACCTCGTTTTTATGCCAATGCATGTAAATAGCCTTGTGATTTTACGAAATCTCCTGAAATTAGATATTAATGTAAAAGACTAGATATTAATGTAAGAGTACAATTTTATCTTGTACAAATCTTTGTACATAAATATACTAGACAAAAATACTCTTACATTATTCTGAAAATAAAATAAAAAATCACTTTTGAGTTGCAAGCGAAAGTCAAACAATATTAATGCTATCTATCGTCCGATAGCAGCACTATATAGTCTTGAGATAATCTACAAGTTCAATGAAAAATCATCAGATGGCTAGCATTTAAATTTTTCAATTAAAGTACATAAACCAAGTACTTATAAACGATAATTGGGCCATTATACCTTTTTGGATTGACGGGAACTTTGCTATTTTTGAAATGCCATGAGGATTCATTCAGTTTCCGTTCTTCCGTTACTAATTAACCACTGAATGAGGCATTTATTAAGAACCATTAGTCCTGAAACATCACAGTGTTTTCCTAGGATATTTATTAATCTCGGAGCCAGGTGGTGTTGTCCAAACGAATCGAAACGAAACGAAAGTAGAACCACCGAATCGAGAATATGTACCTCGTTTTTATGCCAATGCATGTAAATAGACTTGTGATTTTACGAAATCTCCTGAATTTAGATATTAATGTAAGAGACTAGATATTAATGTAAGAGAGATTAGGCCTGGATATTTTTATCTTATAATTTTATCTTGTACAAATCGTTGTACATAATATACTAGACAAAAATACTCTTAGGTACATTATTCTGAAAATATAATAAAAAATCACTTTTGAGTTGCACGCGAAAGTCAAACAATATTAATGCTATCTATCGTCCGATAGCAGTACTCTATAATCTTAAGATAATCTACAAGTTCAATGAAAAATCATCAGATGGCTAGCATTTAAATTTTTCAATTAAAGTACATAAACCAGGTACTTATAAACGAAATTGGGCCATTATACCTTTTTTGGATTTACGGGAACTAGCGGTGATCCGACGGGAACTAACGTTTCAACGCAGCTACGGAAGTTACTGATGCTACGGATTTATTTATTTTACATTAATTTTTTAGCTTAGTAGTACATAGCAGGTCTTCTAGGGTTATTTTAAACATAACATTACTACATATTGAGATGTCAACCACAACGGGCGAACCCGTCACCGCAGGACGTTTTAACGATTCATCGTTCTATCGACCGTGCAGTGAGCGTAGAAGACTTTGGACATAACAAATCCGACGTCTAGCTACGCCACAACCCGTTAGAGACCAACGCCTTACCGCGAGTAGCCAGGTATGTTACCTGGCGGGCGGCACTCGCGCCCTAACTACCAATTGTGACCAGATTTCTCCGGTCTCTCGATTGGTTCCGAGTTCGAGGTCGCTTGCGCGGTCCTCTCCCTTACGAAGCGGTGAAACGGAGTATACCGAATCTATCGCGGACCAAGGCGTCCTTTGCCCGACTCTGAACCGGGATCGGATGGCCAATGGTCATTTCAAGAGCAGTCGCCGTAAGGTAGACAACTGCCCCCGCTCTATAGGAAACAATACAGTTCCCAGACTCCCCCGATTGTTAGTCGGAGAGCACAATCGATTGGCTTGCGCCGCTCGGTGCGCAGACCGTCCAGGAGCGCCAGAGGATTGATTCCCAGGGGAGACTGGTTGACCCAGTGTCCTACCCAGGCTCGCACCCCATGCGTGGAGGCCATCGGATGGGTGTTGACCCGTGAGTGTGACCGACCCTGAAACAGAATGGGTCTTCGTGGCCAACTCAGCAAGGGCCCATTAGCCCCCATCCGATGGCCTCCTCCATAACATTACTACAATTTTAAGTAAAGTAAAAACATAACAACCTATCACTATAGTATTAATAAAAACATAGGTAGGTATAATTATTCTTCATTACGATTTCTTGTAGCCTGGGAAGAACGTAGAAGACTTAGACAATGGACAATCCACTATCTAGCTCCGCCAATTATCTTGCGAGACCAACCCTTACCGCCCGACACTGGGAAGCGCCCTCGCTACCAGTTACGGCCAGATTTCTCCGACCTTCCGACTAGTTACAGGTTCGAAATCGCTTGCGCGATACTCTCCCTGTGTAGCGGTGATTAGTGTGTCTACCGAACCTATCGCGGACCACGGCATCCTTTGCCCGGCTTTCATCCGGTATCGGGTAGCCCAATGGTCGTTTCAAGAGCGGGGTCTCCGAAGGTCCCTTTTTTCAGGTTTTCGTTATTAACTCGAAAACTACTGGCTCTAGCGAAAAAATGGACATATACTAAATTAATCTACATAAAATTCTCTATAAAAAAGGTGCTAATCAATTTTGCGCTAGGATTAATGCTTAAGGAGATATGGAGAGGGAAATAGAATTTTTAAACAAAAATCTGCGTGCGACTGGAGTTTAACTCTTTATTCGATCGATCGATCGACTGATCAATTGATGGATTGATGTGATTGCGGTGATTTAGATGATTAAAAAGATTGACTTGTTTTAAAGGGGTAAACTCCACTAGGTAAACAACCGCCCCCGCTCTATAGGAAACAAGGCCGTTTCCAGACTCCCCCGACTATAAGTCGAAATGCACAGTCAATTGGCTGACGCCGCACGTTACGCAGACCGCCCAGTACTTGGAGGCATTGAATACGTCAATATCGCCGAGCTGCATATTACAAATTTTACATACCCTATACATGAAACAGTTTTGTGCATAATTAGTACTAACCTGCGGAAGGTGAAATATTTCCGTTTGGCGAGGAGTCGCGATGGTACACGGAAATATATCATTCCAAGAAGATCAGAAAAATCAATGTAACTTGTCAATAATTAATGGAAAAACACCACGTCTGCGCATTTGCTTCTTGATTGTAAGGATTGAAGCCCATGAAAGGTAGCTGCTTCGTTGTATATATAATTGGGAAAGGACAAGAAGGAGCGATAGTTCAAATGTTTCAGGAACACATTTTGAATACGTTCAATTCTCTTTACGTGAACATTATAGCTAAAGCATGATAGCTATAGCATTAGAGATAAAGATCTAAGCCTAATAATATCTTACTTACAAGGACGGATGCAAGCCACTAAAGTCCAAAATAGCTTGAGCGACCCCCAGAAAATTACTAAAGGAGAACCGCAAGGTTCAATTCTGAGACTTTTTCTTTTTCTTGTCTGGTACCTATACTAGATTGGATGATATACCAGATCAGATATTGACGAAATTGTACTGTACGCAGGTGATACCTCACTAATTTTTAGCCATGCACTTGAAAAACCTAATTAAATGAATTGCTTTTATTGTAGAAAAGCTAGGTTTCAATTGAACCAATTATCTCTTAAGGCGCGGACTGACCGCAATAACTAATCCGAACATCACGAAATAGTACAATTTTTGTCCGTTTGGAATCTTACCGACGCGCAACTGTTGTGGAATAATATTCACTAAGGCCTCGGAAACCATCATCATTTTATAAAAGCAAAGATAGAACCTTATGCACATACATATATTATGCTTTAGTGTATATAATGCTTTGGATATTAGAAGACTTTTTGAACAGGAGATTATTCAACATGGAAACCGAGTGGAAACTTATCTGAAACTTTTTTTTATTTAGGCCTTTGTTACTGAGATTTTTTTTTTTTTTGAAGATCTGAAAGTTAAAAATAAAACCTGCTTTTTGTCGGTAACCTTCAACGAAAAAAAGTCGTATACGACTTTCAACTCAATTTCTCATATTGAACAATATTCAGTACACTAAATCATCAAAATAAAAAAAAACTGTTTAATTTTTAAAAAGTAGATATGATGTGCGATATCCCGCCTCGTAACTATGCCGTCTGACGGGGATATCAATTGGGTTACTGGTGGATCATTTGGTTGCTTGTGCAAAGTTTAGTTGACAGTGGAGGCGTTTGAAAACTTATGATGAGTATTGAGAGGTGATTTATCGATATGGCGATCGCTAATCAAAACCCACGTACCTTGACGGTCATGTAGCTGCAGCAGTGGGATGCGCGCTGCTGATTCCGCTTTTTCGTAGCGCGCACGGCACGATCGAGGGATTCGTGCGGCGTGTCCGGCGCGACGCGTGCGCTGCTCCAAGTGTATGTCGCGTGCGACGCGCTGTTTCCTGTGGGGTGCAGTCGTAACACTCCCGTAGAATCGCTTGTGCCTTTTACAACGAATCCGAGTCCGCGATTCCGAGACAACAAACGAGGTTTTTGTCTAAGTCGGCGAGGCCGTGACAGCGGTCGAAATCGTTGCTACCGTTCGAATTGACAGACTGACTCGCCGCCCGTTCGAAAGCGGGCGATGTTGCCAACTGTCAGGTTTTTGTGAGTTGACAGCTCTCACCAATCGATAATTGAATTATGCAAAATATAATATTAAAATGAATTCGAATTTATCAATAACAATATCGAACATATGATATTTCACTCCGACCATCGTTTCAAGCCTTGGATATTAGAACACTTTTTGTGCAGGAGATTATTCAACATGGAAACCGAGTTGAAACTTACCTGAAACATTTTTGATTTAGGCCTTTGTTACTGAGAAAAAAATGTTTGAAGATCTGAAAGTTGAAAATAAAACTCGCTTTTTGTCGGTAACCTTGGCCTCAACGAAAAAAAGTCGTTTATAACTTTCAACTCAATTTCTCATATTGAACAATCTATACGTAATGCATCTAAATCATATATCCAACACCATTAGTTTCTTCGGTCGTCCCAGAATAATTTCGTCAGTATTCGCTATGGTGAAAACGTGTTAGAAAATGTAGAACATACTAAATTTCTAGGCATCCATATTGATAGCAATCTTGATAGCAATCAGGCACCCATCTTCCTGTCCACCCTAGAACGGGCTAGTCCCAGTTGGGTGACAGAAACAAATAAGCAAAAGGTTAAGGTTTTGCCATTCGATTCCTGTTATTTTTGAAAACTAATCAATGTTTTATAGTAATTAATTCTTAAATAAATAAATAAATAAGATTGAGCGGGAGTGCAGCAATGACCGATGCGCATCCAGGATGCCTGCAGAGGGTGGAGATTTCCTTACGGGTGAAAGGTAGGTGGTGGAACCAGGGTTTGGTCCTTATTTCTGTTTGGATTTGATCTGAAAATCGCAGATACGGAACGGCAGAACGATAGCAATTCAATCGGAAAACTACCGTCATTTTTAAACTAATGTAAACAATGCCGCTCTGATGATAAGCAGAAAGAATTGAAATCGTCTATGACATAAAGCTGCTTGCACACTTCAGGTCGCTTATTCAAGTGCCGTCGCCAGCATATAAATATTAAATTAAGCTGACTAACTCGAAATATCGCTTAGTTAAGGAATCGTTTTTTGTTTTATTTAAGGAATCTTTTTATTTGAATTGTAGCTCCCTTTTATGCGTACCCCGAATACGACTGGCAAAAGTACAGAAAAGCTACTTGTATCCTAGCATTAAATTTTATAATCTACTCCCTAGAAAATTTAAACAGCTGGAGGACATAAAATTCAAAAAAACATCAAGGAGATCCTGATAGGCCACCCTTTCTATAATCTGGCCGAATTTGAGGGCCATGATTTTTCAAATATTGTGCCCATTATTACTTAAAAAAGTAGAGCCTTATTGTCTGATTATTTTATATGGTCTTATATATGTACTTTTAGTTTAAAATGCATAACGTAGATTTAATTTGATTATTTAACATTTTACTGACAATTTGAATATTACGATGAATAATTTAACTACGTATCTTTTCAAATTACTAACTACTGAAATATTAGGCTTCTATTTTGATTATTTATATTTATAGTTTGACAATCTAGTAGTTAATTCTTGACTACCTATGTATGTTCAGTAAAGAGTAGTAACGAGACTTACTACCTAGCACAATTATTTTGACACGTCCAAGAGCGGTCTTTAGCCGTCAATTGGACACGACGAAAATGGAATGTAATGTAATGTAATTGACTGCTCAAAAATGTTAACGAGACAAAAAGGTATTATTACAAAAACACTGGGTTTTATTACGAGTCAAAAACGCTATTATTACAAAAACAAAGCTGTTATTACAATCACGGAGGGAAAATACCATCTCAGGTATCGCAAAAGGAAAAATAGACCATTTCAATAATCCTACAATTGTAAAATATGCAAATATTACGAAGAAACTTACGATAGAGAATAATAAATATAAAATAGAAAACGAAAAACTATTGCAAGAAAATAACGAAAATTTCCAAGAGTTTGACAAAGTGTGAAAATATTGCCCTGAAAAAAATATTTTCGGAATTGAAGCGATCGTTTGATGAAGCCAACGCCGAAAAATACAAAGTTCTAAGCAAGTTGAAAGAATATGAGCAGGAAAGAAGCGAATACCAATATCTACATGAATACATATCGAAATTGAAAAAAAAATAACTTGAACCTTGAAAACAAAACTGATTCATACCGTCAATACAACGATATTTCGCACATTAACAATACTCTTTCGGAACTCTCGGATTATAATCAAGAGCTTAAGAATTTAAAACAGATTGTTAGAGATAAAGAACTCGAGTGTTAGATTCTTACAACATCAATTTCTGAAAGAGATAGAAAAATCGAAGAACAAAACAGAGAAAAAAATATATATGGGAAAATCATACCTGACGATGGAAAATCCCAGAAGGAAATATATTTGACGTGTAAAGACGTAGATGAAGAAAATAAAAATGATCTATATAGAAATGATACTGAGTCTGCGAAAAGTAATTGAAAAAAGAAGAAAGATGGATTTAAACTAAAAGCAAAAAAAACTAAAAATTGCACGTCAATGAAATTAATTACACAAATAAAGACCAAAATGGACATTAGAGGAAAGCAAATAAGTAGTGAAAATAAAAACAGAAACATACATCATAAACGTACACACCAAATCCTGCTTCTATCGGACGAAAATGGAAAAAGCTGCCCCTCAAAACTCAATTCAATATTGCCAGATAACCATCAATCTGTGGGCATTATCAACCATGAGGCTCTCACTTTCTTTTATCAGGAAATGAGTCCAAGTCTATCACTGCTCTGACAAAAAACGATTACTGCGTCGTCTCTGGTGGTATTCATTACAGCTACTTCAGAACATCTGAATCTTCTTCGAGAACCAAAGAAAAAAATTGTTCTGGCATACACGAACTACTGAAATCAAGCTAATACTAACATCATCATAACATCTATTCCGTATAGGCTGGATAAAGCAGATATAAACTACTCGATTCGAGCATCTCAAAAACATACACTCATGCTAAAGGTATATGGCTAACGGACCACCTTACTGAGAGCGACTATAACCAGAAAGGATCATGCTTAAATACAAAAGGCCAATGGAAGTTCTGTCAACTAGTAAAGAAGACGTTAGTTAGGAATACGAAAAAACACTTCAGTACATCCGAACAGTTTTTTCGAGAACATTAGGGTAAGGAGAATCAACCTAAACAAAGTACCCAAGCCGGTGTCAACAAACGAACTGGGAGGAATAAAGGGGAGAAAATATTTTTTTTCCCAACTAAAATGAAGATGGCAAAAGTGATCCTGTCCATAAAACCTATCCATAAAAAGGGACCCCGGGAAGACATAAACAACTACCAGCCAATATTACTTTTGCCATCTTTTAGCAAGATATTTGAAAAATTAAATCATCAGAGGCTAAGTACCTTTTTTGCCGAACACAACATCCTTACGCCAAAGCAATGTGGGTTCCGCAAGTCACTCTCCACCATAGATGCGATTGCAGGTCTGATGGAAAAACTATTATCTAGCATCGATAAGTCGAATAAAACTTGTGGCATTTTTTGTGACCTATCCAAGGCCTTTGATTGCGTCGATCACCTTAGTTTGCTTCAGAAGCTCGAGCACTACGGCATTAGAGATAAAGTTCTAAGCTTAATACAATCCTACCTACAAGGACGGACGCAAGTCACTAAAGTCCAAAACAGCTTGAGCGATCACCAAAACATTACTAAAGGGGTACCGCAAGATTCCATTCTGGGACCCTTTCTTTTTCTTGTATACATCAATGATATACCAGATTGCGTGTTATCTGATAACGATGAAATTGTACTGTACGCTGATGATACCTCACTAATTTTCAGCGATGCAAATCATGAACAACTAGGCGAATTGATGTTCCCATGGAAAAACTTGGTACTTGGTTCCAATTAAATCAATTGTCTCGTAATGCATCTAAATCGAACTCCATAAATTTCTCTCTTTGGCCGTCCCAAAACAATATCTTCAGTATTAGCTATGGTGATAAAGTATTAGAAAATGTTGATCATACGAAATTTCTAGGCATTCATATTGATAGCAATCTGCAATGGTCGACTCACCTAGAAGAACTAAGCAAAAAATTAAGTAGTGCCACATTTGCCATTAAAAAAATCAAATTGTTATATGGCTTTGAAGCTTCCAAATCTGTCTACTTTGCCTATTTTCATTCCATATTAAGTTATGGCCTCATGTTCTGGGGAATGGCGGCAAATGAAGGATCTTTCGCCTACAAAAACGAGCGATTAGAAATCTGTTCTCAATATCTTCGCTAACATCTTGCAAGCAGTAGGTACTTCATCGAATCTGGTATCATGATTTTGTACGCCGCGTAGGTATATATACCAAAACATCATGTATACGAGAAAAAATATCGAAACTACATCAACTAACTCAAATATTCATTCGCATAATACGCGAAATAAAGAGGACTTGCGTCATTTTAAGGTGCCACTGAGTAAGGTTCGAAATAGCTTTCTCTGCCAATCTTACTTATTCTACAACAAACTTCCATTACAGATCAGGGGCCTTGGGGAGGTTCACTTTAAGAAAAAGGTACAGGGTATTTTGACTAAAAATCCCATTTATAGCATTGAGGATTTCGACAATATCAATTTTTCGCAGCTCTATTGCCTACTTGACTATTATTATTCCTTATTCTTTCTATTATTGACTAATTTACAATTGCGTTTTTTTTTCTTCTAACTATTGGCTATTGACTATAATCATTATTACTGATTTGTTTGTGTTTTATCTTTAAAATATCTTCCCGTATGATAATTTGTGAAATTATCCTATATTTGTTTGATTATTTAGTACTATTGTCGACATAAAAATTTTACAAAATTATGTAAGAATTTTGATTGAAAATATTGGAAAATGTTGTTTCCTCTATATAACATAGAAAATCTGCGCTTGGATGTTCAACGTTCATACCTTGCAATATCGACGTTCATACCTTATACCTTAATAGGTATTTATTTAAATATTATACTTGTTATTTTTGTTAGTTTTGACATAACCAAGTGTAGGAATTCCTATCAACTGGTTTGAAAAAAAAATGCTTTCTTTCTCAATCCAACATATTTTTAAATAAATTGCCATTACGCACCAGGGGCCTTGGGGATGTTCACTTTAAGTAAAAGGTAAGTACCGCGTATTTTCAATAAAAAACCCATTTATGGCATTAAGGATTTGACAAAATCGAATTTTCTCCGTTCTCTTGGCTTTCTTGACTACTTTTATTCTTTCTATTATTGAATATATTATCATTGACAATTTTTATTCTGACTATTGTCGATTTCTGATTATTATTATTACTAATTTGTTACTATTTGTAATTTTTAATTATTTTTACTACTCCTCATATGATGTTTGTGAAATCATCAAGTAATTCTGATTGATCAATAGTACTATTGTCCATATGATAATTTGTGAAATTATCGAACATTTTTCTATTAATTTCTTTGTAATTTTTTGATTATTATCTATAACCAAGAAATCTGCAGTCGAATGTTCAACCTTCATATTATATTATTATAATATATTAACCTTATAATAAACATACAACCTAATAATAAAGGTACATACATACATATATACATATTATTGTAGTATTTTTTGTTGTTTAATTACCAAGTGTAAGGAACTCGTATGAACTGGTCGATTAATAAAATAAAATTAAAAAAACTTTTCGGCATATGGAGTTGATCGACAACCTTCGATATATGTCCAACTTTGTAAGCAGCCCATCTTTTACATTGGTCTTTATCTAGGTAAAAAAAAAATGTTATGTCTATTCAATCAGTAGTTGAATAAGGCAATGGAATAAGCTTGCATGTTTCGTAGGTACCAATCATTTTTACATAAAATCTATCGAACATTTGTTTGGACGACCATTCTGGTAATGATGTATCTTTGTAGATGATTCTTGGCAATAATGCGACTTTATAACTGGAAAGGAATCAATAATGTTGAACGATTCCCTATTTTTTTTGGCATACCTATGGTTGCACACGATTTTTCTTAGTTAGCTTTGGCAAGTTGGTTCACGTGAAAATGAAATATTCTTCCATTGGAGAATGGTCCATCGGCCGACATCCAAAGTGTATAAAAACATTGTTGCGGCATGTTCTTATGATATTATCGCTCACTTGGCCAAGTTGTTAATAGATGTCCTCTCCTCCAGAAGGCCTTAAATATGACCTTTCTTTCATCCTCATTTCATTGATGCACGCCTAATTTGTCTATTCTCGCTCCTATCTGGTCACAATTGGAAGTGAGGGTGCGAGTATCTCGAGCCCGCCGGGTTTATTCCTGGCTCACTCGCGGTAAGGCGTTGGACTCTCACGGGTTGTGACGTAGCTGGACGTAGGATTGTACTGTCCAAAGTCTTCTACGTTCACTGCAGGGCGACAGAACGACTAATCGTTAAAACGTCCTGTGGTGACGGGCTCGCCCGTTGTAGTCGACACCGCAAGATGTCTATTCTCGCTTTAGATATAGCCATTGATTATACAGCGAATTTGGTTGCTCTGACGTACTACGATTTAGAAACCAGTATTGTACTACGAAACGCTACGTTTAGATGGCATCATAGTTCCTAAAATTGATTATCATCCATATGGTGGCTTTCGTGGTATAATCGTATGGATGAGCACTGTATATGGCACTATAAACCCGCCTAAAATATAAAATATTCATTTCATATAAAACAATATTTATATATAATAATAATTTAATAAACTAAATTTTAAATCACAGCATTAAATTAATATATTTACATAAAAATGTCCATTTTTATTTTGGTATACAGGCTATACCCATACATAGTAGTTAGGTCGCCTGATTTTACATTGTCAGGTAATGGAATTGCATTTTAATTGTCGATCTTGAGTGCGATAACAAGACATACGCTCATGCATAGTGCACACATACATACACACTTCACAATAGGGTTGGTCGTAAGAGATTGTCGCGAGACAATAAACGCTTTAATTGGTTATTCATGCTTTTATTGTATATTGTAAATCAGAGTTTCCCAAACTTTTTTGGGTCGTAAACCCCTTGCCATGTTTTTCAGTTTTGGGTAGACCCTCTACTTACCTGATATTGAATTTTTGTAAATTTCTAACTGTAGTGAAGTTTAGTGTTAAAAACTTAAAGTAAAAACACATGTTAAGTTTTATACATTTATTAATTGAATTTAAATTAAAACGTATTTGTCTCACATTCGACAACGTTCGACACAGAGTGACGAATTGAACAAGTCAATGCAAGTTCGCGAAGCTCTGAGACAAAAATTGAGATTTTTTACTGCGCGTATGCTTGTAACAAGATGATACTGTTATATCATTATGTGCAGATTTTACAAGTTCAAAATATATTACGACCACAAGCGAATGCCTACATCCTACAACTTACACAATTTTATAAAAATATATAATAATTTTTTTACTTCATAGGTAAGTACTTTTATAAATAATGTAAGTATGTCTTTATATTATAAGTATAATGTAAGTAAATAGGTACTATCAGTGTACATATGTTGAGATCCACTATCGTGGAACCCCTTTTTTTATTTCATGGACCCCCAATTTTTTTTTTCGCTGACGTAGACCCCTTGCAGGTTGTCATAGACCCCTGGGGGTCGATATAGACCACTTTGGGAATCACTGTTCTAAATTAACTGAATACTGAATTCAGAAACCTGCCCGTTGTGAGAGCAATAACAATAATAATACGTAATAATTACACACTAATTCAGATAGATGGCATTCTATCTCTATTGTTTGCGATGCAATGAGCCAATATTTAAAAATATTTGATGGCAATAATTGAATGTTGTTATCATTGGTTAAATTATTGGGTTTTTGTTTTCAGTCTTTTATAAAAAACTATTCATTATTGATGCTATTATAGATGGCCAAATATATTGCCAGTATTCTGGCCGCAAATGCTATCATCACCTGCATCTCGCAGCACAGAAGCGTTCCAAAATGGTTCTATGGAGTTGCAAAATCTTATGCCATAATAATCTATAAAAAAAAATACGTGTGGCACTCGGGGACTGCCGCGGTAAAGCTATTGCATAGCATTTTTAACCACTTATGTAATTATAATTATTTTTTTTTCTGATATCAGATAACTGCGCTCTATCGCAAAACGTTGAAATTATTCCGAATCATTTGCAGCTGCGGAATCAAATGATTCGGAATAATTTAAACGTCTTCCAATAGAGCGCCGTGCACGAATTTTTTATTCGATAAAGAAAAAAACCGGATTATTCGAAAAAATCATAGATAAAAAGATAGATAATTAAAGTATCTTTAAAATGGTGCAGGTTTCATAATAATACGCCAGATAGTATTTGCGTAGTAGTCGTTTTTGTGTTCGGTTAGACCTAATTTCACAAATTAATTACACTATGTAATATAAACAAAATCTAAAATATTCAAAGCTAAGAATATTAGGAAAATGTTCTTGTTTAACATATATTTTTTTCGAATCGTAAGCAGTACTCGTTTAGACGTAATTATCAGTTTAAAAATCATTAATTTTCGTTAAGAAATTTCTTCATTCGGTCACCGCGCTGGCCTAGGCCCGCGATAAAAGCTATGCAAAAGCTTAAAAAGTGCATCTACCTATTTCTCATCGTTTTAATTTCAAAACACCCTGATCTTCCGGGAACACCGGTTCTTCCAATCCATGTAGTGTCCCAAAACGAAAATAAAACAAACATTCAATATTACACACATTTTATTTCAATAAACACAACATTGCTTTTAAAAGAGAAAACGAATCTCCCCGATACAATTACCTAAACTCAAAATAATAATGAACATTAAATATGGATAAACATGTACGATGTACCTATTATCAATATAATACTTTAAAATAACCATTTCAAATAATGGTACGATTTATAATTATTGCCATCGTTCCCCGTCCTACTTCCGCCCGAACACAGCAATAAATGGAATCCCGAACGACCGCGAATTGCAATTGCACCCCACCACAGTTCATCAGTCTTAAACTGCAATTCTCAAATATGTTTGGCAGAATAAAATATCCATAGTAGACTTAATAAATAACATTTAGGTTACGACGTAACACATATTTAAAACTGTATCCTAAGTGCATCGAGTAAATTCTACTTTTCCACGAATACTGTAAAAACTATGAGCTGGATGAAAAAGAACTTGTGAAAGAATTGGTGCAGCTGAAATGGGCAACGTACTTACCCTGATCAGTGTGGGCTCCGTTCATTCAAAATCGTGCGGGAGAGTAAAAATTTGTATAATAAATATTTAAAAATCATTACGGATAATTCAACATGATTGCATCCAAATCACTATCATTAAGTTCGATAAGCTTTCTAGTCGAATACAAAATTTTATTACTTCCCGACTAGTTTAATATTTATATCTTTTTCCCCCTTAACGCGATACCTACTAATAAAAACCCGCCGCCTTTTGTATAATTATATATTCAGAATAAATCCTCACGCTATACCACGAAACGAGACTACGAAAGCGTGAAAGCGAACCGCGCCAAACATATGGTCTGTTTTGTATCAAGATTCTGCCACGGAAGGTTGTCTTTTACAGATATGCTACCCTCAATTCATCACACTAAAGTGCAATTGACCCTGTTTTCTTTCTTCAAAGGCTATCTCAAATTTTAATTTCCTTCTCTATGCCATTTTCTCCAATTCGGTTAAATTACAATTATGAGAATATCGATTTTGGGGCAGCGGTTCCCAAAGGGCAGAAAGCTACAAGGAATGGTAAATAGAACAGTTAATTGACTCTTCTAAATGACGTAAACTTAGCGCTGAAGATCTACAAGATCAAGCTAGTCAGAATATGGTTTCCAACGGGGATTAGTGAGATTGGCTGAGGCACGATATTTATAAAATTTGTCAAGTACACAAATTATTTTAAGCAGTTTCATTCTTGAAAATAAATCTATAAAAAAGCGATGCTTCCTAACTTCCATAAGTTGCACTACATGGATGGTTCCATTTCCTTATTCCAATGTTGATTGCACGATTTATTTTGATGTACCTATATTTTTAGATATTTTTTTATTTATTTATACGAGATATATTTTGCAATATTTTGAAGTAGTTCCAATAAAATGCAAAATTACAGCTGTTTTTTAAATACATTGTGTTAAAAAATTCCAATTTAAAGAACTAACTTAGGTGCTTGTAAGTGATAACTCCCAATTTGCTATACTAGCAAAACGTTACCCAGGTCCAACCCCCCCCCCCCCCCCTCCCCGCCAACGACAATTATTTTTACATGTCAACCATTACCCCCAGAGCATTTTTTCCCACGACTTTGTATGTGTAGGAGTATTTATTTCTTGTACATGTTTATTTTTCAGGCCATAGCTTTTTTGTTCTACCAATCCTCTTTGGAATTCGTATTTTGACAAAGACATTCTGTTGCTGGAAGGAGAACAGAGACATTTGACCAAAATCCTAAGGGAATTCAGGCTTATGGATAATGAGAAGAGACTCAACGTTGAACTGCCCACTTTACAGAATACAAAGTGCTACAAGGATAATCTTTGAAACTTGCCGAGAGTTCACAGCATTTTATCTCGAATCGAAATGTGCAAACCGCCCACAGCAGAAAGCGATTGGATCAGCGAATGTGAACAAGTTTGAAAACCGATTGGATAAGTTCCTTGGATCCATTTAGATCAGGGTTCAGGATTTTTTTTTTGCCTCATCCTTTCGTACCTTATCCGCAAATCGCTTCACTACATCATACCAATCTTGAATGACCATTATTAGATCTAGGATTCCAAATCTTCGAAAGCCTTACTAAGAAAGAGTCCGAAGACTGCAACTAACCACACTTAAAAACCATCGACTCGGTGATCTTATACAAAGCGTACATGATCCTCAATGGACATTATAACTGCCCCGAGCTGTCTTTTATCTTCACACGGAACCATCATTTGCAAGAACACAGCTACAAACTGGAGTAAACCCGATTCTATACCAATCCCAGACCAGTCTGGATCTAACCAAAGCGGATCGAAATGCACTAGAAGTCTTTGTGAACATAAAATCCGCTCTGCGATATCTTCGTTGCTATACAGGAGGATGGCGAGTGGACAAAATGAACAACAGATGGAACTGTATAACCAGTACGATTTGCTTGTTGTGAGATTCCTGAAAATCGGAAGGCTCAGGCGGTTAGGGCTCGAGGAAAGGATGGAGAACGTACAGCCATTAAAACGCATTCTTTACGGAAAACCTGAAGGGCATCATAAAGTCGGACGACAGAAGCTGCGATTGATCGGTTCTGTGGTTAAAGACCTAAACGCACTGAGTGATCGACTGGAAAACCAAAGGCCAGAATAGGGCAGAATGGAAGAAGATTCTTAACCCCTCAGGCCCCCGATATCGGCCACAAAACGATTCAGTGTGATGACAACGTTTTAATTTTATTTTAATTTAATTTGTGTTATTTTAATGTTTTATTATGTTATGTTTTATTTTAATTATGGGTACAGTGGTTTGGCAGTAATTAATGTTTTGGTGAGACAGTGTCATAATTAATTTTTTTTACTAATTTTTACAAAATTTTTTTGGGACATCAACTTGTCAATCGTCTGAGGGGCCGAGGCCTGAAGGGTTAACGCCAAGACTCGTAATGGATTGTAGCGCTAATGATGATGATGCTTTAGAGGTCCCCCTTTGGGGAGGTGGTTGGTTTCATAAATCACTTTTAGATGATAGCTTTAGACAAAGGACAGTCTCTATAATTCTATCCTTCCAATGAAGATCTGATTCTCTGAGATGTTGATTAATGATAGTGACTCTCCAGGAAACACTATCCAACCGGATTACGAACCAATGGTAAAGTACCGGCTGAAGTGGTCGAAGCTTTTAGTATTTACGCATTTAAAAATAGACTGGACACGTATTTTAAAAATGACAAGCTCAAAGGTTTAAATTCAGACATATCAGCAAATATGCTGACTGTTTTAAGATTAATGCAATCTTTACGATAATATGAATATTGACATACCTAGAAATATGTACAGAAGAACAGATAAGTAGGTATGAAATCAAAGGCTATCGCGGTTGTGACATTATAAATAAGATAAATACAAATTCAGCGCATGAAGTCTGTAGCACCCGACGTTTCGGCGGTGTTGCAACCGCCGTTGTCCAGGGTAGACACAGTCTACCTGAACATAGCTGCAGCATCGGTGCTACAATTCGTTTTTATCTTAGTTAAAAAGTTAACTATAGATCGCGCCAAATTTCTGGATCCCTCGCCCACATGCTCAGATCACACGTATTGCATGTATTGAACACCGATGCATTGAAACCGAAAAGGGATAGCAATTCATTAAAGGAATTCTATCTCTTTTTGGTTTCAGTGCATGGTATTCAAATCATGCAACACGCGAGGGCCGAGAAATCTGTCTCGGCCTATTTTTTCTATATCATACTGGAAAGGCGATATCCTTTAAATGTTGGAAACCGCTTGAGCAGGGTATCATAGCATACTGGCAGAACATTGCACGGAGTTGAAGGTTATACCTACTACGAGACAGGCACGAACTAGAAATGAAAATTCAGCACATCAAGAATCACCTCTTAAAATATTCGCATAGTACTAAAATTGGCACATTAAAATAATTGCAATTTCACATCCTAATCACAGCTATGAAGAATCCATAACATTATAACCACCATATCTCATATTGCGGAATAATTAACATTTTGTATCTTTACATTTTCCAATAAATACTAATTCTTAAACGAGAGAAAGCTCTAAACATTGTCTTGATTGCCTCGAATGTTACTCTTAGTCCTTAACGATAGCGTCCAATGATTGACTCTGATCCCACAAATGTCTGTTCAAGCAATCTATATATTTATACATTAAAATATTAATAGCTAGTGTCTAAGACATACACTTATACGATAAGATGTGCATGTCCGT
This sequence comes from Micropterix aruncella, assembly GCA_944548615.1. Taxonomy (NCBI): domain Eukaryota; kingdom Metazoa; phylum Arthropoda; class Insecta; order Lepidoptera; family Micropterigidae; genus Micropterix; species Micropterix aruncella. Next base: position 35,787,836 of record OX155955.1, on the reverse strand, counting down.
GAAATCGGGTGAGATGTAAATAATGTTGAAGTTGATAAGCTTGTCTGATATGCAAATATTGATACCTGCATCGTTAATTACACTTCTAAGAATCTACTAAAGATGGAGAGACACATAGTCCTCTTATTATAACATATATTCGCTACTGTAATATTACATAATTATATAATTTGATATATGCAACATTATCTCTCATCTTGAACGTTATTGCTAAATCAATTCCCAACAATTTAATTCTAAAACAAATTGTGTCGCTCCCAAATGGAATCCAATAATGGTGCAAGTTCGAATTGAAATAGTGTAAATAAAGTTAAAACGGCATATTCACAATATGCCAAAAGTTGATCTTCTAGTATAAAAATCAACTGCATTTCTGCAGCTTTAAATTATATTTATCTTAACGCTAATTCCTTACAGATAATGACATTTCACTAATAAAAGAAACACCGATTGTGATAAAAACAAAATTAAAGCTCAAATTATTCAGATCCAAATAAGTGAATTTATAAATTTAAGTCACGAATACAACAAATTAAAATTTCTAAAATCAAACGAGGAATCACATTGTTTTAACTATATATCTAATTTAATAATAATCAATACTTACGACCTAATGTCTTTAAAATTTTGGCAATTATGTTTAAAATGCTGTTTGCATCGTATTGCTTTTCAGGTGAACGTAGCCATCATTACGCTTCAGTAATATTTAATCGAGAGATCTCACTTTCGCATCGTATTATTTAATTAAAATAAATTATTTTTGGCACATTATACATAAGTGTCATTTTGTTATTAGTGAGCAATTATTGCAGATAAACAAAAGGAATGAACCTACTAGAATATAATTGATATTATATATTTCTATAAATCCATTAAGATATGCTGAAAGATATGTGTTTGGCAACAAAATGATTATGATCACTTTATGCAGGGTTCATTATTGCTTAATTTGAGATGTCAATATAGAGGTGATTTAGAGGACATCGAGCTTTTAAAAAATGTAAATCCTAAATTCTGATAAAGTTTCTTGTATAACCACAACACATTAAATAATAATAAAAAAGAAAAATAACAAATCTTTGGTTTGATCCCTAAACCAATTTAACTTTTTGGATAATTTTCTAATCACATATTTTTAAAAATTGTAAATTTTCTTAAAGGATTTGATCCCATCAGTTTCGTATTAACTGTGTCGCCGCTGTGACACAAGAATAAGACTGTAAAACCTAACTGTCAGAACCATTACTTTAATATGTACATTTATATTGTCACATAACCCTCTCACTCTGTTCCCGCTAATCCTAAATTAAAGAGGTTTAATAGATAAAATAAATTAAATAACCCTTCGGGTGCACGGTCTTAACCAGAAAACAATATTTGCCCGCATTCTGTTAATCAATCGATTAGAAACGTGAAATTTCTATGAAAAATACATATTTCCGACTTGACTACCCTAAAGGTTAACAGACTTTAAGTTACGTATGACACGTACGAATTATAATATTCATACGAACGAAGCTTCTCGGGACTTTGAGATTGTAAATATAAGAGTATCTAAAATACACGCCGAGGACTTCTCGGCCGAATTGAAAAAAAACTTCAATCTTTCTTCCCATAACATTTCGGTATCGTGTTTGTCTACGGTTGATAATGTGACGATTTTGCATTGGTTCCCTTAATGAATCGGTGCCTTGACTATGTGGTTGGGTGCGATGTAGTGATAGCCAGCCAGCGGCAGACCGGCAGTCTCCATTGAAATCCTAGAAAAAAGATTCCGAGATTAATATTAAAGTTGCAAAATGTGTAATCCGGCTTTGAGTCATGCATTATGTAGAAATTACTAAAGCATAAATTTAACACCAAGAGTAAACTACCGCAGTGTTATTTCTTCATCACTTACAGCATTTTACTTTAAACACAATTCAGAAACATTTAAATAGTACATAAAAGCTTATTGAAAATTGTAGCATAATTAATGAATTAATTTAATTTTAATTTAAGAATTCCTACTGTATAAGTCATTCACTATGATCTTTATTGAGAATGCGCAGATTTTCTGTAAACCATTTTCTGGAATTTGCAATTTTATAGATATAAAAATAAATTTTTTAAAAATGTTTTCTTCGTTTTTTTTGAAATTCTACTCTTTAATCTTCAACATGAAAGTTTGCTTCGCTTCATTTTTTGGGAAAAATGTTTTATGATTGTTAAATAATAAAAAATTAAACAAAGGAAACTTTCATTTTGATAATGTTTCGATAACAGATTAAGAAATTACTTGAAAATTGTATGTATAAGGCAGAGATTTCAAAAAAGCTCGAAGAAGACACTTGTAAATTGAGGACAGTTTTCTCTAAATGCATCAACAAAAATATTTTTTACAGATGGAACATTTTTATTGATAAAAGTATTTTAATAATTTTATATTAATAACTTCAGTATTTTGGTCGCTACATTATTATTTCTAAACATATCTGTGTAATAAGATCTTCGCTATTGTCAAGAAAAAAAACACTCAGTGAAAAAACAAAACTATTTTGCACCTGCTAAAACAAAGGTTGTTGTATGGTTATCTAGAAATTTCTTTCCCCTGATGTCTCCGGCTACAAGAAAAGTACACAAAACTATTAGAAACTCATTTTTGAGAAAGCCTGATGTATTACTTTAAAAAAACAGTCCTCAATTTATCAGTGTCCGACCAAAGATTCGGTTTCGGCCATGTTTCAGTTTGGCCATAGAATTTGTCAAAATTTTAGCCGTAGCCGAAACTGCCAAAATATATGTGTATATATCGGCTCAGCAAGTCTAAATTCCTGCTTAAAAAAAAGCTGTTATAAAATATTCGTCGCTCCTCCATCGAGTAATTATTAAGCGCCACTGTTTTCTAGAAACTCAAATATATTTTTTTTACTGACAAAATATATTTTTTCCCCACTCAAAAAAAAACCCTTAGTAAATGACATTTATTAAGTTAGTAAATCTTAAAAACGGATATACAAAAATTTCAAAAACTTGACATTGATCATTTTTCCCCGTAACCTTTCATATGTATACTTGTTTTCTATGGGCTTTGTTTTATATGTACAGTAGAGCGTCGATTATCCGAACTAATTGGGGGACAAGGGTGTTCGGAAAACCGATTTATTTGTATAATCGAACTGTATAAAAAACTTTATTAATAAAACCATATACGGACATAATAATATGTATTATCTATGTAATCTGTTTTAACTTTTTTTATTTATTACAATAGTGAGTAGTAATCCAGTGCACAAAATATATGTGTGTATGTAATACATACATACATGAAGAGGAACGAATTAACGCTTAAAAAAGTCCTTAATTTTGGTCTGTCGAAGCAAGCCTACCCGCTTAGGGGCAGCTAATTCCCGCATTTTTTTCAGCACAGATATCTGATACTGGTCGCTTTCATTTTGAGCTTCAAACCATCGCAAGACAGTATCTAGACATGTAAATGCTTCAGAAGGTGTAGGTATTTTTTCATCTTCATTTTCTGATTCACTAGTCGATGAGGTGCTGGCGGCGTCAGCAATATCAGTCACGCTGTCCTGCATGATTTGGTACCCTGGATCTGCATCATCAACCCTCATCCATTCCTGAATGTCTTCTTCATCACATTCATGGCAATCGAGTTCTGTTTTAGCCGAGAGTCTGCGGCCGCAGCAGTTCGGTTAAGCGGTCGTTCGGCTGACCGACGTTAGGATAATCGACGCTCTACTGTATTTAATTTAATGACAATGTTTCGGTTTCGGCTTCAAAATCGAGTTTCGGTCGGACGCTACAATTAATACACAATTCCTGTTTTGGGGTCAGCACAAATCTGACTCCACAGATTATTAAATCTACATCCATAAACAGTAAATGAATTCTTAAAACACAACATTTATGAAGAAAATCACATTATAGAAATGCAACGCAGTAAGGCTCCGATGTGGAGATTGGACGGAGCGTTAACATAAAAGTTGAATGGGAAAATGAAAAAAAAAGGTTAATGAAGGCCTTACCGGGATGTGGTGTCTCCAGGATAGTTTTGGTACGTTTTGCAATGATTGGACACGGAACTGCACAGATTCATTCACTCCCTTTCTTGGAATTGGTCGCTCGGGAAAGTTTTGTCCGGATAGATCGCAAAGGTGATGATTTGGTAGAAACGGAACACTTTAGACATTAAATTAAAAGAGGAACGCTGGTAAGAGTATCTGCGGAATCAAAAGTCTATTAGGTTTGATTAGAATAGTAAAATATACAGAGTGTTCGGTAAAAATAATAATTTATTGATAATACAGGATGTGGCAGAAAGAACTCCTTGATTTAGGAAGGGCGTGGGTAAAGTAGCGGGGAGAACAGCTGTGATCATGCCGTTTTTAGTTCACTACGTAGCTCGATCGGAGAGTACCGCGCAGTCATTGTTGAGGATTCGATAAAAAGAATGGTTTGGCACATCGCAGAATGCCTTTCGCATAACACCGCGTTTATTATTATTATTTATTCTGGACAGGCAGCTTTGCTGATACTTCCAGATCAGATCTTGTAAAGCTAGTCTAAACAATATTAACAAGTTTTAGGTACAAATAAAGTCAGTTTTTAAATTGATTGACAGAGCTTGTACTAATCACATCAAATCAAACGTTTTTGAGGATTAGATTTAAATTTTACATGGTTAAGTTTTTTGCTGTGACCTCAAAGATCAGGTTGACATTTAATTTGTAAATATTCTCTAGCCCAGGTACATCTTAATAATTTTTGTGACTTTTATGTTTCAATTAGGTTCCCTCTTTGACTTCATTGCTCGAGTCAGTCCAAGTTATTCTAAGCGATCTTCATTATTCCTATTCTTCAGGCCCACTGGCATTTTGGTTGCCCTATGCTGCATCTTTTCCAGGACATCCACATCTTTGCATAAAGAGGGGTTTCAGGGCTGATAGCCATATTCAAGAATAGGTCTCACATATGTCTTATAGATATCTATAAACACCATATTGCCAGATTTCATTAGTTATTTTCTGAGGCTATTTGAAAGCCTAGGCTGGTTATACCAATGTCTTCCCCAAGCTTTGCAAGCATCTAGGAAGCGATAACCCAGGAAATTGCAGCAATTCTGTTCGAAGTGACCCGCAAGGTCATGGAGAATTATACGTAGACTTAATCAGTTTTTGAAAATGGAGGCCACCACTGAGTGATGTAGGTGTTAAAAGCCCCCTTTTTTAAAACTGGATTATGCATACTATTTAGGAATAAAAAGTTTCTTTGGATCTTTCTCTGTTTGGTTTTTATTAGCTTCCAAAATGGGGTAGTTCTATCTGCCACACCCTATTGTAAGACTGAAAGTTACTACTGAATGTTTAAAAAGTTTCTATTCATCAAATACACAGTGTACAGTTACCTCTATCGATCGTTCCCTGTGTTAGTTTCCCACATGTATAGTTTAACTTGTATAGTCCTGAATTAATCCCATAGATTACATCCATTGTTTTTCAATAAATCAATGGCGTACGGACCCAGCTAATACTGTTATGAAATTCCCAATGCACTTGGCACTTTCTACTTTGCACAGTTCGTAGTTAATCAAGAAATTGTCATGATGTCAAGCCGAAGCAATGACACGGTGGGGTCGTGATGATGGTCAATAACGTTGAAGCATTTCTGAAAAACGTCTGCCCAGCGGAATATAGAAAGATATTTACATTTGGTTACACCGTTGCACAATGTAAAATAATCATTTTGTATTTGCAAAGAATTCTCGAGGCTAAGGATGCTATTTTGCGCTACAGAAAAAATATGGTTTAAGGCGACATGAGACCTCAGAAAAATATCCGAAATGGGCGTACAGGCGAAAAAATAGGCAGGGTCAATTTGTAGGGTTTGACCAATTAAAATCCAGCGTTGACGAAGCGTCAAGGGCAGATTCTACGCCCGCTCGCGCCCGCTAATAGGTGCATACAAAATGCTCTATCACAGCGCTAGCACAAAATAACTATCTTTATGCGGTGGTGGTGTAAGGCTGTTAATGGCAAAGCATATTTAGCGTAACTCTCAGAGCGCCCTCACGTTTTAATTAATTGTAATTAATTTAGGGCCTAAATAAAAAATGTGGCAAGTGCTGCCCTAGAGAATTAACCAGTCAATATTATAAAAATATAATATAACACATTCACCGCTTGCATTGTAGGAGTAAACGCGCCTGAAAGTTTTCGAAGTCAGTTTAAAGCCTTAATGTCCAAGGCGATGGGCAACTTTTTTGAGTCCAAATTTTAAATTGGTTCCTTATCGAGGGATTCACTTAGAAACATTTTTTAATTAATGCTTATGTTTTTCAAAAAACTCATAAAACTAAAATTCTTTAGATATGGTCGTTCCCAGGTATCATGTCGCCTTAATTATGGTTAGAAGTCACTATGTCGTTTATTTAAGATGAACATTAAAGACTACCCCGAGTCTATAAGCAATGCTTAAAGCGTCGGTCACACGGAGGGAATACTCGCTGCGAATGCAATTGCGGCGAGCAAATTTGCCAGGTGTGCCAGGTTTACTTGCTGCGATTTGATTCATTTGCGGCGATTAAAATCGCCGTGAGTAGAATTGAACATGTTCAATTATTATTGCCGCGAGCGCGCTATTCGCTACGAATTTAGTTGGCGCGCTGCCCTCGACCGGTCGCCTCGTCTCGGCTCGCTCGCGCCAATGCGAAGTTTTAACGAGGATACATCATGACTCAATCACAAAAAGATGCTCCAAAATAGGGGAATTTTGACATCATTCGTCTCTTGGGTGTACACAAAATACGAAGAATAGTGGGATACTAATAACAGTAGTTATACGCGCAAAAACGCGCGGAAATATGGTTTTGTTAAAGTTGTATAACGAACTTATTCATTTAGGATTCTTAATACATACCGAAAATCAATTAGAGAAAATAAAAAAAATTAAAACTCAAATAGGTAGGTATGTATACCCAATAAAATTACCTTTTCTTGCCAGTTGTAATCTTAGCCAGCATTTGTTCTGTTAAGTCCGCACATGTCAAACGAATCAACCGTTTTTTTAGACGAGTGCAACGAGGTCCGATAGACGACATTTCTGTCCTTGGAGCAACAACCGACAGTACGAATTCGCGCGAAACGAGCGAATGGCATTCGCTACATGTGACAAACAGGTAGCAAGTACTCGCTGCATGTTCAACTCGCAGCAAATACTCGCGGTGAGCGAATTCGCTTCGTATGACCGAAGCTTAAGCATCGACTTGTACTTAAGTAATGCTCGAGTACCTGTTTTAATTCTATATTTGAGTGAGCAATGCTTAAGGAGTGGCTCAAGCCAAGTATCCCATGAACGATGGTTGATCAATGCTTTAAAATGTCTAACTGTTATTCCTGATGTGTATCTGTCTTATCAGCCTTTCAAAATTCCATGGATATTTTGATTTGGCTGAAATTCAATATAAGAAGTCAAAATGACAAAGCAAAATGGCGGCCACTTACACGCCATATTTTTTTAAAAACAGACAATGAGTTAAAATACAGAAATTAGCTAATATGTTGAAGGCTGAAAATTTAATAAAACAATGAGAATATAGCAAGTTATTTTACACTAAATATGAAAGTTTAGTCATTTATTTGGGACCATTTTACGAAAGAGAAATATTCTTCGTTTTATGGCCAATTATAAGTATATTGTCAGACAAAAGAGAAAAAGAGAATCTCGACTGCTCGAGTAACGCTTAGGGAAGTTGGCTCTCTATAGAAAATACTTAAGCTCGATGCTAAAGCATTAGTCAGCGCTTGAGCAATGCTCGGTTAAGGAACGTTCAAGCTTACGACTATAGATTTAGGATGTTAGGTACTGGAATTAATGTTTAAAAAGATTCCAGCGTTTTCTACCCATTTAATATTTTTTTGTTGTGAATCCGTTCAAAAACGATTGATAGAGGTTTCATTGATAAAAAAAAAGCATAGCTCGCACCGAACATTCCGTACATTAGTTTGTCAACTAATGTATATACCGCGGAGATAAAGAATAATTTGATTTTGAGACAATCCGAAAAGGTTATGTTATTATTTATCACCGGGGTATGGCAATATACATTCTATATTTACATTAATACAACCGTATATTTTACAACTCATTTTATTCGATTCCGATAGAAAGAAAACTATTCTACGAAGGTAAATCTTATTATAATATACAACGTATGACATTTTTTAAATGTGTGATTTTAATGCTAATACATTAAATATAGACAGTTTATAAAAACTGCAAAAAAATCTAGTTTTGTCATCGTACAACGTCGCCGGGGAGCGATCGCGATACTTATATTGCTACAAATATATTTATACCGAGTCAGAAAATACTTATAAATCTAGAAAAACTAAACGAAACTACGTTAAATCTAAGATTTTATCGGCGAGACGCTTAATTAAAAAAAATATAAACTAGAAAAAATCCAGTCGATGAGATCGTTTTCTAGAGGGCGTCGTCGGAGGTCGGTCGTCGGTCGCGGGTTCGACGTCGGCGAGTCTAAAGGTTACGGAGAAGCCGCGGGGATTTCGCGAGATTCATCCCGATCGATATAAAAAAGCAAACGGTACGATTTATGAAAAAAAAAAGGTCAACGGACGTCCAATAGAGGAAACGGTCATCGGCGGGTCGGGGAGCGCTCAGTAGGGGTTGAACTTGTTGCGCTCGGACTTCATCTTGCCGGGCAGCGCCTGGTGGTCGGGCGGGTCGCGGCGCGAGGCCAGCCCGCGCGGCCGGTGCGCGCCCGTCGTCTGCACGCCCCCCGCCCCCCCCAGCAGCTCCGACAGGCCGCCCAGCGCCGACAGCGAGGACAGCGCGCCCAGCGCGGCCGGCTGCGCCTTGGCCAGCAGCTGGGCCAGCGGGATGGCCGAGGCCAGCGGGCCGGCCGGCGGGCTGTCGGCCGACGGGCCCGCCCCCGCCCCCGCCTCCGCGCCCGCGCCCTCCAGGTTGGCCTTCTGCAGCTCCACGCTGCTCGCCAAACGGTCGTGAGCGGACGGACGCCCCGGCCTCCCCTCTCCGCCGCCCGCGCCTCCCGCCGCTCCCGCCCTTTCCGCCGCTCCAATGAACCATTGCGCGACGCCCCGACCGACCCGCCGCGATGCGTCCGCGTAATCTTTCATTGAAACGTTTCCTCGAAAGAGCGGGCGTAGAAACTGCACGGCGAGATTCCGCCGGGACCGTTCCATCATTTCGTACGAGACGGCCGATTACGATCGCTTCGCGGCAGAAACTCGTACGCGGAAGGAAAATTTCAACATCGGACCGCTCGTATCTGCCGAGCTTTAGTCTATTTTTAAAAGTTGTAACAAATCCCTTATCTGTGCATTTTGCCCGTTATTTGTACGGTTTTTTTCAGATTTTCATTATTATTCCTTTAGTTTTTGCCCTAATAATAATGTTTTCTTTCAAAGCGTAATTCCGAACTTACAGTTACAATATAAAAATCAACATGAATAGTAACATCAAATAAAATATATCTACATAATTAACAGAACAATTCATAAAAAACAATCATTTTATTTTGAGTTTAGAGCATAAGGTAATTAATTTATTTCCTCAGTCAAAATTTATTTCTTTTGCTTGCTGGTTAGGCCAGAGGCCTAGTTCCGCCCTGCGTCATTCAGGTTTTAACATGGCGGGCGAACAGGATTGGTTTCAACCATGCACCAGCCAAACGAAAGTGTTTTAGAGGATCGAGTTCTCTAACTAGTTAGTTAGTTTATCTGGGCTTTTTCCCGCACTTGGCCTCTTGATTGGGTCGTTCTGCGTGGCTCGTGTTTCTATTTATGTTATTCCAGCCAACCCAGGCTGTCCCAGAAGGTTAGCAGCCTGTTTGGGTTGCTACAGGCCTCCGGGACAGATGCCGGAGATTGTAGTATTCTTGCCCGTTGCTCTGCCACGCTCCTGCATTCCATGAGCACATGCTGTGGCGTTTCTTCTTCCTCCATGCATCCTCTGCATAGAGGGCTGTCTGTCACACCTATGGTAAACAGGTGTTTGTTTAGGGGACAGTGGCCTGTCATAGTACCTATGACTTTACGGATTTTGTCCCTTTTTAATCTGGTGAGGTTGCGGGCAAGTCTTTTAGACGCTTCCGGAACCGCGTTCTTTGTTTGCCTGCATCCTGCGTTTTTTTTCCATTCTGTAAGGTGGGTTTCATCGGTGTTCCTGCGTAGCCATGTTTTTATTTGGGCCTGGGGTATGGGCATCAAGGGTTTTTGACCATATACTATTTTCTTTGATCCCCTTTTGGCCAGTTCGTCTGCCGCGTCGTTGCCCAGTGGAGGTCTCTAGCCTATTTGCCCTCCCTAGTTCTTCAAAAGACTACCGGCGCCAGATTGATTGATACGTTGTAACCAATCATAAACTGCTTGTATCATTTATAACCCAATTTTTACAGTATTTCTACTCTGTACATTAGTGCTGGTCAGCCATTTAACTTATGTCTTTGAAGAAGGAGAAACCTGGAATACGCCATTGATTTGTTGCACTATTTTTTTTTTGTTTCTGGAAATCATTTTTTTTTTGTTTTTTTTTTTTCTAAATTCAGTTTTGGCATTTCCTCTACAAAATGCGGTGGCGCTCAATTTTTAAATTCATTTAAATACATTTTTTTAATTCTCTTGTCTTTCAATTTTTACCTTGTTATAAAGTAACAAATCAGGATATGGACCTTAAAAGTCTTCTACATGAATTTCTATCACTCACTCACATGTGTTTTATCTTTATAAAATACGAGTCAAGAATAGATAATAAGTGTGAAGTGCTATTTTTTTTAATAATCATTATGAATTACAGTGGATACAACTCGCCAGATGCTGAAATCCTCATTGAACGTATGAATTTTCACAGGAAATTGCTATTACGTATCGCTGGCCTTATACAAAATAAAAGAAAGGTATCGACGGTGAATTGTCTTTGATTATGGGGCGGTCCTGGGTGCCATGCGGAGAGAGGAAACCCACTGGGACTCGGATCAATGGGCGGTGCCAGATTCGGGAAGCGATCATTTGCTTTGGACCAGTCAGGATGTCGGACGCGGTTGGAATCATCGACTTGTCAAGTCGTTATAGGTTGCACCGAGCCGGTTAGACCGCGATAGAGAAAGAGTATCTATTACTTAGCTCCTCGCTCCCGACGCCGGCTCGAGTACACATTTGTCGAGCAAGGCTCAGAAATATTATAAAATGTGACGGTAGGTACAGATAGCTGACATGAAAGATATCCAATGTCTATTATCCAACGTCTAAGGACTATTAATCGAAAATATTTTATTGAAGGTAAATTTTTAAAAATACAAATTTTATTTATTTGATTTTATTTTACATATTTTATGTAAGGTTACGTAAGGAAAAAAAATACTTTCTAATTAAAGCGACAAGTTGATTCATCCCAATCCCATGCAACCCGAGGCACGTTACACATATATTTAGACTTACACCAGAGGGGCAATTCTTGAAAAATTTTGCATGCCAAATTTGTCTATGGTCCATTTGATTTACATAAACCAGACAAATTTGTCATGCAAAATTTTTCAAGAATAGGCCCCCTGTGCCTAAATGTGCGATTTAAGATTTATTTGAGATGAGCTGATGTTAACTTTGTTACTAGAGATTGAAAATTAGATATTGGGTAGTTTTAAAATATATAAATAAGACCGATCGAGTGTTAGTTTTGACTCGAGCGCTGAGGGTTTCATAACTTATTACAGGGTTCTTTTCTTGCTTTGAAACATTTTCACACATTGACTAGAAAAAAAATATCTGACCCAGAATGTGAATTGTCATTAATAGGGTTCTTTCATTTGTTCGTGTATGGAACGATTAGTAAATTTTATATATCTATTTTTTTTAGAGTTCTATACAAAAAGAAATGATGGAACTCTATCGACGAGACTTTGCGGTCCGGTCGTCTGTCTCACTGTCCTTTACTAGTCAATGCATGTGAATTTTTTTTATAGCAAGAACGCTAAGCTTAATAGGGTACAAAACCCTCACGTGCGAGTTAAAGTAGCGTTCGATCGGTCTTATTCGTATTTTAAATTATTTACCTGTTGTCATATTTTATAATATTTCTTAGCCGCGCTCGACTCGAGGGCGCACTCGAGCCGGCGCAGGGAGCGAGAAGCGAGCGATAGGCGCTCTTTCTCCGTCGCGGTCCGACCGGCTCCCTCGTCGCTCCGAGGGAGACGCGGAAAGAATCGTAAAGCGGGATCGAAAACGGATAACTTCTCTGAATAGGAAAAGAAATGATCGCTTTGAGGAGGTAATATTGAAAATAAACGGATCGGTCGATCGGACTAGTCATTCGAGCGCAAGAAAAAAAGTCAAGGACGGCCGGCTCGGGGCGGATGTTGTAAAATTGGAGGAAGGCCTTCTGTGCGGTGTCGTTAGAGGGGGGATCCATGAGAATGGGTTTGCGGGGGACGGGGGAAACTCACCTCATGTTGATGAGGTACTGGGCCAGGGCCACGGAGTCGGGGTTGCCGGTGATGGTGATGGTGCGGTCCGTGCTGCCGCCCTCGCGCTCCTCGCAGTTGGAGATGCGGATCATGGCGCCCGAGATCTGCCGGATCTCCGCGATCTTCGTGCCTCCCTGCCGATCGAATTGCACAACGCTATTATTTACTTCTAAATAGGCAGCGTCGATATAGCTGGACCGTGCCAAAAACGGCCTTTCCCTTTCGAACCTTGGCTTGCTAAAATGGCCGCTGCGGCGGCTTCTTTGAGGGTCTCCAAACCGCCGACCCCGCGACTTTTCCGGGAATGTAAAATAATCATCGAGACTCGACTTCGCGTTTCCCGAACCGAATATCCTCATTTTACGAGTCGCATGAGAACTTGCATTATCGCTGTGGAGGTTATGACATGTTTCAGGTTACCCTTGCGGATTTCATGTGTCATTTTTAGCGAGCGAACGCACGCTCATGCGCCGATCTGCAAAAACCATTTTCCGATCTTACGAAACGTAGGAAAGTTTTCTAGGATGAGACGGCTCTAAACGGAACCCAAAGACCGGAATCGGGTCCATCGGAAAATTATTATTATAGTTCTGGGGTCCGAATCCCAAATTCTATGGCTACCATCGTAAAATTATTGTTATAATTCTGAGAAGTGGGGTGGGGGGTAATCGGTGAACTCCAAACTGACGACTGACTGCGGTAAGTTTAAGACAGCTGTCTTACCACATATGAGCATTCACCTTAACACCCATGCACTCCTCCCCCTTCGGAGCCATAGGATTTGGAATTCTAAAATTGAAGTTTTAGATACTTTCTCTAGATTATTTTCCTGGAGAGACCGAGATCTTTAACCCTTGGAGTAAATGGGTATTTTCATGGATGCATCTGTCTCTTTTGCAGGATTTTCGGCGACATCGACCTTAAAGTACTATAACTACGAAACTACTACACCAATCATAAAAAGAACAACTGCACAATGATTGCATTGAAATTTCGAATATAGAATATTGAAATATCATTTTGTAAAACAACTAGATAATTATGAATAAATATGAGAACGTCAAAGAAGTGAAAAAAACGCGCGACCAGATTTGGTCGACTCGTACTCAACGGATAATTGTTTCGCGACCAGATTTGGTTGACTCATACTCAATGGGTTAAAGAGATATAACAGAGATCCGGCTGGCAAGCCTCGAGCAATAAGTTCCACCACGTAAAGCTGAGTTACACCGCATAAAGCTGGACAGTGAAGCCATTCTGGGTGGTGGCATTTGCGAGATTATGGTATTTATTTTATTTGTACTTGTGGTCTTTTGGGATATTTGATTCCTATTTACATTATAATCCTTGTAATTAGATAAAAAAAACTGTAATTGAAAGAGTATACAATAAAAAACTGTTTTATAGTGACCTAAAAAAAACAGTCTGAAAATCGTATCATCCCAGAGTATCACATTTGCAAAGTTCTTTATGACTCAATACAAATTATATTCAATTTCATTCCATCGGGCAATTAAAGCAACCCGTCGAAGAAAACTTCGCTCGGCACTATAGAAGGGCTTTCTATATTGCGGTCGACCTACAGCACAGTTCTGAACGCTAAAGATTAAGAGCAAGATTGACCCACCTTTCCAATGATGCAACCGATGAGGTCGTTAGGCACTGTCATCTCGTGCGACTGCTGGTTGGATGGCGGCTGGTTGCGGTTCTGGTTGGAGGTGCGCAGTTGTGAGCCGGCCAGGGCGGCCAACGCTATAAACAGACCGAGGTGGTTAAAAAATCAGAACACAAACAAGATATCGATATACAAAATGATACGCCGCTAAATAGGTTCGACGGTAGCATTGGGCCCGATCGCGTTTCTTCGTGAAGTAAAATCGGTACTAGTTTATGCCGGCGAGACAGGGCAATGCATTAGAGCTGAATATAAAACGATTGGTTGTCGCTTTAACAGCATAAAACTACCTATCGAATGTAAAGCCGCATAATCTAAGACCAGACGAAATGTTTTCGTTTTATTTTTTTGTTTCTATTCTTTATTGTGTAATTTCACAATGGGCGGATTTATAACCATAAGCCAATCTCTTACAACCAACCCTACTATGTAGTGTTTGTACGTATGGGTGCGTGTAATATGTGTCTTGTTATTGCATTCGATCAACAGAATTAAAATAAATGCAATTCTGTTAATTTGGAAATAATATCTCTTTCCAAACGTAAAATGGTTACCCAGCTGAGAATCGAACCCAGAACCTAACCACTACGCCACTGGGTCGTGCATATGAATATGAATGTTTTTAAACTAATTCAAATGGCTTTCTGTTCGAAAGATACGAACGTTCATTTTACATTCCGCTCTAAGGTTATAGGTACTGCTCTGTATTGTTCGCGTGAACTATTTTTCCATATTTTTCACAAAGAGCCGCAATCGAGTCGAGTCTTCTGCGCCGCAACATACAGGTGGCGCTGATAGCATTGTCTGGCCAAACTAATAGGAATTTATTTGGCTATTTGATAATAAATGTTTTTTTTATTAATGACTGATTATAAAACCGAATAATGTAATAATGATAACAATAATAACATTTAATTGTTAGTGATATCTATCGCATTTTCATATAGGTTGATTACATCACATAAATAATACGGAGATAGAATGCCATCTATTAGGCTAAATCTTTAAAGTGTGTAATTATTACATATTGAAACCTGTATACCAAATTAAAAATTGACATCTTGTTTGTAAATTCGTTTATTATATTTTTCAAGATAAGATACCGTATAGGCGTGTTTAGAGTGCTATCTATAGTGAGCCGCCATACTGCTATACCACGAACGCCACGATATTGAACATAAGAGAAGGTTCATCAGTATTTGAAAGGAACTATTTATTTATTTATTTATTTTAAACAACATGATTTACAGACGAATGGCCATGATATTCGGGTATACAGTACAATAAAACGTGCAGGAAAAACAAGTTGAATCCATAGCCGTTAGCTCATCGCATACCTAACTGAGCAAGAACGCCCGTATCTAGGGATGCTGATATTTAACTTAGCATATTGCGAGCTGACAGGTATGACGTTCGGTTATATAATTATTATTGAAATAAAGTTCAAAATATTCATTCTTGCATAATACAAATACATAATACAACAAAGAGTTATACCAACTATGAGCCCAAAAAGTTATACCAAGTCCTAGCTGCCAAAACTTATTATGGCATTGAGCAATCTAATGCTAGGAGCCACGTTTTTCCGTATCCCTTTAAATCTGCCATCCCACCGCAGGCAACTTCACCTTGCCAATTTTGTAATAAGGACTGGGGTCGGTTCCAGAGCAACCTTCCGTATAAGTAAAACCAAATAATTAAAAAAAATACCTGCAGGAGTTAAACCTCCCGTGTTGCCTCCGAGTCCGCCCAGTCCGAGAGCGGCCAGGCCGGCCAGCGGGTTCTTGGACAATCCCCCGATCTGCGAGAAAGCGTACGAGATTAAAACCGCCCGACGAACGCTTAAAAGTAGATATGCGACTACTCCATTTGTAAGTTACTACAATCATGGCATGTTTTCAAAAGTACACTCACTAGGCGTAATCGAACATCTAAACACGTATAAAAATGTAAAAGAGAAAACAGAATGAAAGAAAAACGGCCGATATGAAAAAGCCGCATTTTCCGAGCAAGCACATAATCGTATCTTCCAATGTTTCCTCTGGCGGGGCCGGATTGGGAGTCGTCTGGATGGTGGGGGTGTGCCCGGTACCTAGAGGAGGTAAACACTTGCTTTAATGATTCTACGATTGGAAAGCGGTGTCGCGCGTGGGTAAAGCTTCGGCCTTTGGAGTAGAAGAGTCGAGAGGATTGCAGGACTCCTGGAGTCGAATTTAAGTCTAAGATACCACACAATGTTCACCTGTTATTTCAATAATATGATATTTAAATAGATAGGCCCATATATCACAGCAGGGTTGCCTCTAACAGTCTGTATGAAACACTGCATCGCATCACATTATTTTTATTATTATTTATTCTACAGGCAGCTTTGTTGATACATCCAGATCAGATATTGTAAAGCTAGTCATAAACAATATTAATGAGTATTTAGGTACATATCCGGCCATTTTACAAGCTTTTATTTAACTTGCAATGTTTATCAGTATGCTTGTTTAGGTCAAATCTTGCAAGCTGAATTAGAAGCACTTCTTCTTATCCAATGAAGTTGAAATTTTACATTTTGGTCCAGTTACGATGACAATGCATTTATATGGTGAGCATGATCTGATTCTATACCCAGGATCGGCTCTCGACGAGGCTACTCTTCCACGGTCAGCACAGACACCTAATTCTGCATACGCCTTCAATTATGATACCCTGTTCTAAATTTCACCATGACATGGCTAATGCACCCAGGGTTGGCTTCCGATCCTTTTGTCGCTCTACGTTGTATTGGTTGTATTTCTCCCTCCACTGTGGTAAAAGCCGCCATTGAATAAGCCACCGTTATATATTAATATGCCTGCATACACTAGTATATTAGTATGGCTTCCGAAAGGTTAAAGGTGATGAGGCACTTCTTCTTCCACTCAAAGATGCGTGAAAGGTCGTCGCTATGGTTAGGTGACTGTTTGAGGAGACCCATTCTCACAAATGTATAGGGAATATTCTATTTAAATACCATTTCATCGAAATAACAGATACTAGTATTACGGTGGAGCCTTAAGACTATTTGGAAAGGTCTTTGAGTGCGATTGGCCGGTGCTTTACCTCGCGTGACGCCGCCCGCCGCTGCTGTTTCCGCCCGATGATGAGTTCGCGAGTGGTGCTGCCCAGATATTTAAAAAAACAAATGATGCTCATTTTAGCGAAAGATTATTCGGAGAAATTAACATCTTACATACAATAAGAACCGAATGCGATTAAATCATGATGTCAACTCAACGGTGTGCACTTGTACTTTAAGCCATGCGCTCTTCTCGAAAGATATTATTTCAACAGTGCCGGAACCGGCGAGACTGGTCGGTAAATGAAGGTGGATGATGATTAGGCTAGGCGATGGAGGAGAAATCGTCGGTCGCACTGGTCAGGACGGCGGCAAGTCGACGCTTTTTGCGTGAAAACTCAAAGAAACCGCGGAACTTGAAAATAAATCAAAACGAATCTTTCACGCAAAAAACGCATTAATACAGTGCCAGAAGAAACAAAGTAAGCCGTAGAAAATAGACGAACGCTTAAAACATTTAACGGAAAGATGCAATAATCGTAACTAAAATATAAACTAGATAAATAATATCTAAGTGATAACTGTCATTAGAAAGGGGCGGTTACACATCACCGGGGTTACAAAACGCATCCAGAGCAGGCAGGAATCCGTGATTTGTCACTACGGGGCCTACGACGGAGGGGATCAATCAAATCACTAAAGAAAAATGTTAATACGTCATCCAACTACTGTCGGGAGGGGGGGGGGGGGGGGGGAGGTAAACGCTATCATGAACGACAATTAATAGGGCAGCACCAAGCATTTAAGAATCAACACGGAAACCGTCACTTTGCCGAACGCCGAATCGTGCCGAGGGTAGGCATTTCTAAAATGCGTTGCCATATATATACATTGCGATAATTATAAATGAAATAAAACAGTCCGACTTGGATAAAGAGTATACAGGGTGACTTTTTAAGTAGTGAGATCCTTGTAGTAGGTGAATCAGTACGACAAACTTTGCAACTTTTGATAAGAAAATTTGGGAATTCTAGGGAATTTGGGCAATTTGGGAATAAGAAGAAAAAAAATTTTTTTTTTGTAATTTTGAAAATTTTGATTTTTTGAAAAATAGTATAAAAAGCGATGAGCACGATGCGCTATCTAGTGGTAGGTAGAATGTTGCTAATATTGTTTATTAGCGATATTTTACCTATTGTTAGATGGCACAGCTTGTTCAACGCTTCTCAAACTTATCTTCAATAGATAAAAATTACAAAATTAAAAAATATATTTTTTTTTCAAAAAAAAAATATATTAGAAGTTGCTTTTTTCGTCGTACTCATTCAATCGCTACAAGGATGTCACTAATTAAAAACTCACCTTTATAAAGATTTGAAAAAACCACAATTTTCCCAAAACCAGCAAGGGTATTTATTTCCACCTGGGGAAATTGTTATGCGCGCCACAGGGAACCCCATTAACATCATATTATCTTTTTAATTTACTAAATGATTTCTAAAAGAAATGGGAGAATTCAAATGAACGTATTTTCAAAACAACATTTTTAACAATACCTATAGAAAATATTTTTTATACTTTTTGAAGGTGTTATCTATACATTTTACGACGGGCGATATTAGTAAGTAAATAAAACAGTTTGTTCGATACATTAGTGATTATTATGACATATCTGTATTATGTAACTGTTGCATACTATTTTTTATAATTTTTTTTTAGGAGTAGATATATTATATTACAGAATTTTCAAGAAATTTATTGATTTGATAGGCGATGAATATAACATAAAAATTTCTCCAGAAAAATTTTTTTTTTCCTTTTTTTCGCGTATTTATAAAAGAATTTCCTGGGGGCTAAATCCAGTGACATATAACCAGTCCACGACCCGAGATAATCGTTGCTTACTGTGCAGTGGATATTAGTTTTTTCTTTCTTGAGAAAAGTTTCCGTTTTTCGCTATAAAAGGCGGTGGCGTCCATCAAAATATATTTTTTTTTTTTTTCGTTTAAGGGTAGTATTTTTTTTATAACCCGTTTCGTTATAAAATTAGGGTTACACCTTCAGATGATGAATGCAGTCAGAATTCATTTTTAAGTATCGAGGATCCGTATGCCTCGATCGATACATTCGTTGCATTTACTGATGGATTCAAAAATTAATCAGAGGGTGATAATAATCTACAGGTATGTCTTCATATTTTGTATACCTATATACGTTCACGAAAGTACCTATTAGTACGTATCGCGATGCGTACGCGAGTACGTATCGTCGTGGACGTCGTCGACTTTCCTTTTCTTCTTTTATCCTACTCCCGGTATAGCCGTTATGTTTTTTATTAAAATTGTTATTGCGAAGTGGAAATGATTGTTTTCAGAGTAACGGCATATTGAAATGTTTGGTCTAGGTGTCGATTGCGGCATGCGGTATTGGGTCCAATGAAAGGGCGCTCGGCGAAGGGACGGCTCCGGGGAGGGGCTCGCGAACTCACGACGGCGTCGCGGTGCTGGCAGGCGGCGGCGTGCGCGGCGTGCGCGTGGGCCTGCGCGGCGGCCTGCGCGTGGGCGTGCGCCTGCGCCTGCGCCTGCGCCTGCAGCTGCGCGTGCGGCAGCAGCTGGGGCGGCGGCAGGGCGGCCAGCAGCGGCCCCGCGCCGCGCAGCAGCTCGGCCGCGCCGCCGCCCAGCAGCGCAGGGTGCGGGAACAGCGCCGGCGCGCACGCGCCTCCCTGACCACGCATCTTTACTACCTCCGACTGGCCGACCGACCGTTCCCGGACCCCCCTCCGGCCCGGCCCGACCGACTGACGTTTCTCCCGATGGCCCCTTCTCATACGGATTACTTCGCTTTTAAAGTGTCATTTTGACTAAATTACTTTCGAACCGGAGGCCCCTTTAATTTAAACTCGTACTCCGAATGACGAAAAAACAATATATAAAAAAAAATACTTCAAAAAGAGGAAAAAAATACCCCTTATTCTATTATTATTTAAAATTTAATAAATTCAGTTATTATATCTAATATGAATTCGAAGACTATCGCGGTCGATCGACATTATAAATGGGATAAAACGAATTTACCGCGTGAAATTTCTAGCGCCCGACGTTTCGGCGACGTTGCGGCCGCCGTTATCCACAGTACGCTACGTCGTCGGCCTATCCTGAACCTGCAACGTCGCCGAAATGTCAGTTGCTAGAAATTTCACGCAGTAAATTTGTTTTATCCTATTTATTATTTGTCATAATTATGATTCGACGATATCTCACAGAGCCTCGGCAATATCCGTCACGGTCAATCGACGATCTTAAATCTACCATTTTATCACTTGTAGCAGTTTTCAGACACCCGGAACGTTCCCAGTCTAAAATGCTCATATGTCCACGTTTGTACTCGACTACCCGATGTTTGACCGTTGAAAATGAAGGTGAGACTTCGCCATACACAAAGTCTAAGTCAACTTTTATTTCCTAAAGAATTTTATTACTGCGCGATACTGAATTTTCTCCATTATTGACGATGTTAGCTGACAACTTTGGAAGAATGCCACATACTAAGTAATGATCAGAATGACTTGAAATTATTATTTTACATATGTCAAGGCCATCTATTGGATTTTTTTTGGGTTAGGTTAGGTTAATGCGTTTTGTCTCCCGATAAGCCTAGATAATATCCTTTCATTAAACATGACCAGGAAAAACTTTCATTAGGCATATTGACTTTTTGTTGGGTTACGTTAGGTTGGTTTTTGCTTTTCTGTCTCCTGATAAGTCTAGATATCCTTTCATAAAACATGACCAAAGAAAAAGTTCCATCAGGCCTACTGACTTTTTATTGGTTAAGTGTAGGTTAGGTTAGGTTAATGCATTTTTGTCTCCCAAAAAGCCTAGATATCCTTTCATTAAATATGTCTAAGAAAAAGTTCCATCAGGCCTATTGACTTCTTGTTGGGTTAGGTTAGGTTAGACTAATGCGTTTTGTCTCCCTTAGATAAGCCAAGATATCTTTTATTAAACATGACTAGGAAAAACTTCCATCAGGCCTATTGACTTTTTCATGGATTGGGTTAGGTTATTGCATTTTTGTATCCCGATAAGCCTAGATATGCTTTCATTAAACATGACCAGGAAAATTCCATCAGTTCTATTGACTTTTTCTTGGGTAGTGTTGGACAAATCACTTTTATTGATACCGACGATCTATTCAATTTTAAATCATGTCCTATTGTTAAAGAAAAAAAAAATGTGTGTACCTGACTTACATCTTGGGCTGGCACAGCGTAATTTCCCTGAATTGTATAAGCTTGCCCACCAGCCAAGATAACGGGTCCTCCGACTTGCGGCTTAGGGCGGTAAGGAATGGTTGCTCCCTTTGGTGGATTCTGTAATAAAATTGACATTCAATACAACAACAATATAAATTATGGTGGGGGAAGTAAACAGAACAAGAAATAATAGGTAGAATAACAATAAAAATAAATACAAATGGAGCTGCAATTAAATACAACCAGTGAGTCCCATCATAATACTATTATTATGCTTTGGACACTTCTTTTCGGACTCCGGATTAACGACCAGCTGTGGTAAGTTTACGACAGCTGTATTGCCACATGTGAGTGTCCATCTTACCACCCATTCAGTCCCCTTTCAAAGACATACAATTTGAGATACGGAAATTGCAGTTGCAATCGAGGAGTTGATTATTCTCCTGGAGACCAAAATCTTCAAAGAGATGTTAGTTTACAGATTGTATGCTGTTAATTATTGAACAAAGTGATGACTTAAATTATACTATGATGACTATAATTTACAGGTAAATTTTATTTGGCAGATATTGTTTTAAAATTAATGACCTAAAATTTGATTTTATAGAATGGTAAATGTTAATTAGCGAACCTTGTCTTTTGTTACAAAAGAAAAGCGTTGATTTAATTATAATAAAACTTGAATTATGTAATTTTTCTAATGTTTATTTTTTTTTAATAAATGATGATTAAACAACATTATTATTGTTTTTACAAGTAAATTAATACAAATGATTCTAGAAGGAAAATCGGGTACATCAATGAAATATATTTTTTTAAATAGCTTAGACCTTCAGGATAATGGTTGATTATGGGCAAAAATTGCTCAATACATGGGAAGGGAGACAAATCGCTCAATATATGGGAAGGGGGTCAAATCAACCTCATCAATTTTGTTTGCACTAATAAACACTAAATTACATCTAGCGACCAGTAACGGTACTAACGTAAAAAGGTAGTTCGAAAGAGTACATACAAATGAGTATAGAGGGCGTTAAATTTTATATAATTATTTGAGGTTTCAATCAAATGTCATTAAGATAATGAAAGATGCATTGCATCAATGTATCAAATATAAAGAAGATATTTAATAAAATCAGTCTTATTTTGTTGTTATGTTCAATACTTTACTCGTCCTCTCTACCTTGTTTAATTTACAAATACTATGTACGGTTGTCAGATAAGACATTTTAACGTATGTAATTCTTAAAACAGCACTATTTAAATGTTTGGTAATTATTCGGCAAACTAATCGAATATTCGGCCGACTACGAACATTAAAAAATAAGCTGAATATACCGAATGTGAATATTCAGCGCATCCCTAATAATAACAATGATTTAAAAATATACATATTATTTACCTCAAGCATTACACAGCAAATGTGATAAATGCATTGCGTTATGGCATCAGATGTACCGCTTATAGTCACGGCTCTTTCCGTGGAGTTCGGAAGCATTTCACTGGCGACCTGCAAAGAAAAATGTAACATCTATTTAGCAGTGGTAGACAACCGGAAACCAGTCCAAGAAACATTACATGTGGTTTAGAAAGATAAGTTGTGATTAACAACCCATAATGGACAATATTCCGTTTCTTATTGGTGCCTAATTCAGGGGCCAAAAATGCGCTAAAGCAAAGCCTAGTATTTAATTGACGTTTCGGTATTCTCTTTCTAAGGTAAGTGGGACTTCCTTATATAGAGCTTATCAGGCTCTGAAAATGACGATTTCTTTCTACACTGTCATGGCGGATGGGGCTAAAGTCAATTTGTTCAGGGCCAACTTAAAAACAGTCAAAAATCAAATAACCCCTCAAGACAGTAACGTCCCGAATCGGGTACGATGTATTGTAGTCAATGCTCAGTAACGTCCCAAAACGAGTACGAGCGCGACAAACCGTTCTCTCAACGAACTGAATTTACACCAAAATCACAGTGCAACCACCCTTTGTTAGATATGTGTGAGAAAGACGGATAAATTCTGTATTGTACGATTATTCAGTCGTGCTTCTCGCAGTCTAGAATCCCTAATATAATTGTTTGTATTCTGGGGGCACTTCGTCGAGTGCTGCCATTGCTCGGATCTGTGCTTCTCTTCGGATATTATGTAGCTTCTCTTCGGATATATGTATGAAAATAAATAAAACGAACTAATAGATTTGGTAAAGCATGTAATAACGTACATAAATGTGTTTACAATTTCTAGATAGGGTTTTGTATTTTGAGATAAAATGATATCGCTGAATAAGTGAGTTTTTTTTCAGTTCTCCAACTTTCTAATAATTATTCATAATTATCTAATTGTTTTACAAAATGAGGTTTTAATGTTTTATATTTCAACAATTTCTAGATAGGGTTTTGTATTTTGAGATAAAATGTCGATATCGCTGAATAAGTGAGTTTTTTTTCAGTTCTCCAACTTTCTAATAATTATTCATAATTATCTAATTGTTTTACAAAATGAGGTTTTAATGTTTTATATTTCAAATTTCAATGTGATCATTCTATAATTCTTCTTTTCATGCTCCATCAAGTAGTTTCTTTCTTATGATCGTTTTTCTAAAGTGCTATATTTTTGACCTTCAACTCCCGCTTGAGAGGTTAAGACTGTCAGGCATGGTTATTATCAACTCATTTTTTTAATTTTCTCTTTAGGGGTCGTCCATTAATTACGTGATGTTTTTAGCAACATTTTAACCCCTCCCTCCCCCCTGGTGATAGGTGGTGAGGTTTTAGACTAACCCCCCACCCCTAACCAAAATCACGAGTATTTTTTTGGTACAAAGTATCTTTAACCCGACAAATGACAGGCGTCCTTTTGGGGATGCAAGTTTTAATACACTGGAATGACAGGCGTCCACTTGGTCCAGTGATGACGACACGATGGAGGCCGTTTGCGTTTTGTAATTTGTCGCCATTATTATCTTAATTGATTTACGAGATAAGGTTATAATGTTTTATATGTCAAATTTCAATGCGATCATTTTACCGTTCTTCTTTTTATGATCCGTATAGTGGTTTACAAGTTATGGTCGTTTTTATCAAGGTCGTCGATTTTGCGCGCGAAAAGGTCGCGCGCGAATGGGACAGCTGAATTTTTACTCCGCGAGGAGAGGAGTTAAAAAAAAAAACTATAAATACAGGTATAATCTAATTTAATTCTGGAAAATTAGGCAGGTTGTTTCTGACTGGCATACAAATAAAAATAAAGGAAAGGTGTAATCATGTGAAAACATATAATGGTACTGACGACGGTGAGTCAAGGTCAAGTGCCGTTTTTTGGTTTAGAAATCGCACATTCAACAAAAAAATAAATACATGTGATATCTCACTACACCCCACCCCCCCCCACTTTGATATTTCGTAATTTTTCCGAAACCCCTCCCCCACCTTTCGAGCCTCACGTGATTAATGGATGATCCCTTATTGTAAGGTATTTAATTGACATTAGGGCTCCCTTCCGAGTTGACGCGACTAAAAATTTTGATATTTTTGCAACGCCACGCGCTCGCGCGATTTCGATATATACATAAAGATGTATAGATATACCGCGGCGACAAGGGTATTAGTGTTGTATGGCAATGTAAGAGAACTTGTCCATGGCACTGGACATTTTCACGGCGGACAATTATTGTGTCACCTTGAAGTGTATGCACCTGATGCGTTCGTACAGCGAAAAAATCTATTGGAATTTCTTGCAATATCGCCGCGCTCGACAAAAAGTACTATAACTTTGGAACTACAAGAGCAATCATAAAAATAATAACTGCGCAATCATCGCATTGAAATTTTGTATACAGAATATTGAAATCTCATTTTGTAAAACAATTAGATAATTATGAATAAATATGAGAAAGTCGAAAAAGTGGAAAAAAAAACGGCTTTTCTAACTTGTACTTGTCTTACGGAAAAATAAGGAACCCTATTCAGAAATTGTAAATACTATCATGATGTTTATTAGATTCTCTATCGAAGGTAATATTTCGTTTTGCTTATTTAGATACAAAAATATTTAGATATTAGCTCATAAAAACCAATAAAAATTTTGATGATTTCTCGATAAAAAAAATGATGTTTGACAATGGAATTTTACCAGTAATATCCGCAAAATGACGCACGAAATTGCTTTAGCGGCCGTCTATGTATCTATGGTAATAATGAGATATTTGGTATGGATTTTAGGATGCGCTCGAATTAGAAAATATTATTACTGTGCGATCTGGGAGTAAGCCGCCAATATTGGTCATTACGTAGTCAATGGTGTTCTGATGTGCAACCAAATGTGGTTGCTACGTAGCCGAAGGGTTAATTTCTTTATAAAGTCGCTCTTTATAAATTTGATTCTTTCATTTTAAGATATACGAATTTTGTGACACATGTGACGTTTGTGACGTCTGTCTAATCGTTTTATTTTAGTAAAACTGGAGAAACCCTATTTGGCCCCAGAAATTTCATCCTAAACAGCAATATCTTTCAAATGAAGGTTACAATATTTACCCAGGTGATAACACTTATTCAAGCTGTGTTGAAAAGGTGATTTTTAGAACAAATGATGATTGCAATATTCTGGCATATGGAGACAACGTGAAACGTAAAAATTTCGCTGTAGATAGCATCATGAAGTTTATGGACGACCTCTTTGGGAGTAGGGTGGAGACGTAACTCACCTGTATGTTGGCTCCTGTGACATCCCGAATCTCCTTGATCTTGGAGCCGCCCTTGCCGATGAGGGAGCCGCATTGGCTGGCCGGCACAATGAGCCGTAGTGTGATGAGTTGGCGCCCACCGGCGCCCCCCGCTCCCCCCGACACCGAGTCTCCGAACTGTGAACACCACTGCCGACCAAAACAACAACAAAAATATGTCAAACATCACTTCGTAACATTGGAGGCGAGGAAACGTTAGACGATCGCAAATCAGCTCTCATAATCTTAGATTCACAGGACGGCCGCGCATTTCTCGTCTCCGAAAACCGACTACGCTCCAAAGAGGATTTCCGATCTATGAAATCAGTCAGTCAATCAGAAGATAAGACTATCGCTCCCTCCTCAAAGTCTCATTCTCATCATGTTAAAACATAGTCAAAACCCGCAAATATTCAGGGTCTGTTTATTAGTGGGTCCCGCCTAACATGACTTTATTTATCAATTGAGTACCTCAGTATCAAAGATGGACATTCATCATTTACTTGAATTAATAAAAAATCATTTTGTGAAGGCCCCTTTAATATTTTAGGTGTTTTTTCTTCTTCTTTATTTTGTTTAACCGGTTGGAAGCCAGCCTTCGCATGCAAAAAACTGCAAAGCAACTTTTTGGCCAATTTTGTAAAGAAATACTAACAGTACCAACTAGAGTTGTCAACTACAACAGGCGAACCCGTCACCTCAGGAAGTTTAAACGATTAGTCGTTCTATCTCCCTGAAGTGAGCGCAGAAGATTTGGACAAAACAGCCCACCGTCCAGCTCCGCCACATGCCCGTAAGACGCCAACGCCTTAACCGCGAGATAGCCAAGAGTGTTATCTAGCGGGTTTACACTCACTCCCTTACTTCCAATTGCGACCAGATTACTCCAGTCTCTCGATTGGTTACGAGTTTGAGGTCGCTTGCGCGGTTCTCTCTCTTACGAAGAGGTGAAACGGTGTATACCGAATCTATCACAGACCACGGCATCCTTTGCCCGGCTGTTCACCCCGGATCGGGTAGCCGATGGTCGTTTCAAGAGCAGTCGCCGTAAGGTCAGTTACCACTCCTGCTCTATAGGAAACACTACTGCTTCCAGACTCCCCCGACTGTTAGTCAGAGTGTACAATTGATTGGCTGAACGCCGCACGGAGCGCAGACCATCCAGGAGCGCCAGAAGGTTGATTCCTAGGAGAAAGGCCAGAGTCCTACCCGGGATAGGTTGACCCATCAGTGTGACCAACCCTGAACAGAATGGGTCTTCGTGGTCAACTCAGCAAAGGCCCATTAGCTCCCAACTACAGTTTTTTTATGAATTCCCTCTTGATATCTAATAATTAATCTTGTTAGTCGTTTATATTATATATTTATATAATATATATGATGGCCAACCAAAAGGTCTACGCCTGTCAAACAACGCAAAATGGCTATAGGCATTGTTGGCGCCCGACCGATTAATAAAGAAGAAATATCAAAAATATTTTATTACATACATTTATAACAGCTAGGTTCTTAGTTAGTATATATAGAATGTATTTATTTATTTTATTTTATTTATTTATTTACATATACATTCAAATGCATGAGCACAATAGCAAATTAATTGACAATTAAGAAAATGCTGTTGTATGCTTCTAAAGTTATATACACATCTGTCTGAGCCCACAATACATAGCGCATACATTAAACGCAAATGATTATCTTTCTATGATGCTAAGCAAAGAGCAGCCGAGCCCGCCTTGCTAGGCACCCCTGTGTTAAGGGAATCCCACTAGAGTGCCAAGGTTGTGTCAACGAAAAATTTAAGATAACACTTTTTTTTAATTATTTTTTTTAATTTAAGTTTTAATAAGTTAGCAATCCAGAAAAACTTTAGGTATTTCATTATTCTATGCGGAAAGAACCACTTTTCATAATAGTGATTGAAATAAATTTAAAACGTTAGTAAATCACTATAAACACTATAAGTAAGCAATGTACTGAAGTTTTGCAATATTAAAAACTGCACATTAGTACAGAAAACGAATGGTGTTTCTAATAATATGGCCAGGGACTGTATAATGAACAATGAACAACAACCGCGATAGTCTTCCATTTCATACTATTTTTGATTCGGACGACTAGGACCTTCTATGATTTTTTTCATTTTATTGTTATTTATAAACACACAGTAGGAAAACATGGCCTACGCAGGAACACCGAAGAAACCCACCTTACAGAATGGAAAAAAAAACGCAGGATGCAGGCAAACAAAGAACGCGGTTCCGGAAGCGTCCAAAAAACTTGCCCACAACCTCACCAGATTAAAAAGGGACAAAATCCGTAAAGTCATAGGTACTATGACAGGCCACTGTCCCCTAAACAAACACCTGTTTACCATAGGTGTGACAGACAGCCCTCTATGCAGAGGATGCATGGAGGAAGAAGAAACGCCACAGCATGTGCTCATGGAATGCAGGAGCGTGGCAGAGCAACGGGCAAGAATACTACAATCTCCAGCATCTCTCCCGGAGGCCTGTAGCAACCCAAACAGGCTGCTAACCTTCTGGGACAGCCTGGGTTGGCTGGAGTAACATAAATGGAAACATGAGCCACGCACAACGGCCCAATCAAGAGGCCAAGTGCGGGAAAATACCCAGTCAAACTAACTAACTAACTAAAAAACTCTAATTCTTATACAGTGGAACCTCTCATAATTAACATAATTCGTTCCAGACTGTTACTCGTTAAACGAAACAATTTTTCACATACTCGTTATGAGAGGTGCGAATTACTCATGAGAGGTTTCACTGTATATGTTATTAGTGTTATTAGTGATATAATTGGATATCAGAATGCACGACTATGTATTTGCATGCTGTAAATACGATGCAGTCACCGATTAGACTTTCTAAGTTTCTAAGACGTCCTCTCTAAAAACTCCCTAAACATGGTTTATATGGCCCTGTGTCAGGGTTTATGGGTACACGGAATAATAGCTTGGGGATGTGCAAAATCTGTCTTGGATCCTCTAGTGAAAGCCCAAAAGCTTTTGTTGAGGGTAATCAATAGAAGGCCCCAACGATATGATTCCAACATGCTATTCAAAGAAAGTAAGGTGTTAGAACGCCAGCTGTTTGTAAAACAGTCACTCATGTTTTTCCGTCGAACCTCTGATAAACGACCACGAACCCAGCAACACCGAACTACAAGAGCATCTGCAGGTCTGAATTATGCCGTTCCCCGAGTTAATTCTTCATTTGCCCAAAGACAATTCAACTATATAGCACCTAAAATATTCAACCGTCTTGATGACAAAATAAAGGAAATAGAAAATACCATTTTATTCAAAAAAATTATTTAAAAATGGCTTCTTGATGACATAGGTCGTTCAAGGACAGAGAACGAACTTCTGCAAGTCATATCTTTAAAAAAATATATATTTCTGCATAACTTTACTATTATACTATATAATATGATATAAGATATTAAACAAAATGTACTATATTGTAATATAATGCAAAAAAATAATAATATAATATATTTAGATCGTTATATTTATATATTTGTGTATGTATGTATAATATATGTATGTGTGTATGGGTATATGTATCTATATGAGTACCTACGTCAGTTAGACTTCTCCACCTAAGTCAGAAAATAAGTCGTATGCCCAGATACAGGCTATATTTGGCCTAGTTGGGTATGCGCTGAGCATGGTCATGTGAATGTGGGCCGTTTGTTTCTTTGCACCATTACTTGGTATGACCATTTTTATGTGTTTTATAATTATGTTTGAAACAAATAAATAAAATAAATAAATAATGACTGTACTTAAAATACTATTACTCAAATAATTCACTTACGTCCTCGAATTTTTTGCAGATAAGTGTGAAAGCTTTAAATATGGCATTGGTGGGACCGGTGACTGTGACGATTCTTTCTGGGCAAGAGCCATCTGATATGTTGATCTTTGCACCCGACTGAAAACCAAGAAGAAGACCGCATGAAGACACAAATGAAACACACAATGAAACATTTGAAAGATCTGATTATTCCTCAGCTCTCATAATCTTAGAATCATCGGGCAGCCGTACGACAAAC
The DNA here is from genome assembly GCA_944548615.1 of Micropterix aruncella. NCBI lineage: Eukaryota > Metazoa > Arthropoda > Insecta > Lepidoptera > Micropterigidae > Micropterix > Micropterix aruncella. The sequence goes on along the minus strand of OX155955.1, from coordinate 35,757,556 downwards.
GATTTCACGAGTTACGCTGTTCGGTGCGAACAGGATCCAAAAATGTTTGAATCATCTCATTACTAACGTTGACGTACTCCCCCTCGAAGTGTCTCTTTTCATCATTGGAAGACAGGCGAGATAAAAAGCGTTTAAAAACATAGAAAACCTTCCTTACCTCTTCTCGGAATCTTTTGACGATTTCACCCTTCTTTCCGATTATACTCCCGACCTCCTGTGAAAGAAATGGAAATATTCAGAATACTTCATTCAGCGTCGATATTCGATATTTATCGCAATGTTTGTATTGTGATCCAGATGGTGATATTCAGGATCGGAAAGGGATACCACATGTTCGATACGAATTGTCACTACGGCGATAAATTTAATTCATTGTAGACATGGACGCAAGCCAGCAATGAGTGAACATTTCAAGAAAGCTTGTGTTGCTATCATATTAGCGTTAGCATTTAAAAACAAGTGAAGAGAAAAATAAATGGGCAAAATATTGGATCCAAGACAGATAAATATACGCATTTCGCAAATATAAGTACATTGTACCAGACAGTAGCTTCTCTTAGAACAAAATTGAAATCGAAGCAAGGGACGTCCCAAATCCTAAAAGCTATCACAAATTGTAATACGATTACTAGACGTTGTTCCACAGGCGTCGTCCCCACCAGTCAGGGCCCGTCGAACGAAAGAGCAGATATTCTAAAGTTAGGGAAATTTCCTTTTTTTTCGTTTTTTTCAAGAAAATAAATACGAATTATTTAAAAACACAATGATTCTGCATCACTCCTAACTAGGCAGTGCCCGTTCCAAGGAATATACAAAATTTATACATCAATCATTATGTAATTTTCTGCAATATCAATTCATTATGTAATTTTATGAAAAAAAAAACCAGTCTATGTTTCATAATCTAAAATCAAAATAGTAAAAAAAAAATACTTATAGTAAAATAAAATAAAAAAACAAAATAATCTTTAAGAAATCTAAATAATAATTAAATAATAAAATTAGTTCAAAATAATTATAAAATAAATACATATTAGATAAAATATATCTAGTCTTGTCTATTTTCAGTTTAAATTTGCAATTTTGTGTTTTTTTGTCTATTTTTGGTCTTGACAGCTGCAAATAAATAATGTATTATTATGTCTTTGGTTACCTTTCAAAAGGGTGAGTTTTTAATTAAAGGCATCCTTGAAGTGAGTGAATCAGTAGACACTTTCAAGAATGAAAAAAAAAAACAATGTTTGAAAAAAATTGTTTTTGTTTTTTTTTTTGGTCAATTTGAAATACCTGACTGATAAATAAAAGTTTGACAATCGTTGAGCGCGCTGCACCATCTAGTAGTAGGTAATATTTTGCAAATAGGCAATATTTGCAATATATTTCGTATCGCTAGATGGCGCAATGCGCTTAACTCGTTTTATACTATATTTCAAAACATTGAAATGTTTATATGTTCAATAAAAAAAAATAATAATCAAGTTGTTTATTTGTATGTTGTACTGATTTACCCACTTCAAGGATGTCGCTAATAAAAACTCACCTGTATATTTAATTTATAGCATAACCATTTGTAAGTCACGCTCACTCAAAGAAGGTGTCTTTTGTCTGTCACTGCGGCCTTGTGAACAATGATTTCTGCATATTCATCAATTCCTTCATCCACTATTTAATCCTTACCAGCGGAACGGATGATGCTATGAGGCACCCTAATAATAGCCGACATTAATCTTGCAACGGTCTTTCTTGTTGCTCTGTCGCTGTGTAATGTCTTCGCGGACTCTAAGCGAGAGTAAATAGAACACAATTAACTGCACGGAGTAGAGTTCTGGCGGCTGGCAATCCTAATCAAATATGCGCTTGGCCACAATGCGCATTGCTCGCATAGCCACACAGGGGCCGGCAAACGCTGCCAACGTACTGCCAGACAGAAAGCACAGAAATAGAAAATGGAAGCGGACAATAAGATCCGATGATGGATAAGGTATCGATGGGTGATTGTGAATTTCTCTTCATTATTAGCTCGACTGAGGATGATTAGAAGACGCAGGACCCGTATGCACTTTACAGATCTTCTTGTGCCGGCATCGGCTCACTGGTCCTGGGCTCGAATGTTAAATCGATTCCTTTCTAGTCACGGTGTACAAGAGTACAAGAGGCAACATATTTTTCTCTCTCCAATGAAGAGCCATAAGAATTATGATTAATCTTGACCATACTGAATCATGTCGTGGTCATTTCAGAACCTTCAATATACTGACTCTAGCACCATTAAATATATATAATTTCAAATGAATAAAGTTAATAATAAAATATATACGAAAGTAGAAGACTCAAAAAAAAATCACTCTCATTTTACCAGAGGTAAGCGTAATTTAATACTACCCTGTCCACAGTGGCGGTCTCTTCATATAAGCCGAAAAGCCGGGCTTGCCTATTCTTCGTAATTAACAATTAAATAAATTAATAACACAATTCGTAAAAAAAAACAATTAAATAAATTAATTTGCTATCTAACGAGTGCTATCTAGCGGACGCAGCTCGCTTCACGCGACGAAATTCGTTATGGCCGCGGCGTCGATAAAGCAGCGTGCGATTGCAGCTGTGTACCGACGTGTCCTCTCGCTCGCTCGCACATGTGGGCTTTCAATGTGGCTTTCAAAATCAGTGTACCTCTCGCTCTAACCAGTGGCAAATTACGCAAAACAATTATAAGTATATAGAGGATTTTACTATGGAAACCGAAGCCGTGCTTGCCCATGAAGGTGACAGCGAACGTGTCAAATGTCGCAACGTGAGACGATGAGCGCGAACTTCACTTGACTGTAGTTAGTGTAGGTTTGTGCGACTGACATCACGGTATTTTTTTATTGTGTAATTTCAATTCATTTGTGGTTTTTAGTGCTTGATAAACAATGGAGGAAATTGTCCCTTGTGGTGAGTTATGTGTACGACTTTTAATCGGCGAAGACAAAGTAAAATCTTTGAGTTTTGAGCAAAAGAAGTTACTAATTTCTGGACCTAAACCTACACCCGATTTGTGTATTTCTCAGACAAGTAAATCGCATAAAAGACAATTTAATAGATCAGTGTACAAAACTCACTGGGTAGTTGGATGCTCCCATGTCAATAAATTGTTTTGTTACTGTTGTATTTTTTTTTCAAACGACTTAAATGTTTGGAATTCGTCCGGTTATGATGATCTAAATAATTTAGCCGGCGCGATAAAAAGACACATGAATTCGCAAAAACACATGAATGCGGTTATTTCGTTTAGTAATTTTGGTAAACAACGAATTGAGACATCTTTATCTCGGCAGTTAAATGATGAAATTTTGAAGCACAATATTCGCGTTGATCAAAATCGTAGTGTTTTTCAGAGATTAGTGGATATTGTTTGTCATTTAGCTCAACAAGAACTTCCATTCAGAGGTCACGATGAGTCCAAAACTTCGTTGAATAAGGGAAATTTTTTAGAACTCGTATCACTTCTTTCGAAATACGATATCGTTTTAGAAAAACACATGCAGCTACAACAGTCTGATAAGCGAGGACCGAGTTATTTGTCTAATAAAATTCAAAATGATATTATTCATTCCGTAGCGGTTGTTATGAAAACTCGCATTGAATTTGAAATCAAAACAACAAAATTTGTTTCAATTATTATTGACGAAACTCCCGATATCAGTCACAAAGAACAATTATGCCTGATTCTTCGATATTATTTTGGAAACGACATTCATGACCGTTTTTTGGGGTTCGTTAATGTATCTGAAAGTCGTATAGCAGACACACTGTGTAATATTATTTTAGAATTGCTAAATAAACAGGAGTGTACCGCAAAATTAGTAGCACAGAGCTATGATGGCGCTAGTGTTATGTCGGGTGTTAGAAACGGAGTGCAATCAAAAATAAAAGATGTTTGTCCACAAGCAATTTACATTTGGTGCAATGCACACATTTTAGCCCTGGTGTTGTCTAAATCATGCAACAGAATTGGAGAAATCAGTTCGTTTTTTTCAACACTACAGTCTTTGTGTAATTTTTTAGCCACAGTACAAAACGATCTGCCTTTTACGATACTCATTGTAGCAAAAAATTACCTCTTGCCCCCGCTACGCGTTGGGCGTATATCTCGCGAACTGTAAACACAATTTTTGTGCAAAAAAATAATCTTATTACATTGTTTTCTGACATATGTGACAACCCTCAGGACTGGGACGGGGATACGGTTTTAGCAGCGGAGAATTTTGAAAACTCGTTGCGATCATTCCATTTAAATTTTTTTCTCCTTGTTTTCCACCGAATTTTTGAAAAAACTGATAGCTTGTACAATATCCTTCAAAAATCACAAGTCGATGTAGGTTATTGTAGCAATAAAATAAAGGAATTTCAGACTTGGTTACGTGTTGAATTTCAATCAGAATTTGATCTCCTTTATGAAAACATTCTGCAAAATAACTCAGCTCCTCGTTTGAGACGTAACGTACGCTGTGCTTATACTGAATATAAGCGACTTTTTGTCCAGGTAATTGACAACATATTCTGCGAGATTGAGGATCGATATTCGGAAATTTTCAAATTGAAATTTTTCCAACTCTTCAACAACAAACTATACGAGAAATACCGTTTAGATTTTCCTACAGAGGCATTAGATTCATTATTTGACATTTATGCAAACCATTTTGACAAACAAGTTTTAAAGAACCAATTGATTTGTTTGTACTCCTCTCCTGAATTGAAAGATTGCAATGTTTTTGAACTAATTGTTTTCATTAGTCAGAATAGCCTCGAAGACGCCTTTCCCCAATTGTTGAAGTTAGCGTATCTTGTCGTAACTATTCCTGCTACAAGTGCTTCCGCGGAACGTGCATTCTCATCTCTTAAACGTATTCATACTTACCTAAGAAATACACAGGGTCAGGAACGTCTATCTGAGTTATCAATGGTTGCTATTGAAAAACAGTTGTTAATAGAATTAAAGCGTTCGCCATCATTTTACTCAGACGTAATAAACTCATTTTTGAAAAAAGATAGACGCTTCGATTTAGAATATAAATAAGCTAGTTAAAGCTATGTACCTAGCACCTAATTACTTTTTGTTCCCTTTTTTTATAAAAAAGTCTTACAGCTCATACAAGCAAGGGTCAACTTCTTAACTCGATGTCACTCGCTCAAGCAAATAAAACGGTTTTTCTTAAAGCCACCGGAGGTATTCGACTGCTGATAAGTGTATGTTAAATTCTGTCTAGCAGTAGTATGCCTTCAGTGTGCTTTATTGAATCTACGACACAAGCAGTAAATTTCAAATTGAAGATTGAAGAGGAAAGAGGTACTACTTTTTGTTACTATAAAAAAACACAAAAAGGTATGTCGGGCTTGCCCCATTCACCAACCCCGGGCACGCCACTGCCTGTCCATCTTTGGAATGAATGAAAAGGTATCCAAATTACGATGGTATGTTAAAATAGACTACCTGAAAATATTAAAATAAGTAGAAATGGGAAAATACTCCAGTTTAAGTCCAAATTAAAAGGCTACCTCTTATTGAGGAAGAATTGTGTGATATCTCAACAAATTTTAATTAGGTGACATTCAGCTTGACATTTTTACGATTTTATTGACTATTATATTATAATGACTATTTTATTTTTTCTCAGATAATCAATTGTATTTTGTATTAGTAGGACTGCATTATTTAATTTCATGACAATTTAATTGATAATTCTCCATGTTCTAAACAGAGTTAGTATATTAATATCTTTTTTACTATATCGTGTTAAAAATTTATCTGATTGACTTTGTAGTTTTAAGTATCTAATATGATTAATATAAATTAAGCGGTGAGACTCTTCAGACACCTTTAGTATAAATTTTTTGAATTATTTTAATCTTAAGCGGCTGTCTACTAAAACATTATATCGATTTCATTATCAATGGTTTTGTTCGTTGGATTTTATAATCGCATTATGTAATATTGTGTATCCGAAGTGTTGTGTACTAATGTCTAAACAACTATATATAAGGTTTTGAAGACAATGAACTTGATTTGATTTGAATCCATAGATGTTCGCATATATCACCAACCATATTTGCACACTTAACATTTTTAATATATCCCACAGGCAGCAGTTACACTATGCTTCTTTAGTACATATAATAATACACTGACTATTTAATTTAACCCCTCACGTTGCGAGGTAAAAACTCACCTATCACTTTTGCGCGCGACATATTCGCGCAAAAAATCGACGCGAGTCAACGGCCTTGAGAAAAACGATCATAACTTATAAACCACTAAACGGATTAAAAAACGATAAAGAGAAAAATGATCGCATTGAAATTTGACATATAAAACATTATAACCTTATCTCGTAAAACAATTAAGATAATAATGAATAAATATTACAAAATTGGCAAACTGAAAAAACTCGCCTATAAAATCATTTCGATTTTTTTGTAAATACAGTTTTTGTAAATATCAAAAATTGTAAATACAGTTATGTTCTTTATTAAATGCTTTACCAAAACGATATTTTTTTTTTACTTATTTGCATACAAAAATACGGAAAAAATATTTATTTATTCAGCCAAGAAAAATTTTATGTATTCTCGTAAATAATTTTTTTTTTAATTTTTAATTTGTGACTACTTATGGTATTTTTTTATATGAAATTCTTTCAAAATAACTTTATTACTACATCACTTCTTCTTAGAAATCACACCAGAACTTTGAGCTTTGTCTGATATTATAGAAAAATCTAAAGTTTTGAGAGTTTCCGCGTCCGAACCTAATAATAAACTTTGAATGCCCATAATATAAAATTCGTTAGATTTTTTCAATTATATTGTCTTATCATAGACTTATTATATGTCTAATAACTAATTACTATACTCCAAAGAGTCACATTTCATCGAAAAACTATGGAAAATCGCACTTTTTTCTCTCATAGTAATTATCAAAACAAGTTTCATTTTCGCGAGCCATATTAGAAAACAACATATAATGTTCAAAATACGCCTAATTATGTGATAACTTAGGATGTAAATGAAGCAATACCTATTTTATTAGTAAATTAAAGCGACATTACGTCATGTTTCGCGTTATATCGGGATAGTTCACAAACATTACAAAATAAAAACGGCCATTTTTTCGCGAGCCGTTTGTTGTTGCCAAAGTGTTTTCTTCGAAAATTCGTGAAAAACAGCAAATGGACTGTGTAAATTGACTAATCCTAATGCCTAAACTACTTAAAAATGGAAATTACTCACTTTTATCCGGTATACACTGCACTTATGTCCACAAAACACTTCACAAAACAAACATTTCGCGGAACTACGCGGCCGCCGCGCGCTGGCCGATCGGCGACTGTCGTCTGACGTTTAGGCTGACTTTTTAATTAGCCGATCGATATGATCGCCGCTGGCCGCCGGATTAAAGATTATTCGGCCATGTATTTCAGCCGTCAGAAAGCATAAAGTACGACGATTCGAATCGTAAATTGCATTTTTCGCAGCGGCGAGCGCGATATCCCGTATGGGATGTTTCGGAAGTTAGGCGGCCGCCATACATATCCCGAAAGGGATGTTAAGTGCCTACCGGGTTAAGACACTTTTTGACAGAATGACCTTGACAAGTCTTATAAGTCTATTCTGTTTGTCACACTTTATTTAATGGAATGTTGTGTTCATTTAATGCCCATTTTATAATGGAATTGCGTTTTTTTCGAGGACCATATTTTAGGGCAATTTGGTTTTATAAGCATTTTACTAAAACTTTTACATAATTTATTGTAATATTAAGAGTCCTATTCACCCTAGAACGGGATAGTCCCGTTTGGGTGACACATTTAAATAAGCAAAAGGTTTGCCGTTTGGTTCCTGTAATTTTTGTAAGCAAAAACAATGATTTATAGTAATTAATTCTTAACCCCTCAAATGTGAGGCGTCCCTTAAGGGATGCCTTGGCAAAATGTATACAAAATGTATATAACTTTATATAAATGTAAATATAAATGTAAATGTGCGCCGCTTTATAGTAATCCGCTCTATAGTAAACCCCGCTCTATGTGAATGTAAATGTAAATGTAAATATAAATTTATATACATTTTGCCGTAGGCAACCCGAGCTAATCGCCATTCATTTGAGGGGTTAAATGAATAAATAATAAATAAATCAACATGCCTATGAAACCAATGCAGCAGAGGAGCTCTTAGTAGTTCCGCCAATGTTTTTATTGAAATTTTCATTTTTATTTTTAATATAATCCCCTCGGACCTGAACATACTTTTTAAATTGTTGCTCCAATGTTTCAATCCCATGGAAATACTACATTTGGATCTTTGCCATCAAAGTACTCAGAAACGAAAGTATGGACTTCATTGGCCGAAAATCGCTTTCCTTGCTCTTTCTTCAGGACTCCTGATTAAATATTCTGACCCCTAGATTTTAAACGCCCACACCTATATTGTAAACTTTACTGAATAAAGCTAATACAGACCAAATTAAATTTTAATAAAGTAAATTTTATTTCTACATATTTTTAAATTGATTTTCCTTACCTCCACGACAGTAACCCATACAGCATTTTCTCTATCGCTTCAAAAATCGAAACCTAGGTGGTTCTTAAGAAATGCCTCATTCAGTGGTTGATTAGCAGAGAAAGAAAGGAAACTGAATGTATCCTCACGTCATTTCAAAAATAGCTATGTATTTAGACACACATAATTTACACACCCTCACATCTCTGACAATATAAATTTTATTAGGTAATATATTGTACTTGGATTTATTTTATAATTATTTTAGACTACTTTTATTATTCAATGACTTGTTTTTTTTTTTGGAATGTATCTTTTCTATTTTTAATTTCTGACTACTCAATAAATATTTCATAATGCTTAATTTACTACAACAAAAATGAAATCATTTTGATCTTAAATTATGAGACAATTAGATTAGAAATCATCTTTTCAAAAAATTACGCTTTAACCCTTGGAGTAAATGGGTATTTTCATGGCTGCATCTGTCTCTTTTGCAGGATTTTCGGCGACAGTACTATAACTACGAAACTACTACACCAATCATAAAAAGAACAACTGCACAATGATTGCATTGAAATTTCGAATATAAAATATTGAAATATCATTTTGTAAAACAATTAGATAATTATGAATAAATATGAGAACGTCAAAGAAGTGAAAAAAACGCGCGACCAGATTTGGTCGACTCGTACTCAACGGATAATTGTTTCGGAACTAGATTTGGTTGACTCATACTCAACGGGTTAAATTGGTATTATATAGATCTTGGCCTTGATCATTATAAAGATCTTGGCCTTTCCAGAAAAATAATCAACTCTTTTTTAGAAAAATTATCTAAAACTGCGATTTGCGCATCTCAAATTCTATGGCTTCGAAGAGGGAGTGAATGGGTGGTAAGGTGAACGCTCACATGTGGCAAGACAGCTGTCCTAAACCTACCACAGCCGGTTCGTAAGTCCGGAATCCACTGCTCACCCCCCAGAAGTGTAAAAAAATAGTATTATGATGGGCCAGACTCCGGTCGGTGAATTCCATGGCAGCTCCGTTTGTATTTATTTATTATTATTGGTGTCTTCCTTGAAACAGACGCTAACTAGTTAGAAGTGATGCAGAATAATTGTGTTGTTATATAATTATTAGGTATTGTTTAAAATAATAAAAAAATATTTATAAAAAAAAAAAGTATTGCCATCACCCTCTCCCATCCCAGCAGTGTTAGCTCGCTTAGTCCATTAATTGCTGCTGTCTATTAATTACATGAGGAGATTTTAGCGATATTTCGACCCCCCCCCCCCCTCCCCCCCCCCCCCCCCCCCCGGGGGAGATTTTGGCTCGACCACCCCCGCTCTAATCTCATGTGAGATTTTGAAAAATGCATATTTTTAGTGTAAATACAATTATCTGTGCTATAAATTGCATTGGATTTATTTAAAAAAAACATAATTTGCCTAATTATTTGTATTGAGCACTGTTAAGAATAGTATTTAAGACTACTAAGAACGCAGTCTAGAATCACAGTGAGAAAATCGAACAATAAAATACTAAAATTCGTAAAATAATATTCATTCTAATTCAGTCCACATATTATTGTGTGGGATTAGGCTCGACCCCCTCCTCCCCCTAAACGCCTCATGTAATTAATGGAAGCCCCCTTACTCTTGGCAAATACAACTCTCACTTCCTCGTGCATTTCGTATTGAATGGCAGTTCTATATATTTTTAAGCAAGTGGTCGAAGTGTTTAGGCCAAGCACATTTCTACTTCCCTGCGTATATTAGGTACGGATCCGGTGAGACGTATTACGTTGTCCGACCGAGACACATTACTAGACGCTCACACCCACTGGCGTGCGTTGTCGGCTCGTTTATTATGCCCAACCGACTAAATGAACTCCTCCGCATATCAAATCAGTCAAATGCGTTTCGCAAATGATTTGAACACGTTAATAAACTAACCGCAAGCATATTTCATAAAACCGCTTTGATAATGCAGGCAAGTGTCCATCGTTGGCGGTGAGCCAATCGTATGCCATTTTGGAAACCGGCCAAAAAGATTCTCCCCCGTCGAAATTTGCCTTATGGGTGAGCTTTCGAGGGGAAGAGATGCCGTTTTCAATCTTCCTCTTCTTCTGGGGACAAGTGTCAAAATTATACCTGTGTGTATTTTTTATATTTTTTTCCGTCAATATTATAATTTTGATTATACAAAGGATGGTCAAATTATTATTCTCAGGCATACTAATAATATGCATTTTTCAAAAATTATTATACTTGTAATCTGTGCATACTATTAATGCATGGTGATTTTTATTGTATCGAATATTTATCAAGCTATAGTTTTTGCTATTATCAGATTATATATATTTTAAAATTACAATAAATTATTATACCCAAGCGTACTTTTCAGTAATAATTTGCATTTTTCAAAATCAATAAACTTTTAAACTGCTTCCTATCAATATTGCATTGTATTGTCGTAAGGAATGTGTTATAAAACTATAAATTTTGGTATTATAACATTAAATATAGTCTAAAATTGCCACGATCAAATTTACTCAGAAGATTTTTTCTGAAAAATAGTAGGTAATTTTTAAAAATATATACTATTTTTTAATAGGAAATTTGTGATTTTGTGGTTATAAACGCATGAGTATAGTCATGTATACTAATATACATTATACTAATTAAGAATGGACTATTTAAAAAAAAAAAAAAATATATATATATATATATTTAATTACCATTTTCAGATAAAATCTTCTGACTATACTCAACTCGATTACTGTAATTCTAGAATAGATATAAAATCTGATAATAGCAAAAACTATACTTTTATATATATTTGTTACAATAAAAATCACAGAGCGTTAATATTAAGTACAGTTGAAAAGTATAATTAATTTGAAAAATGCAAATTGGTACTGAAATGTATGCTTGAGTGTAATAATTTGACTACCCCCTGTATTGTAGATTATTGTTGAGGATTTTTTAAATAATAATTTAATTTTTGTAACATTATTTTGATTATTAATGATTATTTTATTATATTTTAAATTACTGGAAATAGTTGATTTGGTTTTATGACCATTTTACTACAATATTTAAATAATTTATTGTATTATTAGAGCCCTGACCACCCTAGCATGGGTTAGTCTCAGTTGTGAGACAGAATTGTATAAGCAGGAAGTTAAGATTTTGCTATTTGGTAAAATTAATATTATATAGAAATTTTAAAAAATCATCTTGTGCTTTTCCGATTTTTGATAATTTAATATTTTTTCTACATCATCTAAAGGTATTCTGGTGACAAGTCCGCTACCAAAATTATCCCCGAGTGTCTTATTTAATAACTGTATTTTCATTATTATTATTTTCATTATATTCTCAACGATTTTTAACACGCTTTTATTAGGTCGACCTGTATGTAACTAACTATGTAATGGAATCTAAGGTAACTAATTTAACCATCTTCCAAGGGTCGTAGCGTCATGAAAATTGGCAGCTGTATGTAGTTCTGATGACAATACAATAATATGGTACTGTCGAACTGACCTGATGATGGAGTCGGAAGATATGAACTGGAACTTCATGATGGAACATCGTATCATAGCTGTGTTTGGACTTGTTAGAAAAGTCTTGGAATGAACTTTGACCACGATTAGGTTTCAAGGTCTGATGATGTGGTTTTTACGTGCATTTATAAAGGGGTGTTTTTTTAAACTATTAATTTATTTAAATATAACTTTTATTTTCGAAACATTGTTTTAGTTATTATTGATTATTTTAATTTAATTATATTTTAAATTATTGGAAATAGTTCATTTAATTTAGTTTTATGAACATTTTACTACAACGTAAACAAATTATTGTATTATTAAAGCCCAGTCCACCTTAGAACGGGTTAGTCTCAGTTGTGGGACAGAATCGAATAAGCAGAAAGTTAAGATTTTCCCATTCGGTTCCTGTTATTTTTGTAGCCAAAATCAATGTTTTATAGAAATGAAAAATAAAATTTCATAGGGTTCTGCTGCTTTCTGATAATTTTAGTTTTTCTACGCCATCTAAGGTTATTGCAGGCCCGGTTTCAGCATTTTCCATTTTTGTTCGCTTTTTCCCGATTGCTTTAATATTTTATTATATACACGGACTCTATGCAGCACTAGATAGACTAAGCAGGAGCAGAAAAGGTAAGCTGGGTAACAGCTGTAGGTGATGACATGGAAAGAAGCCCCATAACAGCTTTCAGGCAATAATACGATTTAACCGCATGCCTGTCAATTAGAAACAAGGACAGTACATCAATAGAATAGAATAGAAGTCGCGTGCAATCCACTTGTGATTTTTAATTAAACTATTACATTTTACAGCATGTATTAAATTTATTACCTATATATAGGGTTTCCAATAAGGGCGGCTCGATATTGACAGTCTGTGCAATATAATAACATATAGCTGTGCGTGAGGTATTAACGAAATTCTTTTCTTATTTTAACCTTTCGGGAGCCAGTCATGCCACGTAAAATTTTGGAAGCCCTCGAAAATTTATTTGTAAGCATACTAATATATAAAACTGGCTTATTCAATGGCAGGCTTTTACCGCAGTGGAGGGAGAAATAGAGCCGATAATTGAATAAATACGGATATAATATGGATAATACAAAAAACGCCAATCGGCGTGCTTGGCCACCCATAGGTTAAAGGCCCATGTATATCATTATGTATAGAATATGATATTATTCAAATGTCCGCTGAGGCTTTGCACGGTGGCACGGATCCGAGGGGTCCAATTTTCAATGACTGCCACATAGATCTTGTTAAATTTGAGCGATGGCCTGGGTTATGTTGACTTTGAGGACATCGATCGACTGCGGCTTATTGGCATAGAACTGCGACTTCAGAAAACTCCACAAGAAAAAGTCTAGCGGGATCAATTCGCACGATCTTGGCGGCCAATTCACCGTCACCTCCGCGAGAGATAACCATGCACTAACTAACACTCATTTCGATAATAAAGTTTTAAAAGACTGCTCTATTGTGTAACTTGCTATGGTGATTTGGCATCAGTGACTGAATAATAATCAACAGATTTGTCACACACTGTCAAAACATTGTCAGACACCGCCTCAGACTGTCAACATCGACCCGCCCTTTGGGGAAAACCCAAGGATTGATTCAACTACCAGTTGAAAAATTTCAATTCCTAATCCAATTGGGCTCTTTCATAGATAGATCTTGGTCTCTCCAGGAAAATAATCAACTCCTTTCTAGAAAAATTATCTAAAACCGCGATTTCTGCATCTCAAATTCTATGGCTTCGAAGGGGGAGTGAATGGGTGGTAAGGTGAACGCTCACATGTGGCAAGACAGCTGTCCTAAACCTACCACAGCCGGTTCGTAAGTCCGGAATCCACTGCTCACCCCCCAGAAGTGTAAAAAAAAAAAAAAAAAAAAGTATTATGATGGGCCTGACTCTGGTCGGTGAATTCCATGGCAGCTCCGTTTGTATTTTATTTATTGTCAATAGATTTTTAGAATATTTTAGGGTGAATATTTCTAAGCTGCAGAATTTAGCGGGTATAGAAAACAGAAAAAAACGCCATAACATTTAATTTATATAATAACTTAGGTGATAATTGTCATTTAAAATTGAAAATTTATTTATTAATTATTGATAGGTTAGCTCTAAAATATTGCTTGCAGGCAATAAGCTCGCCTTTTCTTAAGAATACAGAGTTTTATTATTATTATTATTATTAATTTGAATGAATTTTTCAAACACGGTAAATTAATAGACAAAATATGAATTGGGTGGCCATGTCCTAATTTGATATTTCGTAAACAAGTCACTAGCTCACTGTTTCACTAGACAGGGATTCGATTGTCCTAAGCTCACTAAAGTTGATAGCTCACGATCGTCCTAAGATTGGGTGTTCACTGCCACACTGGTTCTGTTTACACTGTGGTAGTACTGCTTCAGAAAAAGCAGCTATAACTGTCTAGTACCGCATCACACTGATTATTACTCTATTTTAACACAACGGCTAAAGCCGCCTTTAACATTTCCATATATTTTTGTCTCTACAATATTACTTTTTTTTCCCCCCGAGTGTGCCACAGTATCAACAATGTAATTAGAAAGGCCATTGATTACCACATGCCATACTATCGAAAAACCTCTTGTGTTTTGAGTTGAGCTGCTATAGTAATAATTGATCAACATGTAAAGACCTTTTCAACGACATGTAACTCATCGCGTTATTGGTGCGGATACCAAAAAGCCCATTGCCCTTACCATTTTGTGAATAAATTTGGCAGGAGCCCCTGTTTATTTGGAAAGGTTTAAGGTAATAGCAAAAACTTTTTTCATAGAGCAGGCAATTTTTTTCCCAAAATGTTTTTTGGGCCAAATTTGGTAAAGCCCCGGGCCGGCCTTCTTCTTTGGGTGACTCTCAAACAAGTGAAGGTTGGCATCTTTTTGTCCTATCCATATGAAACTGAATACTAGGGAAAATAGTGCAGTGGTTTCCCGTTGCCTTCTGCACCAGAAATTTCGGAGAGTATTTGGCCCTACAGACCACTGAAGCCTCTTCCAGATAGTTGCCCTACTGGGTGTTAGGTTATAGCGCCTAAGCTCGGTTGTTATTGCCTCGTTTGTTGTCGAGCAGGGAACACCACGACGACCCCTGGGTCGCCGCCGCCAGCTACTCTAAAAAAAACCACTAGCTCGAGCAGGTGGAGGATGACAATTGGGGCGAATAAGATGTTGTTTCGTTCTCCCATTACTCCTTTTGTCGCTTTGCTGCTTCAGTAATATTCTTTGATATGAAACTACGCTTTCCAGATTATTGATGCGGTTGTCCAGATTATCAAAAACTTTTGCTTTCAATGATAATTAAACCGATACGCAAACGGTGATCGAGTACGCCGTACGAGATCGTTCGGGTTGCGCCCCATTGATATATGATCCCCTAGATGGGCCTCTTTCGCGCTCGAAAATGACCACTTGAAAACCACTACTGAAATCCGGCCATTAGTAGTTTGGTCGCAGTCCGCTGGCAGACAGCCGACCATTGCCGGTGTGAGAGCTACCGCAAAGAATATTGGAGTGCTATTCTCTCGCATACTGTTCAATTTATTGCTCTCTCCATCACATGTTTTACGAGCGAAGGGTATGGAGCAAACTTATTTGTATCTGAGGGCATATCTAGCTAATAATATATCGATGATGTGTCCTGTGTCAACCGCGAGTGAATCCAGACTTTATTCACTATATTTGAACTTTGAATGCACTTATATTTATTATTTATTACTGCGAAAAGTTTAAAATATGCTGTCTTTAATTTAAATGAATTTTAATTTTAACTGCGGGAACTGCAAATACCTATTTAAGGCACTGGCCGAGTTAAAAAAACCGTCCTTTAAATGAAGAACATTTGGTCATTTTGTGGTGTTAACCTTGTAAATGAGACTGCGCCTGCATTAAGTCAAAACCTAGAACACAATCCATGTTTTTTTTTTTTAAATTAATAAGTAATTACGCATTATGCGAATTAGTATGGAAAAAACTAAAAGCTAAGAAGCTGCAATAAGAGTACATAAGATTAAGCAGAAATCAATAATGGGATAAAGAAATACCAGCGGTGTTAATCCCTCTACAGACGATCTGATTTAGGAGTGGTATTTGAGCAGGAAGACAAAATCAGATCGTCTGTAGGAGGCTTTAGGACGCCATGGTTAGTCGTAAGAGGTAAAGGGCCGAATCGACAGTCGCAAGTCCCGTTTTTTCAGATTTTGTGCTACGAGTGTCGATTCGGTCGGAGTTGTTAGTATGAAGCACGCGAGGGAGCACTCACCTTGCCCTGCATTATCAATCTAATTGTGAGGATGACTTTGGAATCCTCCTCGTGGAGGATGGGTGTCTTATCCATGTCCATGGTTGGTGTCCTTCGGGGCTACTGGTGTGGTCTGGTACTGGTAGGGCGCGAAAGGGCACTCCACTCAATCTACGGGGCTCTGGGCTGTACACTCGCGGCAGGCAGGGGAAGCTGGAAAACACACACAACTCTGATAACCGAGGGTAACTCAACGGGATCAAAAGGGGGCTCATTAAACAGGAGTTTTTACCTAGGCGAGTGGTCGGAAAAAAAATATAATATTTATTAGGAGTTGGAATGAATTTGTAGCATTTTTTTGTGAAATTAAAATAGTTATTTCAAATAGAAATAAAAAATACAATAATATAAGTATTTCCGATCGCTTTCTACTACTATTGACCATTTTTCGAGCTGGGTACAAATACCGTGTCGGAAGAATGCCTCGTCATTAGATGCAATTTACGAATCAAATCATATTAACCAATCTTTGTAAGAAGTGAACTGCTGGTCAAATAGGTTATGAGCTATTGAACGAAAATTTTAGTAGTTAGTAGGAGCGTTAGCCGGAGAATACAGCGGGTGGGGTACGACTTCCCATTTAAGCATTTCCAGGTATGTTTGTACCGGTTTTGCGACGTGCGGGCGAGCATTGACATGAAACAAAATTACTTTGACTGGTCTTCCGGGGTATTGCGGCCGTTTTTCTTTCAATGCACGGCTCAAGCGCATCGATTGCAGTCGGTAGCGATCCCCAGTTATGGTTTTATTTAGTTTCAGCAGTTCATAATAAATCACACACCTCTGATCCCACCAAATAAAAGCAGAAGCTTAGACCCATGGATATTTGGCTTTTCCACTGATGCTGATAGTTGGCCGGGCTTAACCCATGACTTTCTGCACTTTAGGTTGTCGTCTTGATGGATCCATTTTTCATGACCAGTAACAATTAGATGCAAAAAAACCTTCTTTTTCTCCCGTTGAGCCAGCAGTTCACATGTCAAAAGACGCCTCTCAATGTACCTCGGTTTCAATTAATATGGGATCCAATGTCCTTCCTTCTGGATTATGGCAAACGTATTAAGATGTTTTCATAACGTTAATCGGTCAACTCCAAATTCTTGAAGAGTTTGACATGATTCTTCATTGAGCAATGCCTCCAAATCTTTATCTCTAAGTTTTTTCTGCTGGCCAGGTTGCTCCTTGTCATTCGAAGTCAAAATCTCCAGTTTTAAATCGTGCAAACCACTTCCGACGCGTTTGCTCAGCTAGAGCATGTTCACCAGACACGTCCACTAAAATATGATGAGCTTTAACAGCATTTTTGTTCATATTTAAGTAATGAAGTAAAATTCCTCGCAAAAACACTTTATTCGATACAAATGGTGACATATTTATTTAATTATAAAGTGTTATTTACGATTTAAAATAAGGGTATATACAGCAAACGACCTTCAATGATAGCTATTTCACGATAAATATATTACTGTCAGTAACAACGAAATATTTTACTACCTATACGCCATCTTTTGTAAAATGCTACGAATTAATTCCAACACCTAATATTATTACGCTTAGTAAGTAAGGGGTCATCCATATACTATTAAAGGACCAGTAAAGGGGAAGTTCTTCATACAAAACGGTAATACAAATTACTCTTGAATAAAATATTGCATTGTCATGAACATTGCGTTAGATCCCAGTCTTGTTACCTGATCTAGACATAAACAAATAGGCGTTCCTCAAAGTCCCAGACACCTTATTATAGGATTGACATGTTGTAAATGTGCGTGTCAAGGTGGGTATAAATACATTAGGTTCGCGCATCAACACATAATATTTCAAGACAAAAAAAACAAATTTACATACAAAAACAAGTTTTTTTTTTACTCAGTTTCTAACATTGTTTTAAAAAAAACTAACTTAACCTACCGCCATATAGGTGTGAATGTATTCATTTTGAAAAAAACTAAGTTGACCTACCGCCATATAGGTGTGTATGTATTATTTTTTTTTTAAACTAACTTAACCCTTGGAGTAAATGGGTATTTTCATGGATGCATCTGTCTCTTTTGCAGGATTTTCGGCGACATCGACCTTAAAGTACTATAACTACGAAACTACTACACCAATCATAAAAAGAACAACTGCACAATGATTGCATTGAAATTTCGAATATAGAATATTGAAATATCATTTTGTAAAACAATTAGACAATTATGAATAAATATGAGAACGTCAAAGAAGTAAAAAAAACGCGGAACCAGATCTGGTCGTATCATACTCAACGGATAATTGTTTCAGAACCAGATTTTGTCGTATCATACTCAACGGGTTAACCTACCGCCATATAGGTGTTTGTGTTTTATTTTTAAAAAATACTAAGGTATCCTACCGAAATGTATGGGTTCGAATGCCTATATCTCGCTTATTTATTAAGACAGAATAAATATTATTGCAGATTCGGAATCAGCGAGGTGAATTTGTGAATTTTCGGGTGACGTTAGAAATCAACAATGTAGAACAGATTCCTATAATGCAGTAATACCTCAATAGCTTCTTTTAGAACAAAATTGAAATCAACCGCCACCAGGTGACGGTTACTCGGTCCCAAACGTTCAAAGTCACCAGCCTTTACCTGCGCGTAACGCTTTAAACCAAATGCATTCATCGAGATGTACCCCTCTTCCTTCATTCCTCGCACCTTCTTACCGCAATGCCCTCTAGCTTGAGAGTAAAGCCTCTGTTTGTTATACTGAGGTAATACCAATCGATTTTCGACTGTTAGTTTTTAATCAAATTAACTAATCTAGTGCCATAAAGGCGTAGGTTTTTTTTAACTAACAATCTACTTCTACAATAGGTGTTAATGAAGCGTTTAAAAAAACTAACTTAAGTTACCACAATAAAGGTGTTTATGATGCATTTAAAAAAAATTGTGAACGGACTGACATAAAACTTATTGTTTTGCCTATATTTCAATTATTTATATAGACAGAAAAATGATTTTCACAGATTCGAATTCAGTGTGATAAATATAGTGGTGACATTAAAACATCTTCAATGTAGAAGACCTTGCTAAACTGCATAAATACCGGGAATACTGATTTTGTCTGAGAAAAAGCAAGAAATCAAAAATGTTACTTTGTCAGTGGGTTGTACGATGAAGTTTCTGAAATCTGGACGGTTTCATCATAGATTCACTATGTTTTCAATAAGTTTATTGGGTAGGTATATAAGGGATGATAAATCTTTGGAATTTATTAGGTATTACTATCTCGCCTATTTTTTCTTAAAAAACACACATTACTAATTTTCATCATCATCATCATCATCATCATCATCATCATCATTTATTCATTCCATAAAAGCATTTCACAATACTGAGGAACATGTCAAATTTTACAATCATAATTTACCGGATGATAAAACCGCTTTGATTAATTAAAAGGAAAAAAAATAATTGTAATCAGAGGTGATTACTTAAAAATAGTCAAATTTACAAAATAATCAATAATCAAACAAATAATAATCAATACCATAAAAAGAAAAATTCTGAAACATGCGTAATTAAAAACAATGTCAATAAAATCTAAAACTTAGTTCGAAAGTATAGTCATAATATGGTTATTTATAATCAAGCAATTGTGGACGCAATATCATAAAAGTCCTCCAGTTTGTAAAGGGCATGTTTGACTAACTGATTTTTCAAGCAGATTTTATATGCTGCCATCTCAAATCTTTTCGTTGATGATGGCATTGCATTGAACAATTTAAAACTAATATATAAAAATGTTTTTTGATATTTAGTCAAGCGTACTTTAGGCAATAACACATTGTTCTTATGTCGCGTATTATGGCTATGCCGAGTGGAGTGAAGCTCGCAATTTAAAACATTCTCTTTGGCTCATCATTTTAATGTTAAATCTAATAGAAAATCGTGTCAGATTTTTTTCAAAAAATTTAAGGAATTAGTTTTTATGATGGTTTAAAAAAACAAAATATTACTGCATTAAAAGGAACCTGTTCTACAATGTTAATATTTAACATCACCCGACTATATTGATCATGCTGATTCGGAATCTGCAAAAATCTTTATTCAATCTTAATAAATAAGCGAGATATAGGCATTCAAAGAAGCGTCAAACCCATACAATTCGGTAGGTTAGATTTGTTCAAACAATCCTAAAAACTGCCTAAAAAAAAGGCTTTTTTTAAAGTTAATTTGTTTTATTTTTGTCTTGAAATTTTACGCGTCCGAAGCCTTTTTCTTTCATATCCAGCATTACAATGATCGAATCTAGTAGTAATTCTTCATTTTTTCGATTTTTGAGAAAGGTTCCTATACTGCAATAATCCCCCAGCTTGTTATACTGCATAAATAACGGGAAAGCTGATTTTGACAAAAGAGGAAGAAATCAAAAATGTTAGGTTTGTAAGACGAATCATAGATGAAAATCATGATATGAAAATTCATCATAGATTACTTATGTTTCCAAAAGTTCGTCAGGTAGGTATGTATATAAAAGATGTTAAATCTTTCAGCATATCTAAATATACAGTAAGGTACACACGCATGTAGCACAACAAATAATCTAACCTCTTTACTACCAGTCATACATCCTTATCTCCTAATAATCTTTATCTCCTAATAATTCAATGTCGTGCCAGTAATTTCGCATATATCCGCAATTCGGAGCACGACTCCTGTTCATTCTAAAATTTATCCGAAAAACAGAAAGACAACCCATCGCACAACCGGCCGGCGTCTTCGCGAAATCACATCTTTGCATACCGCCTTTTGCGATCGGATCTCGAATTAATAATAAAAAAAACATAAAAATTATCAGGGATAACCGGCATCACACGGATACAATGAACCCGCAGTAATATAACCTCGCCGGCAAGCCTCATGGCCGATGCGACGCTCTGATTCGGGGATATCGATCGGGTTTCGCGGGAAAATACTCGCGCACGACCAGCCACGTACCTTGTAAACACGATCTTTCGCAAAATAACATAACAATATCAAAAATAGCGGTGGCAATCACATTACAGAGGATATTTTGTTCACTTATCACTAAAAAACAACGGCGTAGACAAACACGAAAACCAAAATGACGCGACCGAACCGACTGAAGAAAGAAGCGGTGTGAAGTGCGCGCCGCGCGACGCTTCTGCGAATGTGCCGACGTTGGCAGAACTTAAACAGCGTTGCCAGATGACTATTATAAGAACGCGACATGATCGGATTTATATAATAATAATAATAATTTATTTTAGGACAGTGCCAAAAAATATATGTACAAAAAACTACCCAACTAGGATAATGCCCGTACTAAGGTAGATTCATTTACATTTCAGTTTTTCTATGCGCCAGTAATTTAACTCAAATTAAAATCCGTGATGATATTATACCTACATAATGTTATTATTCCCATATAATAAATGTATACATATTATACTTACATGTAATATTTACATACATATTAATTATTTAAATACTTTATTGATTATTATTATTATTACCTATTAATTAAGCATATTTATGTATGAAGTGATAGCGACTACAGTAGTTATACCGAAATCTCCAAAAGATATAATAACATGAAATCGAAGAGTATCGCAGTTGCTTGATATTATAAATAGGATAAAACGAATTTACCGCGTAACGTTTGGGGCATCCGATATTTCGTCGACGTTGCAGCCGCCGTTGTCCAGGGTAGACTGTCTACCCTGAACAACGGCGGCTGCAACGTCGCCGAAATATCGGGTGCTACAAACTACAAACGCCGTATATTCGTTTTATCCTATTTATAGATATAATAATGTTAATAGACCGAGTAGGTATAGAAAATATCCGCAGGTCGCCCACATAGTATACATTAAACTTTAAGGCCACTAGAACACATTACAAAATATAGTTTAACAAATGAAGACTACAATTTGTATTATTTCTAAATTATAGGCATGAATGTAATATTTTGTAGTATTTACAGCCAACTCTATACTACTAAATTTGGCTGCTAAGACTGTTGCAGTATATTTTAATATCCGGTTGAAAAATACCACATAATTATGAAAAAAAATATTATCTTTATAGCGCGGATTATGGCTGAACGCAATCTCCGTAGGTTTTATAAACAAAATGAAATCGTAATTGACACCGTAAAATCTGAGCACCCGACGTTTTGGCAATGTTACAGCCGCTGTTGTCCTGGGCCAAACATCAGGGTCTACCCAGAACAATGGTGGTTGTAACATCGCCGAAACGTTGGGTGCTTCAACCTTCAAGCAATAAAATTCGATTTTTTTAATTTATAATGTACAACAACCGCGATGATTTTTACTTTAATTTTTTAAATTTCAATATTTTAAATAATTACCGAGTCCGTATAAAATTACCTTAAGTAGACTTCTTTCAGTTTAAATCATTACATCACTAACATCAGTGTCTTGTAAAATCGAAGACTATCGCGGTTGTTTGACATTATAAATAGGATAGAAAACGAATTTACCGCGTGAAATTTGTAGGACCCGACGTTTCGGTGACGTTGCAGCCGCCGTTGTCTAGGGTAGGGTCTACCCTAGTTTTCACGACCAGTTTGCGGGTGTCAGGTGAGATTTTGCGCCTGGCCTGTCAGCATTCTTTTGTTTTACTTTATGGTTTATACAGTAAATAAACAAAACAGAGATAGATACACAGTGTATGGGTAAAATGTTGGATTTTGCACCTGGGGGGCAATTCTTGAAAAATTTAGCATGCCATATTTGTCTATGGTCCATTTGATTTACATGGGCCATAGACAAATTTAGCATGCTAAATTTTTCAAGAATAGGCCCGTTGTCTTTACTTCGTCTTACGTTGGGGGTGGTCTGAGTGTTTTCTGTTTTCATGTGATTTTGATTTTACTTTCTGGCTGTGGTATTGGACTTGATTGATTTTGACTTTACTATCGGATTTTAGTTGAACTGTTGATTCAAATAAAGACTTCTAAATAAACCCAAGTTACATAACAAAACCCTATTTAAATATATTAAATAACTGGTTTATTCCGCAAAATCATCCATATATCTATCTATACCTACAAAACTTCGGATGTGTATAATTCCAATAGGTACGACATGGATTAATAAGTTGAACTTTGATATTATTACTTCTTTACAAAAGCACAATTAATTGCTGTGTCCATAGTTGTAATGGCCCCTCCAGTTGGCGAATGTTCGTGTCCATGTGGGTGTAAACAACTATTAGGAAACAAATTATATGGAAAACTCTTATGGCAGATATGCCAACGGCAGTTGTTGCCAACGTTGTCAGCCTGCGAGCTGCGCCTGCGCAGTACTGCGCACTCTTCGCACCTCTTCTATTTTTTATGTGATTTTGACCATTATTATATTATCTTTGACAGCTCCGATTATTATCTTTGACTATATTTTGACATCTCCGAGCTGTCAGCTGGCTGTTTTTTTTTTCTTTGAAAATCCGCATCTTAGGTAAGTATACGTTCCTAATCTGTAACACGAATATTCGCCAATGTGTGGATGCGGCATTATGACGGCTCCACACATTGGCGAATGTTCGTGTCCATGTGGGGGTAAAAACCTATTAAGAAAATATATGGAGAACTCTTGTGGCAGATATGCCAACCTTACCATATCACAAAAACGTAAACTGCGATTGCCAGCCTACGAGACGCCCCTGCGCAGCATTATTAAATTATCTTTGCTGCGCAGTATGTACGCGTTTTTTAAATTTTGACAGCTTCGCGCTGTCACGACTATGTGTTAACAAAATAGAGAACGGTAGTGCGAAGGCGGGCTGTGAGTGAATGCGTTCACCGAATAGAAAGAGATAGGGGCATGTGGGGCCCTCGTCTATCCTTGTCTAGTTGCGCATGCGTGTTTATCCATAGCATAGTAGACTTATGGCGTCGAAGCGTGCCATAGTGCTATATACGCGTTGCCATAGTGATATATGTACGTGTCTCCCGTGAATGCACGACTAGACAAGGATGGACGGGGTACTATAGACTACTGTCTCTTTCTATTCGGCTGACGCATTCTCAGGCTGGTCACGGGGTCTAGTAGTTATACGGTCAATGTCTGTAACACCAACATTCGTCAATATGTGGAGCCGGCATAAACACACTGGGACACCTTGCACACAAAAATGCCCTTTGTCAGTCAATTAAAAATCATTGTGTTTTTTTTTGCAAGTCTTACATTTTTCTTTTTGCTTGTTTGAAAAACAGCTAATTTGGTAATCGGTCTAATTAATTTCGCTATGGCAACATGTGTTTTAGGAATGTAGGTACTTAATGCTAAATTTAATGCCAGAAACAAACACGTCAGTGGCAGGCTAACGGCAACCAGCTACCTATTGCAGTCTAGACGTATAAGGTAAAGTGGTAAACTTCGACGTGGAGACCAATAATATCTAGGTAGTATACGTCCCCTTCAAACTTTACAGCCGCTTTTGACGTCTGAAATCGATGGGCTTCAGAAGTTGTTTTGCTGCGAAGTGCCTTATTGGAATTGGTTTTGAAATAGAGATAAATCGTTCTGGCTTTCGCTAAACGTGCCATTAATTATCCTGCTCGCCAGCCAAAAGGCAAAAACTGATCATTTCATTTCATCAGGCATTGATTATGTCTATCGGAACATAAAAGTGCGTAATTATTACGCATTGAAACCTGTATACCAAATTAAACAAAACGTCTATGTTAATAATATAAAAATATTGAGCTTAGGTTTAAAAAATCGTATGTTATTATTTTATCATTTTATACTGTATAGGCGTGTTTAGAGCGCCCCCATACAGTTATACCGTAAAAGTAGCCATATCGACAGTGGCGTAACTAATCCGGTGTTCGAGGGCCCAGAAATGGAACTTCCGTTATGATCGACATTCCATCCAACTCTACTAGGAAGCTAAGAAAACCGAAAATATAAAGGACTCAAAACTGATCCATGAATTTGTAGTGCAAACCAAGACGAAAACCATTCTATAAATCCAGTTGTTCATATTTTTCATAATACGCTGGGTCCGATTGCGTTTCTTTGTGAACTAAGACTAAAATTAGTCCAAGCGAACGAGACAGAGCAATAGGTTAGAGCGGAATATGAAACGAACAATAGTCGATAAATACTACCTGTCGAACTTATACTCGTCCGAATAAATTCGAGCATATTTCGTGCGGTGTAAGATTTGACCTTGGGGCGCAGTTTTATTGCGAAAAAGTGACAACCGGTTATCTCACATCCCGCTCTAGCGTATTGCTCTGTCTCGTCCACGCGGACTAATTTCCGATTTTAGTTCACGAAGAAACGCAATCGAGCCCACTAAGTAGTTAATTTATATATGTAGACAGGGGCGGACGGTGCGTTTGTGGGGCTAATATTACTTGGGGGCCTACCTAATTAAATCAACTAAGTATGTAATTGCCATTTGCCAAAAACTGTTTTCGATAATGATGTCTAGGTCACTAGTTACACAATATATAAAAAAAGAGGACAATACAATATTTTATTTGTTTAATATGACAGACACACAAACACAACTGACACACACAAACATTTAACTTTTCACTAAAATAGACAAAACAACATCCTACTAATATTATAAACGCGAAAGTTTGCATGTATGTATGGATGTTTGTTACTCTTTCACGCAAAAACTACTGAATGGATTTTGATGAAACTTTACAATAATATAGCTTACACATCAGAATAACACATAGGCTATAATTTATAAAGATATAGCGTGAATTATCTAAAATATGACGATAACTGTCAAGTAAGTAGGAAAAAAATCTAAGAAATTGACATTCGAAATTTAAATTCTATCCTACAATCCCACTAATATTATAAACGCGAAAGTTTGTATATATGTATGGATGTTTGTTACTCTTTCACGCAAAAACTGCTGAATGGATTTTGATGAAACTTTACAATAATATAGCTTACACATCAGAATAACACATAGGCTATAATTTATAAAGATATATGGTTTTCTATCATCATTATCACAATTTTCCATCACCACGCGGGTGAAACCGCTGGGCGCAGCTAGTTAACACTAATTGTAATAATATCTTAATTAGTTGCTTAATTAAGCAAGTAGTAATATTATTTGTAATGCAAGTTAATATAAGTAAAATTTAAACAAGCATTCATTACTAGTTACCTATTGACAAGGCACTAGCCTCGGTAGGAACTCAACTGCTATACATAGATGTTATTTCTATGAATAAAGATTTAAAAAAAATGTATTGCAAAAGAATTTGTCGCTAGCGGTCCGCCCCATCCACCGAGAAATTGATACATGAAGTTGTTCGCTGCGAATGACTGCGTTTGCGAGAAAATACACCGAAAACAAGCGGCGGGGAGTCCCCCGGAATAGATACGAGAATTTGATCTCAGGGTTGCCAACCTTATGATAGGATTTTTGAAAAATTGAGATTTTGTTTTTTAATTCACAATATTGTCCATTATTTTTAATAGAGGCTGGGGCTCTTTATATCCACGGGGCCCTGGGCTGCAGCCCAAAAAGCTCTTATATAGATCCGCCTCTGTATGTAGATATGCAAAAATTGGTACGTTTGTAATAACATTGTGGGTATAAAATCGAAGACTATCGCGGTTGTTTGACATTATAAATAGGATAGAAAATGAATTTACCGCGTGAAATTTGTAGGACCCGACGTTTCGGTGACGTTGCAGCCGCCGTTGTCTAGGTAGATGCTATAATAATAAGTAAGATGCTAAACAAATTCGATATAAAAACGATCTTCAAACCGACCCAAAATATAGCTCGATTTTTGAGGCCTGTAAAGGATGTAATACCACTGCAAACCCCGGGTGTGTATAAAGTCGAATGCAGCTGCGGTCTAGCCTACGTTGGACAAACGAAACGGCCCATAGCCACGCCACTGACAGAACACATCAAAGCTGTTAAAAACGTTCAGCGAGAAAAATCGGCGATCTGCGAACATATATTGGATAGCGGAAGTACCTAACCACTGGATGCAGTTTCAAAATCCCATTGTTCTATCCAAGGAACAATTCTACTTTCCTCGCATGATCCGGGAAGCCATTGAAATAAGAAGAACTCCGAACTTCAATAGAGACGACGGCTACAAACTCTCTTCTACGTGGAACCCTCTTCTTAAAATGTTCCCGCCGCCGAACGCCGAACGCAAAGACGTAAAACAGGATACAGTGAGTGTTGTGTGCAAGACGGTTTTTCAAAATTCCCGCGCTCCGAGCCCGGCCCCCCACCGCCGTTATAACCTACGCAGTGGCGGCAGCGGTTTGCGGCCTACCCGCAAAACAACGGACTGACAGCTCTTCAGTCTACTCTAGACAACGGCGGCTGCAACGTCACCGAAACGTCGGGTCCTACAAATTTCACGCGGTAAATTCGTTTTCTATCCTATTTATAACATTGTGGGTATTTTTTAGGCTTACCAGTTTCGCATTTGGTAGTTCTACTCAAAATAAAGTAGTAAAAACTGACATATTTTTTTATTTCTCACCAATATTCAAACGCTGAGAAAAATAATTCAATAATTGAATTAACATTAGAGCTTCATATTAATATGGGAACAAATATTTCAAAAATTCTCCCCCAAAAATGTTTCTATGTGATACCGAGTGATCAGCCGAAGTTCTTGGGAACTTGTTCCGCACTGATTCGAGGCAACGACCATAAATGAATATGCCGATTCACAATGTAGCTACAATATAAATATATAATGTAGCTAGGTATACATAATGTAGCGATAATGTAGCGATGTAAATATATAATGTAGCGAGAGAGACGGAAAGACTTTTTATGATGCGCATCCAGTGAAAGTCACGTCGCGCGTCACGACATTGCATTAGTGTGAGTACTGTGAACGTGCCAGCTCTTGCTGCGGGACCTGTACAGTAATTACATCTTACATGCCATATAGAATGCAAGTACGTGCAGGAGCCTTTTGTTAAATTTCGCACCGAGGCCCATTTTTTTAGTTACGTCACTGCATATCGAACATATCTAATAATAGAAGATTATTATTTTGTTGGAACTATGAGTGCCATTTACACCCTGCGGTTCGTAGTAAAATCCTGGTTGCCAAATCGTATTACAACGTTGAGCAATCTAATACGCTATACAATGTTTAAAGTTTACATTTCAGGTTTAAATATAATGTTAGGGACAATTTCTGGGGCGAAAGTGGTTACTGCCAATAACTTTGTTTAGACAGAAAATATGAATTATAGAATTGTAAAAAAATGAGCAGACTGATAAAGAACGACTTCATGATTAACAATATTCGTTACGTCAAAAAAACTATTATATTCACAGTAAAAAAAACAAAACTCTTAAATTCGAAATTTGTTTGTTTGTTTGTTTGAAAAGCTTTATTGCACACACAAAAGAATACAATGTGGTGGGCCTATTGCCAAGTGGCAATATCTACCGACCATACCGCCAGGGTTATTGTGACTGAAGGTTTATGTGGGCAAATAAATTTACAAGTAATAAATAAATACACATACAAAAAAGTCATCATAGTATAAAATATAATTCAGTGATTAGTAACGTATGCCAACTCGTATTGAAGGGAGGAGTGAAATATAAGGACAAGCAAAGGAGACGGGAGGGGAGGGGGAATTCATAAGTTGAGTAAATGTCTCTTTAAAGAATTTTTAAACCCGCTCAGGTTTTCAAGTTGTCTTATCGGTAAAGGCACGGAATTCCAGAGACGGGCCGCTTGCACTGCGAAAGACCTAGACATGAAAGTTGATGAATGCTGAGGTATAGCCAGTAATAGATTTTCCTGAGAGCGCAATGGGAGACCATGGGATGATAGCGGAGAGAAGAGATTATACAAATAAGTAGGACAGTTTGACTGTAGTACGCGGAAGAGTAGGGCGAGTATGTGAAATTCCCGACATCGTCTAATGGGTAGCCACTCCATTTGCCTGCGAAAGTTTGATATGTGATCAAACTTCTTCAGGGAATAAACAAAGCGAATACACGCGTTTTGAACCCTATCTAGCTTATCGAGTAGTTCTTCATTCGCATCTAGGTAGGCCACATCAGCGTAATTAATTAGCGGTAAAAGAAAAGATTGTGCCATTTGGCGTTTAATACAAAGAGGTAAGAGATTCTGAACCCGTTTAAAAGAATGGAGACTTCCAAAGACTTTACGACTGACCTCACTTACTTGAGGATGCCAAGATAAGTTTTCATCAATAAGCAGGCCAAGGTCTTTCACAGAACTGCTGTAAGGGACAACGACGTTGTCGATATTGATAAGGGGGAGATTATTTTTATACTTGGCAATGAGTGAGCGACTTCCGATGACGATTGCTTGGGTTTTTGACGGATTAAGAAGCAGGCCATGGTTACGAGACCATACCGCTATCGAGTTTAAATCGGAGTTTAATGCGGATATGGCACTAGCCGCATCCATGAGAGCGAAACTAGCATAGAGTTGAAGGTCGTCGGCATATAGGTGGTATTTACAAGACAAATTTTCAGAGATGGAGATAGTAAACAAGCAGAAAAGGAGAGGTGATAAAATTCCACCTTGGGGCACACCGGCGATAATTTTCGACCAACTCGAGAGCAAGTTTTTGACCGATACCCGTTGTTCGCGTCCGTGTAAGTAGGAATGAAACCAGGCAGTGACTGAAGGAGATAGGTTTAAACTGTGCAAGCAGGCTAAGAGAAGGTCAAAATCTACCGAGTTGAAGGCACTGCTGAAGTCGAGGAGGATTAAGACCGTCAGCTGACGGCGATCCATAGCAACACGGAAGTCCTCAGTAATTTTAGTGAGGGCGGTTGTGGTACTGTGGCTAGAGCGAAAACCCGACTGCAGAGGGTTAAGTATGCTATGTTGTTCGAGGAAATCGTTCAGCTGTGAGAAGACAATTCGCTCAAGTAATTTAGAAAGTGTTGGTAGAATCGAGATCGGTCTAAAGTCCTTGCAAGCTGAAGGATTAGAGCATTTAGATACAGGAACAACAAGGGCACGCTTCCACTCAGCTGGAAAAGTGGACGAAGTAAGGGAATGATTGATAATGTGCGTAATTACTGATAATACCTCAGCCTTGATCGGTAGTAGTAGGGAAATATTTAGACCGTCGTTCCCAGTTGCTTTGGTTTTCACTTCACTCAGGAGTTTATCAACTACTGCAGAGGTAATCGAGTTAAAGTTAAAAGCCGGCCAATGAGCCCTCGGTTTCGTTTCTATGAATTTTAAAGTAGCCAACTTTAGCGCGGCGCTCATGGAAACCGTAGGAGTGACGAAGTGACAGTTTAAAGCCTCGATATCTATGTTGGACGGAACCTCATTTGGGACTTTTCCAAAGCCAAGTTGACGTAGGAATCTCCAGATATTGTTGCCAGAAGCAGCAATCTGAGAGGTATAGAACGACTTTTTTGCATTCCTGCATAGCTGATTACATCGATTTCTCAGTTGTCTGTAATTCTCCCTGCTCCCATCAGACGGTCTGCGTTTATAGCGGCGATGAGCTCGGTCCCTCAGCGCCATGGCAGCCCTTATGGTGTCATTTAATTTGGTTAAAGAATAGAAAATTCCACAAAAATAATTGAGTTAAAACAATATGAAATTATACGAATTGTTAGTGCCTTAAACTATTAAAAACCAAAATAGCGTAATAAATACAATACAAACGGAGCTGCCATGGAATTCACCGACCGAAGTCAGGCCCATCATATACATTATTACACTACTGGGGGGTGAACGGTGGATTCCGGACGAACGACCGGCTGTGGTAGGTTCAGAACAGCTGTCTTGCCACATGTGAGCGTACACCTTACCACCTATTCACTCCCTCTTCGAAGCCACAGCATTTGATATGCAGAAATCGCGGTTTTAGATAATTTTTCTAGGAAGGATTTGATTTTTTTCCTGGAGAGACCAAGACCAAAGGTGAAAAGAGATTTAGCTAGCAGGTCACGAGTGCCAACTTCCACCGCGTGAAGGTGAATAGTAAAGCCGTTCCGGGTGACGGCATTTCCAAGATCATGGTATTTATTTAATTTGTACTCGTGGTCTTATGGAATATTTGATTCCCATGGAACAGTTATTTTACGATAAGGGCCATCTTCCGAGATAGAGAGTAAAGAGTTATATCTGGACGCAGGGCTGTGCATCCGAGACTTTCAGGAAATTTATACTTCTTAGAGACCAAATCGACCTGGAGAATTCAATCTGAAGCTTTCTCGATTATTGAGAAAGGTTTTGTAGTGAAATGTTTTTTTGCCTTTAGAGCCATCCCGCACAAACTGTATTGGGGGTTTGGAGGATACTGTCGAACCCTTGTTGGAACGAGCCACTGAAAGGCTAATTACCTCTCTAATTACAGCAAGGAGTTTGTCGTGGCGGTAAAAGTACCGTCCTTGATCTAAGGCCAGCTTGCAGTCAGCTGGAATAAATAAGTCTAGCTGTGCAAGAGGTATTGCTACAAAGGGGATATGAACTATCCTGGGCATAGCTCCAACGAGCGAGGTTACTGGGATCTGGAAGTGTATGCCGAAAGGCATTTAAATAAAATTTCAGCATCTTTGGCGTCCAGTCATACAACATTACTTTCCAGTGCATTGGAGGAGGAATGCAAAAGTCTCCAATCGTTGTCAAATCATTCTGGCATTGAAGGCCAATAGCGTGAGCCATACTATTGCTGTCGTAATCTCCCCGCAAGAGAGACTTCTTCAAGTCCACATCGCTAATGGTTGTACTACCATACCCCAGACCATTGTCGTTCAGGCTGATTCCAGCAAGGAACTTTTTGTGAAAGTCTACGCCAGCTTGTAAATCATTTGACTCACTACGGCCAATTATTACGTGCTTCGATATTGCCGCATCATTGGAATTGCTTAGAATCGAATTTTTAGGAGGGCTTCACTTTTATACAGCCTGACCAGTCGCAAAACAGCTCCACAAGGGAAAGCTGCTTAGGGCTCCTGGTGATAAAAGTTAGGTCGTCGGCAAAAGTGAGGCACGACGAGGTGTCTGTTTTAAAACGGTACCCTACTTATTGTCGAACTGGGTCAGGCTTTTGAGCAGTATATTGAATATCGTCGGAGAGAGGCAACAGCCCTGAAACAGTCCAATTGAATCTGATATGGAGCGGGTAGTTCATTCTTGAGTTTTGACATGGAACGTCAGACAGTTATAGTAGGAGGTTACAATGTCACGCATCACAGTTGTACCAGCGGAGTGCAAAGTGTAGGAGACTGTGTCGGACTGACCCAAAAGCGTTCTCTAGGTCGAGCCAGCATACGTTGATTTGGCGCTCGTGCTGTCTCGCATCAAGGATGATGGCAGCAGCCAGGAATGACTTGTGCTCGAGGGAGCCTGAGACACCACGCATGAAGCCTTTTTGCACTGATACTCCAAGGTACCCATTCCGGTGCATGAATTCGCTCATCCTCATGTGGACTATGCTAAAAAAGATTTTGGCCACAGTATCAGTCAGAGTAATGGGTCGAGCGTCCTTTGGTCCGGTGCAAACTGGGACCTTCGGAATTAAGATTACTGTCGCTCGGCCGAAATTCTGTGGGAATACGTTCTTGCGACACGTAAAGAAATAAACTAATCATAAAACCAGGGCGTACACCTACTACGACTACTACTACGACTAATATTGATCATGAAGCCATTCATCGTCAGTTTGCTTATTAAAAGAAATAGTTTTTTTTCTGGAACCAAAGAGAACTACATACAATGCATTAAAAACATATTTAAAAGTAATAAAAATCCATTAATGTGATTCCGAATGTTAGATAGCAAAATGAACGCAACATGATATTTTATATTTTTTCCGCTTGAGAATGGGGGAAGTCAGGATACGAAGTGAGGTGAAAGGAAGAGACAAAACATAATTGATAAAATTTATTATGTATGTATATGCATATATTTATTAGTAGGTATGTAGGTATTCTAATAAACATACTTAAGATAAATTATGCACATGAACTAAATTAAATAAATATAACATGTAAAAATGTTTTGTGATCATCTATCTAGACTCTATAATAGATTTTTTAAAATTCAATTCTTTTAAGAGGTTTTTGAGGAGTGTAATCCTAATGTCCACACTTAAAAAGTCTGTGTTGTATCTATGACATGCTCTATATAGAAATGCATTTTCAGATGCACTGGTTTTCACCATAGGGTAGTAGTAGTAGTAGTATAATTATTAGTAGCACCAGTAGGTAGTAGTAGGTAATAGTAAAATTAGTAGATAGTAGACTTTAGAAATTATCCCTTTGCTGGTGTGATTTTTTTTTGTAAAGTAACCGATGAGGTTGAGTTACAGATAACTAATAATTTTCCCGACCCTGCTTCTTCTATTTTGTAAAGGAATCGAAAAATATCAGTCGAAAATTAAGGTGAGTGCAGGTGCAGTGCACTGTTATCGTTATCGCAAAAAATAATAGTCGAGGCCAACAATAAATAGATTGAAATCGAAGGCTATGTTTGATATTATAAATAAGACATTTCTCTATAAAACAAGCTGTTTCTCGCGGCTTCGCTCGCGGCAATATCTCTGCGATAAGTACATATTTTGATTTATGTCCGTTAATTTTCCGACAGTATAAATAAGGTCAAGTACAAGAAGCAGTATGATCTTTATCATCGTCATTAGCGCTACAACCCATTGTGAAGCTTGTGGAGTTTCTTTTACTGTTATTATATTTGTTCAAAACAAGAATTAATATCTAATAATTAATATAATTACAGATTCAAGCTTGGGATTTTTGGTTTATTATTATTATCAACTCAACCTTTCTATCCGATATGGACAATATGATACAAACTATTTGGTCATGTTCTTCAAAATATTTGTCAATGCGAAAAAAAGAACCGTAGAGTATGTATATAGCTTTTTACATAATAATATCGGTAAACAATATCCTATATATCTCTTACAGAGAAAGCAACTATATATTATCAAGTCGATACAAAGATTCCATGATATAAATATTTTTTACTTTGATCTATTTACCAGCGGTACTGACCTTGTGTCATAACCCCGGCGCGCACTTGCGGCCTGGCCGCGGTGGCCATGAGATATATGGAATCGCCGTCGACCGCGCGCACTTGGCCGCGCGGCCCAAGTGCGCGCTTTCGACGGCGATTCCATACATTCAGCAGTATTCTGTATGGAATAGTCGTCGGTCACGCGCACTTGGGCCGCGGCGGCCAACGAGATGGCGTGGCCGCAGCGGCCAGGCCGCAAGTGCGCGTCGGGCTTATGTAGTTGGTCAGTCGTTGGAGGGTGACGTCGCGTTCGTGTCGAAAATGTTAACTAGTGGAAATGACGTTTCTTTTCGATATATTTTCTTCTCATTTCCGACCACTCTTCTAACAGCAGATAGAAAAAAAATCTCATTAAATAATTCACTCGTATGAAATTCTGCCGTTTTCGAGAGATCATTTTTCTCCACTGACTGACTATTTAAACAGTTTGAGTCAGTTCTATTCTGTAACTGACTCAATGTAAATTTTCTCTTTTATGGCACGTATTTGCTCTAAATTTCGCTGTTCCATTTTTCGTAGTGCACTACAAAAACACGACTTCACTTATCATACTCTACTTTCGCGTATGTACCTAGTTATCGCGCGAGATTGAAACTTTTACTGCGTGTTTAGATAAAACAAACCTTCGAGCTGTGTGAAGGGGAAACTCGCAGGGTTGGCAGCAGGCCCGTACTGGCTTCTTTGGTGGCCCTCGGCTATAGACTGAAGGGGGTCCCCTATATGAAGAGGGGGTCCGGAGATCCTCCCTCGGGATTTTTTTGAAAATTGCATGTCTGGAAATCACATTCTCCGCTAGTTTGTCACTTGACAAGTATTTGAGTGTAGGCATGATCTTTGTCAAAATTTAAGCTTTTCTTTTGTAGTTTACTTACGCCTACAATACTTTTAACTATATTTTTTTATTTGTATCTAAACTTGGTACACACTAGATAACATAGTAATCAATGACAAGTAGTTTAATAATTGTGGCGAGAATATTTTGTTTGAATATGAGGGTGAGATATATTTTTAGATTTAAGTCTTTCAATCTGTGCTAAAGCCATTATCTAAATCCTACTACAATACCTCATTAAAAATATATATTTGTTTTGGAAAACGCTAATGAGTAAGCAAAGCATGCCATGTGTAAAGAAAAAGGTTGTCTTTTACTACGATTACGTTTTTTATAACCAAATGAAAAAAAATACGAAATTAATTATTTACAATTTAAATCAAGAAGTATCACAATTTAACAGCTTTTAGGCTAATTCTTCACTAGGCCTGGCCACTACATCTATAATTAAATTGTTATCCAAGTTTTAAAATAAGTCCGTTTTGAGGCCCCTTTGGGGCCCCATTAAGTGGGGGCCTTCGGCGATTAGCTGGACCTGGCCAGTCCAGGCCTGGTTGGCAGTCTCATTGATTTTCTGTCAGACTTCGTATAATAAACCTATGAAGAAATGACGACGCGACGATACTTCTTAGAGGACGTGCAAGATCAAACATAAATTTTGATCGTCGAGGAAGGAGAGCGCCGCTGCAACGATGATTAGGTGTGAATGCACACAGAGTCCAGACGTTGAGTCATCACGAGGCAAGGCGGCGATAAATAAATGGTCCGCCTCAAAAACAAAGCAAACCGCCAACGCGGAAAGAATACTATATCCACGCTTGCGGTCCGCATTGTTCGGCCAATTAAATGTTAGAACAGGTTCTATTGTTGGCTCTGGCCGCCTCTTGACGGTGATCCAAATCGAAGAGACGCACGCTACGCGTCTAATCCGACGCCGTTAATTTCGCAGCGGCCGACGCCTGGACATCGGATAATTTATGCGATCGACCACCGAACACAGTGTCGGATGAACCGATGTAGAGACCCTTAGGCCTTTTAGCCGCGCCGTAGAAAAAACCCGAGTTCTTCCCCACGAGACGGTTTTTTACACCACTGCCTAACACAAAAGGAGTGCAATGTGTTGAGGATTCATCTATGTATGTTTAAGGTTTCTTTATTCTACCACAACCTCTAAACGCCTGAACCGATTTAGAAGTGTGTGGTAATAATATAATCGTTGTCATCACGAGTCATCCCGTTGTCATTCGAGGGTACCTTAACTGCCAAAATATCATTCTTTACTCTTTCTGTTATAGACTATTATATCACTGTGATTTTTTATTGACAGTGATATAATTATTATATATTGGCGATTGCCTATTATTACACGACTGCCCAACAAAAAAGGAGTGTAATGTGTTCAGGCTTCATCTACGAGTATGTACGTTTTCCGTTTCTTTATTCCACTATAACTTCTAAACGCTTGAACCGATTTAGAGGTATGTGGAATTGTTATAATTGTTATGTCATCCCAAGTATTACAGGGCACCTTAACTGTACAAATATCAAGTAAGTAGTTGTTTAAATGTCCAAATGCCCAAATGTCAATAAATTATTATAAATATATCGTGTTTATTGTCGAATGAAAGGTATGATTGGGTACATTCCAGAAATGTACCTACATGTATCTATATGGATAAATGCATAAACCTCAAATATTTTATTAAAAAAAAACCTTAAATTATAGATACCTACAATAGTTCACTTTCTATAACGGCGGTCGTGTTTTTTATTCATTTTATTCAAAATTAAACGACGAATTACTGATCATTGCTATTTGAAAGGTTATGTACCTACGTATTTTTATGTATGTTTGTATATATATATATATATATATATGTGTGTATGTATATGTATATATATATATATATATATATATATATATATATATATATATATATATATATATATATATATATATATATATATATATATATATATATATATATATATATATATATATATATATATATATATATATATATATATATATATATATATATATATATATATATATATATATATATATATATATATATTTTGTTTAGTTATATGTAGTTACCTGATATGATGTGCTTATCATTGTCATTATACCTATTGTAATTAGCTCATCTAGATACAGGCCTTAGTTGACCTAGTTAGATGAGTTTTAGGCAGGTTCCAAACACGATGTGACGGTTTCTCTGAACTGTTTATGACATTTATTCTTGAACTTGTTTGTTATAATTAGTCGTAACCATTGTAATAAGTACTTAATAATAAAAAAAATAATAATTATATTTACTTCTTAACTGTACGGTGCGTTAGCCGCACCGTAGAAACAATGTGAGCTCTTGTACAGGGCACGGTTTTTTCATCGCACGACGCGTTAGGGCTCTTGTCATCGACACGTTTTTTTTTTACCGTATGGCGCATTAGTCGCGCCGTAGAAAGAAACGTGAGCTTTTTCCCACGGCACGGTTTTTCCATACGACGCGTCAGGTTTTTTCATTTTGTAAACAACATTCAGGGTGACGAAATACTTGTCCGCCGTGAAAACGCCCGGTTACGTGGACAAACTCTCATACACTGTCATACAAACCTGATACCAATTGCACCGTACAAAGTGATATAAGACCTTGACAACGGTTAATTCGCCGTAAGTAGGCTCAGTCGTCAGTGTTGTATGGATCACTATAAAAGCTTGTCCATAGACACGGCGGCGCAGCCGTCCGTTTTTACGTCGTGTCCGTCGACACGGCGAACTGACTATACATTTTCACGGCAATAAAACGTGCGCGGACATGAAAGTTAAGGCCTCTTATCCACACACGTTTTTTTGCCCTGAAAACTTACGGTTAATTCGCCGTGTGTAGGCACGGTCGTCAGTGTTGTATGGGTCACTTCGGAAGCTTGTCAACGTACACGGCATAAAAACGGCACGGTGCGGCGGCGCCGCAGTATGCACCGTGTCTGCCCCTAGGCGCGCCTCGTTTACGTACGGTGTAAAATGTATCAGAGTTGTATAACAGCTTATGAGAGTTTGTCCACGCCACCGGACGGCGGACAATTATTTCATCACCTGTTATTTACAAAATGGATGTAAATAACTAGTCGTACGGTGAAAAAACTATGCCGTGGACAAGTGATCACGTTTTTTTCTACGGCGCGGCTAACGCGCCGTGCGATTAAAAAACCGTGCTGTGAATAAGTGGCCTTTTCGGGCCCCCCTTTGGGCCGGCAAACATTCTGACGACGATATAGTGTAGAATAAACCGGCCAATTGGGCGGTTAAACATTTCTGACCATCCTTAGGCCAGGCGCGCACTACGGTGCGGAAAAATCTGTAAACTATAAAATCACAAGGTAGCGCGCGCACTGCGACAAAAATCTGTCCTGATTTAAATTCTGTGGAATGCTACAGATTTTTTGCAGTGCGCCGCCGGACAATTTGTTCCATACTTTAGAGTTATATATATATACGAGACTTGCGTAAACAACAAATCTCAAGAAAGTCTGAAAATGCCACCGTAAAGTACGTACTACAAAAATGCGTTTTTTTATAGTGGGGCGTAAAAAACAAACCGCAACGCACCGCACCGCAGTGCGCGCCTGGCCTTAACAAAATGCGATCGTACAGGCTGACCGCGGCCAACTGTCGATAATTTATAACAATTATACTATAGTCGGATCAAAAAGTGAATTAATAATGTTCTCATCAGAATTCCAATTCAATGATTTTTATATATTATAAACAATAAAAAAAAGTGATTTTATTGATTCCTTGTCGCAGGGCCCCTAAAAGGCGATCCTTAGATTTCCATCTGAGCACGCACACACATGCCTGCAGTAGTAACGAAGCTACCCCGTCTTTTAATGTTGCAAATCGTTATATTTCTGCAATAATGCATACAAACTTGATGCGAATTTTTAAAATTTGTAAAGCTGATACAATTAGACGTCTTATTTAACGCCACTTTATCATTTTAACGCCTATCGAGGTGCGAAGAAGACGTGTATTGACGCGATAACGAAATTAGAAAACAATGCAATTCCCTTCTTTCACATTTAAGAGAAAAGAGACAGAAAATTAAAATGTACCAAAAAATGCCTTTAACTGATTGATTATGAACGAAAATACTATTATATGCGTGTATGAATAGCTTCGCTGTGAAAAAACAATTTTGTTAGTATACTTTCTGCCTCAATCCATCTTCGTAAAATGGAGTTGTGCGCGTCGAAAGAAAACACTGAATAAAATTAAAAGCGATTCAACTAACGCGTCTGCATCGACGCGAGGCGTAGTTTAATCAAGGCGTCGCGCGCGTCGAATCGCGCCCCTGAAACAAAGGCGACAATCAATTGCCAATTTTGGAGTTGTAACCGAGTTTACAGGCAACACGGGGCGTCGGCGGCGCGATAACCGCCTCTCCGTGAATACATTAGCGCCTGCTTAGGGAACAAAAGACAGCCTTAACATTAGTTTAAGCCACGTTTAGAGCCCTGCGCGCCGCGTTCTAATCGCGCGCCGACGCGTGCCAGCCAGCCCCCGTCCTTATTGTCGCGCTCTAAGCTCCGAGGGCACGTACGGTTATGAGATAGTGAGATAGGAGCCGGTGAATACTTCCATTACTGCACTATAGATGTGCTGTCCCCCAAACCGCCCCCGCGTGCGCGCCCCCTGCCTGAGGACCGTGGTTGGGCCGTCCCCCACGAGACCGCCCCATGACCCATACGTCTACATACTCTGACATCCTGTCTGTGTTTGGTAGCCTGTCTTCTTTGATCTTCAATTATTATTATTTGTGTTTCTTTATAGCGTTGCTTTTATGCTTTTATTATTATTTTTACTTCTATTTTTATTCTGTGTTTGCATGCATTTCAATGTTAAAAATTTTCAATTGTAAATTTCGCTTGTATGCAATTGTTCGCTTGTATGCTTGTTTTTTTTAAACTGAATAAATGGGTTCTCGGGGTGGTACGGGGGGGGGGGGGTGGCTACCTTTCTTTACCCCCCGCGCGTATACCCTTCTGGTTCTGGCGCGGGGTGTCGTTGCATGACATCCCGGGCAGATAAGACGACCACCGTCGTTATAAGTGCCCGGGCGGTGGGTGGTTTCTCCACCCTCACCTGCCGCCTTGAAACCACTAAACTGCACTATACACACTATGATACCGTATTCGATTATTCAAGAGCTTAAACTAGACTACGTTATCTTATAACCAGACTAGGCTTAAAGCCCGTTAACAACTAGCTAATATTTATTCTTGGTTTATACACGACATTACAGAAAACAATATAGTTCTATATTGTGTGAAAAAAATACAGGCAGAAGCCTTATTAAAAATCAGTTGTGTCATCTCAAAACTTTTCCGGCAAGTAGCCAAGGGCATATGGAAAAATTTGAACGTGATATCTATCAGGAAGAATTCATATCGTACGGAGATGTAACGTCGAATATATCGAGTCAACGACGAGAATCGTTCGTCGGCGACGAGCGCGGAGAGTAATCACGTTAAATTCAATCGTTTATTCAATTATACTCACTGGCGAAAATTCAATGTGATTTCGGCCCAACATGGCATCTGTGCACCAAATTCTTTACCTATATAGGTACAATATTTCGAGATTGAAACATGACTAGTGCGCCCCCTAGTAGACCAATCTAAACCACAACCTTTTCAACTCTTGTTATGGCCAAATTATGCCTGCATGTCAAATTGCAACTTAATCGGACTAAGCGTTTGGTCGTTATAGTAAAGCGTTGGCTTTTCGGGATATTCACCTGGATTTGCTTCATACTACAATACTAATGTTATTTTTAAAACTTGGACATCCTTAAAAAGGCCCTTCATCTATACTAATATTATAAAGAGGTAAAGTTTGTGACGTTGTAGGAAGTAATCTCTGGATCTACTGAACCAATTTTGAAAATTCTTTTACCAATAGAAAGCCACGTTATTTGTGGGTGTCATAGGCTATATATTAATCCGAAAAATGAAGAAACTTTTTCGTGGTAGTCGGATTTGCAAAGTAAGTCGGAGAATAAGCGGTCGAACGAAAACGTTTCTAACTAACGCTGCCTTAACGATGAGAGATATATGATTAAGTTCTAGAGAAACGTTGTAGAGCTTGATAATGTCTACAAAAAAGTCAGCAACAGCATATGTCTAACTTTTATATTTAAGTCACAAAAAGTAGTATTGTATAAAAAATAATTTTAAATCGTTAGGTCATGTTTATTGGTCATATTATCAACAATTATGAATTCTTATCAAAATAAATAAATTTATCGTCTCAAGTGTTTAGAACAAAAGACTTTTCCCTTTTACTGCATATAATTTCCATTTTACTACATAAATAGTTAAAGAGATAATACGCTCACAAATAAGACACTCACAAGAAGACACTCAAAAATAACGGTATTATAGTCAAATTGGCATGCAAATACATACATACATACATACGCAGTAAAAATATAACCCTTCTTTTGGAAGTCAGGAAATAAATCATAGCACTCAATGCTAACCGAACCACACTCATAATTTCATCACAGGTAAAAAGTTTTACCGCCCAACGAAGTGGGCACGGGTCAGCTAGTCTTTAAATAAAATTAAAAGCGAATTAAAGTTATCTGCGTCGACGCGAGGGGCGGTTTAATCAACGCGTCGCGCGCGTCGGGAAAAGGCTACAATCAATTGCCAATTTCGGAGTTGTAACCGAGTTTACAGGCAACAGGCGGCGTCGGCGGCGTGATAACCGCCTCCCCGAGAATACATTAGCGCCTGCTTACGCGAACAAAAGACAGCCTTAACATTAGTTAAAGCCGCGTTTAGAGACCCGCGCGCCGCGTTCTAGTCGCGCGCCGACGCGTGCCAGCCAGCCTCTGTCCTTATTGTCGCGCTCTAA
The DNA here is from genome assembly GCA_944548615.1 of Micropterix aruncella. Lineage (NCBI taxonomy): Eukaryota > Metazoa > Arthropoda > Insecta > Lepidoptera > Micropterigidae > Micropterix > Micropterix aruncella. The sequence continues at coordinate 35,715,314 of OX155955.1, read as the reverse complement.
GCTCCGAGGGCACGTACGGTTATGAGATAGGAGCTGGTGTACACTTCCATTACTACACTATACACATTATGATACCATATTCGATTATTCAAGAGCTTAAGCTAGAGTATATTATCTTATAGCCAAACTAGGCTTAAAGCCCGTTAACAACGCTTTATATGCAACATTACAGAAACAATATACTGAAGATGGTTTACACATTAGGACCACCCTGTAATTTCAGTACTAATTATTATTTTTCAATATTTCTAAACTTTTAAACAACAGTACATTCTGATGTCTATTCTTCCTTGTTCCTCAGCCTGGTTTGGTCCACTACTGGACGTAGGCCTCTTCCCTTTTCTTCCATGTCTCTCTGTCAGCTGCTGCCCTCAGCCAGTTGGTCCCTGCTGCTTTCCTGATGTCGTCCAGCCATCGTAATTGTGGTCTCACTACGCCTCGCTTTGTGGTTCTTAGTTTCCACTGGACAAGCCTCTTCCGGCCTCACCTGTCACCTGTCATCCTGTCAGCGAGGGTGGATGTTGACCCATTGTCATGCCACTCTTGAAATGACCTTGAGCCACCCGATCCCGTGTGGCACTACGGGCAAAGGACGCCCAGGTATACGAAAAATTCAAATTGAATTACCGCTGTATTACAACAGGTAGAGGCGGCGTAAGCGACTTCGGACCCGTAACCATTCGGGAGGATGGTGGTATCCTGAAGGTAAATTCTAGATGGAGATATCCTGTCCTTACAGGCGGCAACATATGAATTAAAATAATGTGAAATTGACTTACAATATTGTGACGTAGTCTCTACACTTACATCACAGAAATATTATGGAGTGATAGAATGCCATCTATTAAAATAAATTATGTCAAAATACATTAGGTCAGTTGAAAACGTCAATGAAATTACTAAAAATATGATTAATAAACAATGAAGAATGGTGTCATTTAAATTTATTTTTTTTGTAAAATATTGTTTTTCCTATTCATTGTGTTTTTTTGTTCAGTTTGCAACAAATCTCAAATTCTTTTATGGAATAAAATGACTTCCCATTTCGTTATTATAACAGCTGTTTGGATACCCATTCACCATGTTTGGAGTCTCAACGACTAAGCATAATATTCAAGAAATCTCTGATAATTTTCCCCTCTGACAAAAATCTGCGGGCGGCCATTTAGGAGAAAGTAGCAACAAATCGGTTTACTCAGAGATAGAGATTTCGCCCTCGATCCCTACCTCTAATGATAGCTTACCGCTTCATAAACCACGGTTATGATTTTGCGTCGTCAGTAAACAGGTGATTTGGATAATATTCCGTTTCTGTGGATTCCGAGGGTTACGACGTTGTTAGCTGGGACGGTCGCGTCCGGTGAGATGTGCCGTAGAAGCATACAATGTACGGCATCGAAACTGCCGGGAGGGGAAATAGAGATGTGCCGATCACAGCCTTTAGGCTTTAGGGTCCACTGCTATGCGGATTATCATTGATCTGATAGGATCCTTTCCTTAACAAAGTAATAATTGGCGATGTTATGCGTAAAGGACCTAACTGATATTTTTACCACAATTGAACTAAGTATGAATTGAAAAAAAAAAACAACAGAAAATAAAGCAAAACTGCATTTCACCTTAGTGTATCTCAAAACAATATTGTTGTAGATAGTGCCTTACGCTAAACTACGTCCAATTATCGGATATATTATATATGTGTGTGTGTATTCTACATATATTGTGGAGTGGAATTTGTATGTGTCTTTATATATAAACCTAACCAAAACCTGACAATCAAAATCCACAAATAACTATGCAGATGTAGTTTTATAAGAGGATTAACCCAACAAACTTAAAAGTTTGCAAAATGAAAGTATAAGAATCATTTCGGTCTACGTAAGCATGATCACGTGTCCAAAGATAGGGGACAGTTATAATGGTTCCAAGTACGTCAAAGGAGAAACGTTTGTATACTTGCCCCCCTCTATCGTGTACTCTCGCAATAAACACCATCCTATCTCTAGGAGATTTTCGAACCATTAAGTTTCCACGGCTGGTACTTCGGTCTGCCTCTGACGGTTTACCCGAAATTCCTCGTCATGATACTGATTTCTACTCCTACTCTTTCTGTGGCTATGGTGCAAGACTGGAACAATCTCTCAGCAAATATACGAATATGCCTTTCTTTAGAATCATTCAAAAAGTACTACTTTCTTAAGAAGTAACCAGGTCTTCACAATCTCTCTTCATCGTCTCTCAATTTCCTTTCCTTTCCTCGTGCACTTAGTTTTAAATACAGTATCATAGTTTGTATTTTATGCAGACAAACCTATTTGTATATTTATACTACGCGCGCATGTACCACTGCACTGTAGATAGATCTTGTAAATAGCATATGCGATGAGCCAGTGTTAACTCGATATTCGAATATTTTTAGTTGGCAGGTTATTAAAGAGTTTAAAGTCCAAATACACAAATGACCTTTGGATCATACTCAAACAGACTTTGAGGAGGGCTATGCTGCCTTTGCTACGCGGAATGGTGGAATAAAGAAACGGAAAACATACATAGATAAATACTGAACACATTACATCCTTTTTGTTTGGCAGTCGTGTAAACAAGTTAATATATTTAAAAAAATAAAAATCACGACTTCCGTTATAGAAAGTGAACTATTGTATTTATAATTATTTTTGTTACTTTTTTTATAACATATTTGTGGTTTATGTATTTATACATTTACATATATTTTTTTAGAATGTATATTTCTAGAATGTAGTCAATCAGATCATTATTATTTATATATTCATGTTAATTTATTCATGTTAATTTATTCATGACCTTTAGGCAGCTACTTACTTGATATCTTGACAGTTAGTTATAACACAGTTAGTTACCCTATAACGGTTCTAACAATATTATATTCTGAATCGGTTCAAGATTTTTAAAGGTATGGTGGAATAAAAATACGGAAAACATACATAGATAAACCCTGGATACTTTACAATCCTTTTTTGTTGGGCAGTCGTGTATAAAAAGGCCACAACCGCGATGAAATGTGAAATAAAGTGACATACCACTTCTCGCAGTCGTCAATAGAGGTAATGAGTGTTTGCATCGGACATTGTGAGCTCGGCTGCAGACAAACGGGCGGTAACAAGGTAATTTAATCTGCAATCTGCACTCGGAACGAGATCCGGGAGCGTCGCTGAAATTTCATCAGCGCTCTGCATCGCCACTTTGCTCTGCTTTGTACTATCTGACACTGAGCGCGGGCGACCGAATGCAATGGCACGGTCGGGATAAATTTCAAGCGGATTTAATAAAGCGGACGTAAATTTGGCTATTTATTTTGGTGTGGCAAGTGGATTGTCAATAGTCCTATATACTAAAATAGCTATGATTTTCCAAGCGTAACTAGTATTATTTAATATCTATCTATGACGTATTTATGAAGACTAGCTGACCCGTGCCCACTTCGTTGGGCGGTAAAACTTTTACTCGTGATGAAATTATGAGTGTGGTTTGGTTAGTACTGAGTGCTATGATTTATTTTTTGACAAAAGAAGGGTTATATTTTTACTGCATATGTATGTATGTATTTGAATGCCAATTTGACTATATTACCGTTATTTGTGAGTGTCTTCTTGTGAGTGTCTTATTTGTGAGTGTCTTATCTCTTTAACCATTTATGCAGTAAAAGTGAAATTATATGCAGTAAAAGGGAAAAGTCTTTTGTTTTAAACGCTTGAGACGATAAATTTACTTATTTTGATAATAATTCATAATTGTTGATAAAATATGACCAATAAACATGACGTAGGTAACGATTTAAATTATTTTTTTTAATATAAAATACTACTGTTTGTTACTTAAATATAAAAGTTAGACATATGCTGTCGCTGACTTTATGGTAGGCATTATCAAGCTCTACAACTTTTCTCTAGAACTTAATCATATATCTCTCATCGTTCGTTAGAAACGTTTTCGTTCGACCGTTTTTTCCGACTTACTTTGGAAATCCGACTACCACGAAAGTCTTTTCATTGTTCGGATTAATATATAGCCTATGACACTCACAAATAACATGGCCTTCTATTGGTAAAAGAATTTTCAAAATCGGTTCAGTAGATCCAGAGATTACTTTCTACAACATCACAAACTTTACCTCTTTATAATATTAGTATAGAAGTATAGATACAGGCTTTATCTGCACTACATTCTATTTTTCTAGTTTTTATATATTTTTGTTATTCAATTGCTGATTCACTATGATTCTCTATGATTATAGCAGATTTCTCATTATTTCTGTTTTTTTTTATTTTTCTAGTTTTTATATCTTTGTTATTGAATTTCTGAATTTCTATGTTTTCTTTCAATAGTTAGTTTTTTATAGATTTTTTTATAATTTTATTTGTAATTGGAAATTTAATTTAATTTGTAGAAATACTATTAGATATGTAATTTCTATACCCAGATCGGGTTTTTGAAAATGAATTCTTCTTACTTCTTACAAGATTAGGCAAATTTTTGGATGGTCTATAATTTTAAGTGAAACGGATACCCATTACCCTCCTTTTTTACACGACTGTCCAACAAAAAAGGAATGTAATGTGTTCAGGGTTCACCTATGTATGTTTTCCGTTTCTTCATTTCACCATAACTTCGAAACGCTTGAACCGATTTAGAAGTGTGTAGTATTATTAGAATCGTTCATTTCGTAACATTTCGAGCACTAATGGGGTGCAAAGCCACATCCATAATTAATGCTATTCTGTGACACAAAACAGACGAATTGGCCAAAGTAGTGCTTCAGAATTGACATTATTGAGATGTGATTAAATTAAATTTAGACAATATATTTCTGTACCATTTGGTCAGACTATAACTGATATTTCGTAAAATTTACAGGATAGGCAAAAACAGATATTTTTTACACGACTGACCAACAAAAAAGGAGTGTAAGCTGTTTAGGGTTCATCTATATATGTATGTTTTCCTTTTTGTATACCTTATGAACTATTTTAGAATTATGTGGTATTGTTAAAATCGTTATGTCATCCTGAGTGTTATAGGGTACCTAAACTGTCTAAATATCAAGTAGGTAGTTATATAAAGGCCTAAATGCCCAAAAATATTAATAAATTAACATAAATATATCGTGGTTAGTTTCAAATGAATGGTTTGATAAAGTACATTTGAAAAATAAAACATCTATCTTTTATGGATAACTACATAAACCACCAAAAATGATAGAAAACCGTAATAAAGATAATTATAAATACATTCTGTATAGTTCTCATTCTGTAACGGCGTTCTTTATTCATTTTAATATAATTAGTTGTTCGTATTAAGAATGAGGTCGTTTTCATTGTCGATTGCTGCTGATGAGCCCTCCCCCCCATTTCAAGATATTATAACGACTGTTGTCGTCTTGTGACCCTGAAATGAGTCGCCAAGACGAAAACTATCTACTTATCCAGTTTGGCCAAGGCCCGACAGAAGCGTTTCAATCGGCGAGGGTACTGACAAGCAGCGAGGTTCCTTGACGGCTGTCTATCAGATTTGAATGGATTTCACCGTCCTCTCGTCTGGTTCTACATTTGAAATCCATCCCGGGGAACTAGTTCGCGTGTCTACCTGATGTTAGTAGTAAATTCGTCGTGGGCCCGTGCCGTCCTCTGCCCACATGTTTACCACTCAGGATCTCGTGGTAAATGGGTGGTTTTTAAGGTTATGTGACATCAGGCCAATATCTACTCCCGCTGTTATAGGAAACATACGTTTCCAGACTCCTCCAGCAATTCGCCGATTGCACAGACTGCACAACCGCCCAGAATTTTCCTAGGCATACTGCAGATCACTACTGCCTACAAACTGCAGGATAGAGCTGTCACCTACAACGGGTGAACCCGCCACCCCAGGAAGGTGTACCGACATTGATCGTTCTTTCAACCTGGATTGAACGTAGAGACTTGCGGACGAAACAGTCCACCATCTAGCTAGGCTAGCACGCCTGTCAGATACCAACGCCTTGGCACGAGGCTTTAGGAAGAGAACCCAGCAGGCCGGCCTCGTATCCTGACGACCAGATTTGGCCAGATTTCCCCGTTCTTCCATCTGGTCATGTCCTTCCTTCCGTAGCTGTTATTAGTTCAAAAATCACCCCTGCTGCTTAGGAAACGTATACGAGCATTTTCGACACCCCCCCCCCCCCCCATCCCGCTGGTTATACACCGGAGTGTACAGTCAATTGGCTGTTACCGAACGATGCTCAACAGCGCCCGAAGGATAACCCCCAGATGAAACCGATCCACCATGCCGTAATGAAAGCGGAGTCTTTTCCAGGTTTAACCCTCTTCTAGGACAACACCGGATAGGAGTTGAACCGTGAGTTGAGCCGAGCAGAGATAACTAGTAGGTTTTAGTGGCCGAACTGCACTAGAACCAATAGCTGTCAACTGTAGGATACAGCTAGGCCTTCCATTTCGATAGCTACTGGATGAAGTAGAGCTATAAGTTGGGCCGTTCAACAACACAAACTTGCTATCAGGCCCAAGATGCAAAGGTCCGCTTGGCTCCAACGTTTCCTAAGAAAGTGGGGGTAAATGCTGACCTCGTTTTGGGCAAAAAAGCGGGCAAAGGGCTGTAATTGCGTACACGAGGTGGAGCCTCACGGTGCCAGTCTAGTGGAAACGGTAGTCCGTCCGTCGAGCGAGAAGGTAGAACGTGAACTAGCGGCGTACCTTGGTCGGTAAATGTTACATCCTAAAGTATTTGCGGTTCATCTCAGGTTGAAATAACGACAACGATCGTTATAACATCCTGAGATGAGAATAGGCAAAATCAAACCGCGTAAGTAAATATTTCAGCGAGATAATCAGTCGCTTGAAGTGAAGAGCCATTGAACATCGAACTAACTGTGGCAAAAGCGATCGGATGTCATAAGCTATAGAAAATGGCCTAATGTGATGACTGAAACGATTCGAAATGTATGTGTACGCTACATTATATCGGGGTGAAAACAAGACTAGCCTAAAGGTAGCTGACATCAGGTCAACAACTACCCCCGCTGCTTTGGAAACGTTCGTTTCTAGACCCCTTCCCCAGTTCGGTTATTCGCCGGACTGCACATTAGATTGGCTAACGCCCCACGATGCGCAAGCCGCCCAGTAGCATCCGAGGTGTTTCCCCAGAGGATAGGATACCACCTGTCCAAGACATAGGAGGAGGGGAACTAATAGGCCCTGTTGGAGTTGGCCACGAAGTCCCATTTCGTTCAGGGTCGGTCATAATCACTGGTCCACATCCATCCGGCGGCCTCCACGCAGAAGGGAGAGCCAGGGTAGGACGCTGGCCTACAACCAGTCTCTCCTAGGAGTCAACCTTCGGGCGCTCCTGGAAGGTTTGCGCACCGTGCGGCGGCAGCCAATCGATTGTGCACTCCGACTTACAGCCGGGGGAGTCTGGGAACAGTAATGCTTCCTATAGAGCGGGGGTGGCTGTTAACCTTATGGCAACTGCTCTTGAAACGACCATTCGGCCACCCGATCCCGGGTGAATAAAACGGGCAAAGGATCCCGTGTTCCGCGATAGATTCGGTTGACACCGTATCACCTCTTCATTAGGGAGAGGTCTCGATCCTGTAACCAGTCAGGAAGTAGGAGGTATCCTGAAGGTTATTTCCAGACGGAGATATCCTTCCAAACTCGTAGTCAGGGGGCGAATCTGCCGCTGCGTACCTTTCCCGGTGCCTCGCCGTACGGCGTTGGCCTTTGACGGGCAGGTGGCGTAGCTAGACTGTGGATTGTTTTTCGTCCCATGTCTTCTGCGCTCACCTCACAGGATACATAAGGATACATTTCGTTGAAACTTTCAGAGGTAACGGGTTCGCCTGTTGTAGTTGAAAGCTCTAGTTGTCCACGACACAGCCGTGACAGGGATCGTAGAGTCCTTTCCAGGTTCGTCCATCTTCGAGGAGGCTACCAAATGGGAGTTAAATCGTTGGTTCGACCGAGTTTAGGTAACAGGCAGGTCATATGGTCAAACTGCACGGAACCGTTAGCTGCCGTGGATGGGGACAGAGGCCACATCCACCAACCGGAAAGTTTTAACGACTTGTGTCGCTTTTCTAACCGGGCTTTAAATATTTCGTATATTGTTGCACAACGGCCTCTATCCTCACTAATCCACCCTGGAACCATTCATTTCATACATTCAGTCGCGATTTCGCCCTCTTAATAAAATTGACAATATTCTCCGCGCCCCTGCGCGCGCAAAGGGGCCTATCCAAAAAACATAACTAGTTCAAATTCGCCGTATCCCCACTTCGGCGTCCCATTCGGTCTCACAGCAATTCGATCTCATTTTGCTCCGACCGTTTCCGAAACGAGTCGCGCGGGATTCCCCCCTCCCTCGCCCCCTTTCGCTCCTCCTTAGCCCCATATTCCTTCAGGACGTCAGAGTGGGGGTGGCCAGGTGGAATGTCAGTGGAAGATTCCATAAGAATAATAATATACGAAAGGGGAGATAAATATTGCAAGCCGAGCCGTTCCCGTGGGCGCGCTGAAATGCGATCGTTTTCCGGCTGAAACTTGTACCACTAGCAGTACATCATATAAAGAAAAAGATGCAAAACTACGGTACTAATTTATTCTAAGCGCATATAATTCCAGTTAATGCTTTAAAAAGCGAATTATAAATTTTAAAAAAACCGCGCACTGACTTTTAGACCTGAAGCACTGACTTTTTAATTGCACCTTTAATTCACCTTGCAATGTATGTATGTTAGTTTTATTATGTCAAATCTATCAAGCTGAATTAGAACCACTTCCTCTTATTCTATGAAGTTAAATTTTACTTGTTGGTTTAGTTCCGATGACAATGGATTTTTATTGTGAGCATGACCTGATTCTACAACAAGGGCTGTCAACTACAACGGGCAAACGTCACCTCAGGAAGTTTTACCGATATTGATCGTTTTGTCTGCCTTGAGTTGAGCGCAGGAGACTTGGGACGAAAAACAATCCATTGTCTAGCTACGCCAACTTCCCGCCAACGCCTTACGGCGAGGCACCGGGAAAGATTCCAGCAGGCAGCATCGCCCCCTGACTACCAGTTTTGGATATATATCTCCGCATGGAATTAACCATCAGGATATCTCCAACCTCCCGACTGGTCACGGGTTCCAAGTCACTTGCTCGACCTCTACCTGCCGTGTGTTCAGCGGTGATTCAGTTTGAATTTATCGCGGACAAAAGACATCTTTTGCCCGGCTTTGAATTCGGGATCAGGTAGCCTAATGGTTATATTTTAAGAGTGGTTAACGATAGGTTAACATCCACCCCTGCTGCTTAGGAGACAGTATATTTTCATAGTTTTCGGACTCCTTAATAGTTTCCATAGTTTTCATAGTTTTCAGACTTCAGATCTTTCATTTGGCACTAAACAAGATATATTTATGATAATTTATTGATATTCAAGGATATTTGGATAGTTATGATTTGATATTTAGACAGTTAAGGTACCTTAAAACACTCGGGACAATAATTACATAAATCGGTTTAAGCGTTTAGAGGTTATGGTGGAATAAAGAAACGGAAAATATACATAAATGAACTCTGAACAAATTACGCTCCTTTTTTGTACAATTACGTCGTGGAGATCACCAATATACAAGTTGATAGCCCCTACACGTCGTCAATTTGAGGGGAAATGTTACATCTTTAATAATGTCGTAGCACGCGATAACAACATTTGTTAGGTTTTCGCTAACAAACTTAAAAAAAAATATTTTGGTAGTCTTCTTACTTTTAGGTGAAACATTCCCTAACCGACAACTAGGTTTGTCGACTACAGCGGGCGAGCCCGTCACCACAGAAAGTTTTAACGATTAGTCGTTCTATCTCCCTGGAGTGAGGGCAGAAGACTTGGACAAAACAGTCCACCGTCTAGCTCCGCCACAAACCCGTAAGGGGCCAACGCCTTAACCGCGAGATAGCCAGGAGTGTTACCCAGCGGGCTTACACTCGCGCCCTTACTTCCAATTGCGACCAGATTACTCCAGTCTCTCGATTGGTTACGAGTTCGAGGTCGCTTGCGCGGTCCTCTCCCTTACGAAGCGGTGAAACGGTGTATACCGAATCTATCGCGGACCACGGCATCATTTGCCCGGCTGTTCACCCAGGATCGGGTAGCCGATGGTCGTTTCAAGAGCAATCGCCGTAAGGTCCGCAACCACCCCCGCTATATAGACAACAGTAGGTACTGCTTCCAGACTCCCCCGACTGTTAGTCAGAGTGCGCAGTCGATTGGCTTATGCCGCACGGGGCGCAGACCGTCCAGGAGCGCCAGAAGGTTGATTCCTAGGGGAAGCTAACCCTAAGGCCAGAGTCCTACCCAGGCTCGCACTTCATGCGTGGAGGCCGTCGGATGGGTGTTGACCCGTGAGTGTGACCAACTCTGAACAGAATGCGCCCATTAACCAACTCAGCAAGGGCCCATTAACTCTCTAATCGATATGTAATTCCGACATCTGTTGAAAAAATATCCCGTATCCGGTTCTAGTCAATTGGGTTCGCTTATGTCGCCGCATCCGGGCGGGTCGCTGAACACAGGCCATTTCAATATAAAAGATTCAATTCGTATCCTAATGGATCGTCACGTCGTCGACGGATACGCCAACGGGTCAATTTTCGTCCGAAACCCGATCGTGACTTTTGTGTAAACTGCCCTTTTTCTAGCCAGTGCCGTAATTTAGAATATCCTATTATTGCGACCCAAGTTACAACGCTGTTTAATGTGGCATGATACCCGGGAACGAACATATTCAAAGAAATCTTGTTTCATACTTATTTTGAAAAATATAAGCACAAATTTTATAAAGGTTTTCCAAGCGAATCCCTCGATGAGGAACCAATTTACAATTTAGACTTACAAAATGTGGCTCATTGCCCTGGAAGATTTCGAAAAATTTCAGGCCCGATTACTCCTACAATGTAAGCGGTGGGTGTGTTTTATTTTAATTATTTAAATTTAGTTTTAATTCTTTTAATTCTTTTTGTAATTCGATTACATTTAAAATTATATTATATCTAGTAACATGCACATTTTATGTATAATTGTATCCTCTGACTATTTCAATTTGATTTTTTGACTATTTATTACAATTCTTTTTTCATCCATAATTATTTCAATTTGATTATTTCACTTTTTATTGCAATTCATAATTATTATTTACCTTTTCACTTATTTTAGAAATTCCTTTACTATTTATTTTATTATGTGTTTTATGATGGGTATTTTAAAAATATTATTTGCAGACTGACAGACGCATTGACATATAAATGACCTAGTTTTTAGATCAATAATAAATGTGTACACACCTTGTTTATTGCCTTAATTTAATTCCTAATATTATTTAGATACTTTTTTTAACCTATGTAGTTTGAACTATGCACAAGCCACTGTTTTCTTGGTACGCTTGCCTTAGTACAAGCCTAGGCCTAGTTAGGCGGCATTGATCTATAAAAGGACTGGGCTGCGGTACACTATTTTTGCTACTATTCACAACGGAGCCTCTAATGATAATGTTATAAATAATGTACTGTAGTTTAAAAAAAACGCATTTCTTTAAATAAATAAATAAATTATAATAGCTGGTAAATTCCCTAGCGTCGCGCTTAGCCACATTGTTTATTTTGGCCCTAAATTAATTACAATTAAATAATACGTAAGAGCGCTCTGAGAGTTACGCCAAATATGCTTTACGATTAGCATCCTTATACCACCACTGCGCAAATATAGTTTTACTGTGTGAGCTCTGCGATTGAACGTTTAGTATGTGCCCGCTTGTGGCCCGCTTGTCGGCGCGCACGAACGTAGAATCTGTACCTGACGCTATTCATCAACGCTGGATTTTTATTGGTCAAACTCTGCAAAAGTGACCCCGCCTATTTTGCTCAGGTCTTATACCGCCTTAATCTAACCTCCAAAGAGCTCCATAACAGCTCTGAGGCGGCCAATTGACATCAGAATTTCAGCTGATTGTTCAGTTTTCGAAAACAGTGCCCAACATTTCGATTAATACGTTGGATGTGTGGCAAGTTGCGCCGTGCTGTTGAAACGTAACGTCGTCCATGTCTATTTTCTTCAACTTTTAGAAACGAAACGAAATTTCGTTGAGCATGGCACGGTAATACTCGCCATTAAATACTCACCGCTTTGGAATTGAGTTTTAATATTTCCCAGTTTGTTAAATATACATAAAATTAGCAATTTGCTGTTAGTTTTTAGGTGGTATAGTTTTAGAGATATCATGAAATTAGTAACGCGTGCAAGGACCTCGAAATAGCGAGAGGACGGCGGCGGCTGCTGGCCCAGCAAAGTCAGCGTTCAGCGGAAGTCGGTGCGGGTGGCGAGAAACAAAACGCGTACGTCTACGAGTTAGGTAGCGTACATCTGACGGGGACGTCTTGCACTATATATCTTAGATATAGAGATAGCGTCTTAAAAAGGCAAATAAACGCCACTCTACCTAAATTAACAAATCGATTCGAAACGTTACGCGAAGCGAAGCTGCGGGCAACATCTAGTGGCAGATAAGGAGGAACGCCCACTGTTTGTCAATCATCCGGCAGATCCTGGCACGACCGCGCAACTACATATATATCCTAAGTTCATGATTCTAAATCGTTTGCCTTTCGGCAATAGAAATAATAGATGTTTCCTAATAGAAAGTTTGAGAACCATTCGAACGAAGGACCAGGTATTATCCGATGTCAGCGACAATTTTCAATTCTCTTTCTCTCCTCTTTGCTAAGCGGCTACGTTTCATGAGGTCGTTTGTCACCTTAATCTTTCAATATATTACGAAGTACGTTTCCTATTTATCTCGCTTTTTATATGAGATAGCGAGACATTTGATCGGTTTACTGAGGTACGTAATTGGTCGTATGCGATTTGTGATTTTAATACTGTTTATGTGAAGGTTAATTAATATTGGGAATAATTCTAGCTGGTTAAATATCGTGGTAGTACTTACTTATGATAAAGAGGCGTTTAGGTCGGCACCTGTAACAAAATAAAACAGATTATGAGTATGTTTTAATGCTTGTTAAGGTTCCATACCAAAGCGTACAAGCGAAACACTTTGTGGGACTTGGCAGAATATTGTCTGTCTATCTATTAATAGTTTTGAAGGTATACCTACTGCACGTATGATTGTAACAAGATGATACTGGGATATCATTATGTGCAGGTTTTTACAAATTCAAAATGTATTGCGAACACAAAGCGAATGCCTATATCCTACAACTTACACAATTTTATAAACATATATAATATTGTTTTTACTTCATAGGTACTGTTATAAATAATGTATATGTCTTTATATTATAAGATAGTATAATGTACCTAAGTAAATAGGTACTATCAGTGTATGTTGAGATCCACTATCGTGGACCGCCATTTTCATTTCATGGACCCACAATTTTTTTTTCGCTGACGAAGACCCCTTGCAGGTTGTCATAGACTCCTGGGGGTCAATCTAGACCACTTTGGGAATCACTGTAATTTAGACGAAGGCGCAAAAAATGTATACACAAAAATACCCAGTTAAAAAGCCATTTAAATTTCAGAGTGTTCCTGAGCGCAAGTAATTTTTCACTTTACTAAATGTATGATAATATTATAGATCGTATATACGTATTATACATAATATAATATATTATATACATATTATGTATATATTATATACATACATGGTCAAAGTGTTACAAGGCTCATAAAGACCTTTGAAAAGGCCCATAAAAAATATAAATTTATACATACACTTACTTATAATATTTTCATACATAGTAATATATTTAAATATTATGAATATTATATAAATATTTTATTAATACATTAGTAACATATAAAATTACTAAAACTTCACATGAGAATCTTTACTTTCTTGGCTGACGCCGGACAGTTCGCAAACAGCCCAGGAGCGCCCGAATTTTGAACCCTAGGGGAAACCGACCTCAAATCACATTTTTGCATGGAGGCCGCCGGATGGGTGTTGACCCGTGCGTTTGGCCGACCCTACATACATGGGTGTTAGTGGCCAAACTGTAACAAAGCCCATTATATATGTATTATATCATATTATGTATAATAAATATTATTATCCAATTACTCATACTTCTATTTTGCTCTATCCAAATAACCTTATTAACAACTTATTTAATTATTACTTTTCTTACCCTTATATTATTATTAGCTTTATTATATTTTTTTCTACTATCAACGTGTTAATGGTATTTCTGTTAATTTGTAATGCAAGCATTCATAGGATAGGAAATTTGTTTCGTTTGGATATGTTTAAAAAAAAACTAGTATCATATATTTACTATCTGTAAGTTTGCTATAAAATAAAATAAAATTAGCCCCTGGGAACAAGCTTTTTGATCGTTCTTCCCAGTAACCATCCAAATAAATATCCCCTTTGACAGCCCCCCGGTATTTTAACTATACTAGGTATCCCATGCAGGTAATATACCTGGTACGTTTCAACGTTAGCAATTATTCATCGCGCAGTTTCGCGTACAGCGCGATAGGGCGTCAGGCAATCTGAAGCGGGAATTAATCCAGGCCCATTGTGGTGGAATGTTCGCCACACTATTGTCAATGTCTGGCGCCACAGCCGCGGCGAGATTAAAAATTAATTTGAGAGAGGTCCGTGCCAACTGGCTGGCAACGCCGCTCCGCGTGGGACGGGTTTGCTGCACCGAAAGATGGATTTCATTTTCAATTTCCTCCGTTTACCAACTACTAAGCCCGGATTAAGCGTCGCGAACTTTCAGCTAACTGGGCCTCAAATTCGACAGGCCCGGCGCACGGTGGGTTTATAACGTATTTTTAATTTTTGCTCTATAGCGCGAGTTGCCATGTTAATTCGCAAACCCGCCACCCCATGGAGTTATTGTGACAAGCGTCAGCACCACTATAACCTGTGAACAATGTAAGGCAAAGAGCGAGAGAGAAAGGGGCAGTGGCCAAAGCATTGGCCTGTTAGGGACCACCCCTCACAAGACTCCAAATTATTCGATGTGAGGTGGTGGTGTCAACTTACGAGTTATCTCCGTATTTAAAGGCGGTCATGATGAAGCAGAAGATATTTATTGATTGAATCGATTGAATATTGCCAGTTATAACGCTTGCTGAATTAACGAGTGCCCGGATTACTTTATCGAGACGCGAGGGTTGCGCGAAGGCGGTTATGTAGGAAAGTGGATGAGGAGTGTATGTGTGCTCCTAGTATCTTATACTGGGCACGGCTCGAGTATGTGGGATTACAGACTGATGCTTCGAGACTCAGGGAAAATAAGGAAAGGAAACCAAGGAGCCAGATCCGTTGAGCGACCTCGTAGAGGGGTACCGGATATGCCGTCGCAACCTTGGGAGAAGGTGATCAATCGGGGACTGATAATTTGGTTGCTTTTTGGCCGGTTTATATAGGCCGTGCAATGATGCAATTTGAAATATTCAGAGTAAAAGTATTGTTTCATCGTGCTGATTCATAGCTGCACGAATCAAAATAATAGCTGAATTGTTTCAGTGGATTTCACTGGAAATCGATGCATTTGTTGATCGTATGTAGTGGACTTAAGGTACGTTACAGACCAACGTGTAGAGCGGTCATCACACGTAGTATGCTTTCGAGCACAATTTAGAATTGAGTTTGCACTGTATCTCTACGTTTTGAGATCCTAGGAATTAAAACAAGTAAATATATTGAAAAGAATAAGAAACACGACTGCCGTTACAAATAGTGAACTATTGTATTTATAATAATTTTTTTTTCGATTTTTTTAATGAAATATATGTAGTTTATGTATTTATCCACATAGATGGATACATGTACATATATTTCCGGAACATACTTAATCAATCATTTGACACTAAAAACGATACATTTATATTAATTTATTGAGATTATAACATTTAGACAACTACTTAGTTGATATTTAGGCAGATAAGGTACCCTATGATACTCGGGATGACATAATGATTTTAACAATATCACACACTTCTAAATGGGTTAAAGCGTTTAGAAGTTATGGTGGAATAAAGAAACGGAAAACATACATATATAAAACCTAAACACATTACACTCCTTTTTTGTTGGGGAGTCGTGTAAAAAAGTTATTTCTTGAAAAGTCTCTCTGTGTGTGTTTGTGTGTGTGTGTGTGTGTGTGTGTTTGTGCGTGTGTGTTTGTGCGTGCGTTTGTATGTGTGTGTATCTAGCTATGTGTGTGTTTAGGTATGTGTGTGTTTGAATGTGTTTTTGTACCCATTGTGTCTCAAAAGCTATACTACCAATTAGGTCAAAATTACGTGCAAAAATAGTTGATCATAAATCTGCAAATACTGGTCTTAGAAAAATAAATTGGAATAAATTAAAAAAAAACTGCGTTTCATTTTATTACTGCGTTACACTTGCATTTCCTTGCACTGCGTTCCTGCGTTCCACTTGCATATTTAAATTTTTTGTTTAAAGTTAACCCATATCTTAGGTATACAAAAAGCAAATTAAACGGCTTTTAATTTAAAAAAAATATATAAACGGTTTTGATGAAATCGCCCACTGTGCGCGGGGCGCTATGGCGCCTATCCGATTTTATCTCATCTTTGGTCACATTTCGACAAATTGAATTGTGGCGGTAATTGAATTTTATCCCATTTTTCTATATCTTTGTCTAATCTATCGTAATCATTTTTGACGACGGTATTCGAATCCGATGTGACAATCTAACATCAAACGTGCTGTCACATTGAATTTTCTGATTAGGTTATCGAACCATTAAAAAAAAAAATATGTACTTTAAATATTGGGCCCTTACTGATAAAAAATATTTATTTAATTATTACAAATATTGACCCCCTATCATTATAGGAGTTTCTAAATTCCTGTGCTGTAAAACTCTCGTTGACAGCAACCAATGAATGCTTTGAAGGCGTTTTTCACCAACTCTTTAAAGTAGTTTTTTTCCCTTGTAAAATGTTATATAAATTCTGAAAAAAATCATAATTATAGGAGCAAAGTCTGGCAAGTACGGTGGGTGATCAAAAGCCTCCAGCCGGAACTTCTGCAACTTTGCGACTGTTTGCGGTGAAATCTGTGGTTATACGTTGTCATGAAGAAGCAGTGGCCATGAGCGGTTGACCAGGCTCGGTTATTTAATCACGAGCGTCTCCATCATTGTTTGCAGTTCTTAACAGTACACATTTACGGCAACTGCATAACCAGAATGCAAGAAGCTGTAATAGAAAACAACGGTACAGGATCTTATATTTGAACCTCTCATAACGAGCATACATAATTCGATCCACACTCTTACTCGTTAGGCGAAACAATTTTTCTCATACTCGTTATGTGATGTGCGAATTACTCGTTATGACGAATTACTGCAACTTACTCGTTATGAGAGATTCCTTATAGCATGCAGGTGAAGAACCTTGGTGGCCATTTCGACCAGAATCTGTCCTGGCATCACCATATTAGTGAGATGAGAGGAAAGATCTTTAACAGATATCATTCGCTGAAGAAGCTCTTAAATTTTCTCCCGGAGAAAAGTAAAGAGACAATCTATCAATCTTTGCTTCTTCCACTTCTTCATTATGGCGACGCTGCCTTTCTCGATTTGACAGAAGAGCTGGCCACCAAGGTGGAAAGGCTACAGAACATCTGTATCCGCTTCATTTCTGGCCTCAGAAAATATGACTATATTACGGAATATCGTAACAGACTGCAGTGGCTTACCACCAGGGAGACGAAACAGTTTAGAACTCTCTGCCTCTTATATAGAATCCTCGCGGATGACGTGCCGCTTTATCTCGCCGATAGGTTCACCGCGTTATCGGCGCACGGCCGTCCCCTGAGATCAGAGGGCAATAACCTGTTATCCATCCCTGGTCATAGCAGTCATTTTTTTCATACTCCTTCTTCGTGGAAGATGCACGACTCTGGAATGCTTTACCAAATGATGTTAGAACAGCCCCCAGCATCTCCTCGTTCAAGGCCAGGCTCAAGGAGCATATAACCCTAAAATCCATAAATTAACCAATCCACCTCTCCTCTCTCCTTTTTGCTTCCCTTTCCTACCTTCCTCTTCTTCCTTTCCTCTGCGTCCTTATTTAATTTTAGTCATTTGTTTTACTTCTTTTCATTATCTGTCTCTTTCTAGTTTCTGTTTGTTTCTTTTTATCATTTGTATTTTTTATTGTTCTTTTGCGTAGCCGACGTTCTAAATATGTTACAAACTTAAGCTATAGGTTATATTTTTATTTAAAATAAAGAGTTTATTATTAATATTATTTTTATTATATTATTATTATTATTATTATGAGAGGTTCCACTGTAATTCAAATTTCCAATTTACCATGGCTGCACAAACGAAAATATTTTAGCAAAAACAAACAATGGAAATATACAGCTGATTCTCAAAAAGAAAAATATGGCCTAATAATTTATTTGAATTTGAAATACCAACTAAAAACCCAAGTTGTCCAGTTCAAAACGGCCAATGTGATAAAGCAGCAGTTACATAGATAAGGAGCCAATATTATCCAGGAGCATTACAGACGAATCCGATTCGCTCTTGAATATTAAATCTAGAGTATACAAGTCCATAATAACCGACTTACATACATAAGCAAACTAATGCTGATAGTAAAAAAAAAATAAACCAAGTAAAACAAAGATAATTATAGAAATGAGATACCAGGGAGTTGCCTTTCAGCTTCCCGAGGGATATACAAAAGAATTCTCCCACTATATTCAGTCACACCGAATTGCTAAATAAAAGGGTTCAAAACATTACAATAATAAGTGTTTGCGAAGAGATTTTCGGAATCTCAGTTTCATGTCATTTTGAAAATCTTCGAAGTTCGTGGATAAATAAATGCTACAATCACAAGACATTCTTTTTTGTTAGACTATAAGGTATGGCAACGCTGTAAGATTCTGACGACTTAATCAACATTCAAAAGCGATAAGTATCGCTTGACTGCGTGCTTACATATTTATTTATTTATTTATTTATTTACTTATTTATTTATTTATTTATTTATTTATTTATGTATAACGTACAAGAACAAAAAAATACAAGGACATGCATACTGTTGTACATGAGGAATAATTAAGAACAAACATTATTATAGCGAAAAACATAGCTCTATGCATATAAATATGCTAGCATATCCGATATATTCGATATATTCCGAGCAAATGTTTTTAATTTCATTATTATTGCTTGTGTCATAACTTATAGGAAAAGTATTTTTATATCCCGGATGAAAGTTTAAATAGACTATCCATAAATAGGTTTTTAATATTTTTTTTATTCGTTAAAAAAAGTGCCAAAATATTAGTGTGTGTCCATAATCTACCGAACTTTTAATATAATAAAATGAAATTAGGAAAGTCATGTATTATTTGCTCTTTATAAAATGCCCGGTATAGTATAGTAAAGCTAATTAAAAGCGCTCTTGGCGGTATTTGACACAATCGTCGACCCGTCGATCGCGATGTGCAGTCGGTATAAAATACGATTTGTCTGTTGGATATAAACATGCTATCGAGCGCGACGCGACAGTCAGCTATTTCAGGAGTGCTGTGGCGACTGCACTCATCGCGGCATTCGGCCCATCTGATATTTGCACTGGCTTATTTCGTCCAGCCTCTAATATGAAGAAAACCGTAGACGGGCACATCCAAACATCGTCATAGCCGGAGTCTGTGCTATAAGCTGAATATTGTCGTAGCTGAAACAAGCTGCGCTGTTCCTAATAGTTCTGTGCAGCTTAGATGGTTATAACATAACGCTAATGTCATCTGGCATGCCCAACTCACAGTCAAAACTAGATTCTACCAGTAGCATCCTCGTAGAGGGACTTAACCCGTCTGAGCCGCCACGGAAGATAATGGTTTCTTTCAGCATAGGCCATAAGATCCAATAAGTTCTTGGGTCGGCCTATTCCTATTTAGCCTCCTTGTGTGAGGGACCACCTCGGGAAGGACTCTCGCGTCTCAGGCGTCACGGTTGGTGGATTGGTTTCTCCTGGGATTTCCCTCCGGTGCTACTGGACGGTTTGTGCACCGTACGGAGTCTGCCAATCGGTTGTGTACTCTGACTAATTACTGAAGGAGTTTGGAGACGATAGAAATACACTGTCTCCCAAGCAGCGGAGGTGGATGTCGACCAGTTGTTATGCCACTTTTGAAAAGACATATAGGCCACTCGATCCCGATTGGCATTACGGGCATTGCACGCCCAGATCCTCGATAATTTCATATTGAATTACTGCTGTATTACAACAAGTTGAGGCCGCGAAAGCCACTTTGGCCCTATAACCAGTCGGGAGGACGGAGGTGTCCTAAAGGTTAATTAGAGACTCTCACGGGCATGTTGGCGTAGTTATACGGTGAACTGTGTCGTACCTAAGTCTCTGCGTTCACCCCACGATGGAAAGTTGTTTTTTTATTATCCTGCGCCACCCTCAAAGTTCACGAAACCCTAAAAAAAGGAGCCTATGCTAAACATAAGCTATGCTAGTTCGATTGATCGATCGATCAATCAATCAATCAATCATCAATAATCAATTTAACAATCAATCATCAATCATCAGTCATCAATCAATCATCAATCATCAGTCAATCAGTTATCAATAAATCTATCAATCAATTATCATCAATCAATCATCATCAATCATCATCAATCAATCATCGTTAAATAATTACAATCAATCAATACTCATTTAGGAGTAATAATAATCATCAATCAATTATTATCAATCAATCATCATCAATCAGCATCAATTAATCGCCATCAATTATAAATCAGTCATTATCAATCAATCATCATTATATTACTAATAAGTTAATCATCAATCAATCATCAATCAATCATCAATCAATCACCAATTAATCAACCATCAATCAATCAATTATAAATCAATCAATCATCATCAATCAAACATCGTGAATCAATCATCATTAATCAATCACCATGAATCAATCATCATTAATTAATACTCATCAATCAATCATCATCAATCAATTATCAATCAATCAATCTGGTATAAAATTGCAAAATTAGGCATGTTCGGTAATTATAATCTTATATAATCGAGAATATATATTCTCGACCAGAAATTACGATTTATATCTTATTTCATGGCAACGAGCAAATGAAGTATTTTATTTTTATTTTCATTTAATGGCTGGCTGATAGCGAGCCCAGCAATGGATTATCGTCCTTTTAAAGAGTGGATATATTCGAATTTCAAATCGAACTTTCGGTATGTCATTCCGCATTTAAGAGACGATTCATTGTGATTTTTTTCATTGTTTTTGCTTTAATTTGTCTTAAATAAAGACATTTTATTTTGGTTTGCAAAAGGATACGCTTTGTTTTTGAGATGTGGATGAAGGGCGATCGTTCTCCAGCGATAAAGGGATCCCATTAAACCTACATTGCACTGTCGAAAGTGGTGCTCATCCAGGAATACATCTCATTTAAAATAAGCATTTCCCAATCCAGTCCGGGAAAACCTTCCAGCTATGTAAGTGGCTTTTATTATTTTTATTTTTTCATCAAAGTGTCATCCTTTAAACTAATTCTTAAAAAAAGAAATTTTCCAAAAAACCAATGAAATATATATATATATATATATATATATATATATATATATATATATATATATATATATATATATATATATATATATATATATATATATATATATATATATATATATATATATATATATATATATATATATATATATATATATATATATATATATATATATATATATATATATATATATATATATATATATATATATATATATAAATATATATATTGTGTCATTGCATAAGCGGCATTTGCGATTATAAAGCGCCGATTGTCACCGCAGGGGCCTATCTATGGTATTTATATATCGTTCGGCGTCCTGCCCGCCTCACATTGCACAGAGTAATGAATAAATGCACGTTCCGTGTAAATCCGACGTCGCTCCGGCGGCGCATATTCAATGCACAAACTCTGCATGCATTTGGACTGTCTATATCAATTTGGAGGGACCGCAGGAATAGCTGGCGGCGACCGGTGAAATTTCATTTAAAATAATGGCGGCGACGTCGAAAACCAATACGCCTATAAACGGATATGATTTTAATTAGGTAACGTCCAGTGAATTCGTTAGGATGTAGGTGTAATGGATGTACTGAACCATGTACGTACCTATTCGTTGCAGGCTCAAACGTCACACCACTAAATTAACACGTAAATATTGGGCCTAACCTATGAAGTTACTGCTCTATAAGAGAAATTTAGGGACAAAAATTTTGTATTTAAAAATATATATTTAATTAATTGAAATATTGACCCCTATTATCTATGCAGATTGGTCAGTTTAATGGGAGTTGCCTAATTGCTTTCCTGTAAAATAGTCGTGGACAGAAACCAATGAATAGTTTGAAGGCTTTTTTTACCAATTCCTCAAAGTTAATTTTTTTCCCTTGCAAAAATGTATCTAAATTCTGAAAAAAAAAAAAACAATCTCTATTGGAGCAAGATCTGGTAAGTACGGTGGGCGATCAAGAGTCTCCAGCCGAAACTCCTGCAACTTTGCGACTGTTTGCAGTGAAATCTGTGGTTATATGTTGTCATACAGAAGCAGTGGCGATGAGTGATTGACCAGGCTCGGTTATTCGATCAAGAGCTTCTCCATAATTGTTTGCAATTCTTGATAGTACACATTTATAGTAACTGTATAGCCACACTGCAAGAAGATGTAATAGAAAACACCGGCACAGAATCCCATATGAAAACAGTGCATATTTTCAACTATACCATCGTTGCACAAACGAAAATATTTGATCAAAAACAAACGACGGAAAGACAAATAAACAGCTGATTCCTAAAAAAAATAACCTGGCCTTCAATTAAAATTTATTTGAATTTGAAATTCCAACTTAAACCCAAGTTATCAAAGTACAAAATAGCCAGTGTGAAAGAATACATACATAGGTAAGTACCCAATATATTTAAATGTATGAAAACACGATTACAGAAAGTAAACTATAAATAGGATAGAAAACGGTAGACTACCCTAGACAACGGCGGCTGCAACGTCACCGAAACGTCGGGTGCTACAAATTTCACGAGGTAAATTCGTTTTCTATTATATTTATAATGTCAAACAACCGCGATAGTCTTCGATTTTATAGAAAGTAAACTCTTGTATGTAACTATGTTTATTACGGTTCTTTTATGAAATATTTCTGATTTATGTATTTATCCACATAAATACATGTATATTTCCGGTATGTACACAATCAGACCTTTCATTTGACCCCAAACACGATATTAATATATTGACATTTGGACATTTGTACTTTTAGACTTCTCCATACTTGATATATGAACAACTAATATTTCCTATAACACTCAAGATGACAAAACAATTCTAACAATTCACTTCTAAATCGATTCAAGTGTTTAGAATTTATGGCGGAAAAAACGGAAAACATACATAGATCAATCCTGAACACATTACACTACTTTTTGTTGAGGAGTCGTGTAATGGCTAACATGTAAGCATGGCTAAAGGAACCATTATATATATATTTTTTTTAGGTCCATGAACTTTATCAGGAAAATATTAAACGTTATTTCCTGGCAATACATCCGCATAGAAGTGGCCAACAGTAATTTCATTTGTTTTATTTATTCCTTATCGTTGTAAACATGTCTAGTATTTGGTATAATTCATCTAGTGTTTGGTATAATTCATCTAGTGTTTGGTATAATTCTTTACTTCAGTAATATTACTTTAAGCATTACATTGGGTTTGATTGCGTTTCTTCGTGAACTAAAATCGGAAATTAGTCCGTGTGAACTTGACAGAGCTATACGCTAGACCGGAATGTGAAATGATCGGTTGTCACTTTTCGAATTAAAACTACCCACGAAAGATAAAACATCTGAATGTAACACCGCACGAAATGTGTTATTCGGATGTGTTATTCAGTTATTCGGATGAGTATAAGTTCGACAGGTAGTTTTTATTGATGATCGTTCGTTTCATATTCCGCTCTAACGTATTGCTCTATCTCGTTCGTTTGAACTAATTTCAGTTTTACTTCACAAAGAAACGCAATCGGGCCCATTTTTTTTGTACACGCATGGACAGTTTTTGTATTTTTTTGCTTATTATATTCTTATTTTCTTACTTCTAATATTATATTGAATTTCTTGGTGCGCTTGGTGCAAATTTCGTGGTCATGCGATGGTCACTAATAATCAAGATATTTTGTTGCCAGACAGCTGTTGCTGAAATTCTGTCCCGTAGTTTGGCATTACTTCAGAACGGCTTCTGCCAAGGCTTCTTTTGTTATTGGAGCAAATTTTCAAAGGCGATAAATTCTCGGTCAAGAATGTTGATAGTTGGAACAAGGCTTGGCTGAGCGATACTAAGGTTAATAATGTACACTAATAATATACGATAATAATATACGATATTAAGGTTAATAATTTCTTCCCATTCTTCTTTATGGATCAGAAACGTGGACGTTACTACAATCGGACCTCAAAAAGTTCGAAGTCTTCCAAATGCGATGCTTGAGGCAAATTCTCGGTGTCTCACTCCGCGACCGAATTCGAAACGAGACCATTAGAGAAAGATGCGATCTAGTAACAACGATCGAAGAAGAAGTACAAAAACGTCGACTACGATGGCTCGGCCTTGTTTGCCGAATGAATGATAATCGCATGCTACGTAAACTTCTTTCGCGAGACCGTCCGACAGAATGGAGAATTCAGCGATCGGCACTGAAGAAAACCTGGCTAAATAACATCAAAGACGACCTTAAAAATCAACGATTATCGGCTAGGGATGCTCGAGGCGTGGCAAAAAATCGTCAAGAATGGAAGCGAATCGTGAAGTACGAGATCCAGCGGCACCGACAACAGCGATTTTGGCTGCGAGGGTGACCCCCTCCCCAATCGCCGGCTACGGAATAAATAATAATAATAATGTACGCGATAGAAAGGTTAAATTAATAATGCGCGGTAAGTTTTTATATACCCACAAGATGCCTATTTGTGAAACTTCGACGGGAGACCTAAACGTGACTTTGATGGAGGACCGCACGAGTGTCTAACTGTCATACTGCAAAAAAATCCCGCTAAGAAGATATTTGTACTAGGACACAGAAAGGCACCAGCATTGAAGAGAAGGATAAACCCTATATTTGGCATTTCTCCTTTCACTCCTTGTTGTATGCTTTCGCGTCCGATTTTCCGGGCGTAATTTTGCAGATCGGTTCCGTGAGCGTGATTCAATTATAGATCTCGCAACTTTTAACCCGACAATGGCAGGACGGCCGTCGCGTCGGGTGCACCTCCCGACTAGCAGCCAAGCGGCCGCCGCGGCGGCTTCTTTTTTCAGCCGTTTTTAAAATAACCCCCGTTCCCCCTGTCTAGGTTTGTCAAATGCGAGCGAACCAATTAAGAGGCACTTGTTTGGATTCGCGCCTTTTTTTTTGTATAAGTCGGACAGCCCGGGTTCCCTCTACACCAGTAGCTCCCAATGTGTTGCATGACATTACATACTTTTATATAACACACTAGCTGACCCGTGCCCACTTCGTTGGGCGGTAAAACATTTTACCTGTGATGAAATTATGAGTGTGGTTCGATTAGTGCTGAGTGCTATGATTTATTTCCTGACTGACAAAAGAAGGGTTATATTTTTACTGCATATGTATGTATGTATTTGCATGCCAATTTGACTATATTACCATTATTTGTGAGTGTCTTCTTGTGAGTGTCTTATTTGTGAGCGTATTATCTCTTTAACTAATTATGCAGTAAAAGGGAAATTAAATACAGTAAAAGGGAAAAGTCTACTGTTTTAAACACTTGAGACGATAAATTTATTTATTTTGATGAGAATTCATAATTGTTGATAATATGACCACTAAAAATGACCTAACGATTTAAATTATTTTTTTAATATAAAATACTACTTTTTGTGACTTAAATATAAAAGTTAGACATATGCTGTCGCTGACTTTTTTGTAGGCATTATCAAGCTCTACAACTTTTCTCTAGAACTTAATCATATATCTCTCATCGTTATGGCAGCGTTAGTTAGAAACATTTTCGTTCGACCGCGTATTCTCCGACTTACTTTGCAAATCCGACTACCACGAAAAAGTATTTCAATTTTTCGAATTAATATATAGCCTATGACACTCACAAATAGCGTGGCTTTCTATTGGTAAAAGAGTTTTCAAAATCGGTTTAGTAGATCCAGAGATTACTTCCTACAACGTCACAAACTTTACCTCTTTATAATATTAGTATAGATTACGGTATCTCTTGAAGCTTCTTAACTCTTAGAAAGCTAGCCACGGGAATGAAAGTCACGACGGCATGTTCTTAAACTCTCGAAATTTTCTTTGTAAGGGTTGTTAGTGCACGCATACTGATGTATAATGGTGGCTTATTTAATGAAGGCGACTTTTTTCGCATATAATTTACATAAGCGAGCCTTCATTAAATAAGCCCCGACGAGGGAACTCCTCAACGGTCAACAGCACAGACACAAAATTTTATATGTGTATTCAATTACGACAGCTCGTTCTAAGTGGTTGACCCAGTGTCCTACCCAGGTTCGCACCCCATGCGTGGAGGCCGTCGGATGGGTGTTGACCCGTGAGTGTGACCGACCCTGAACACATGGGTCATCGTGGCCACCTCATCATGGGCCCATTAGCTCCAAAACCTCCATTCTACAGTACTTAATAATCGTCATCGTTGAAATACAGTGTCATACGTTGACTGAATATTCATGACTTTATTAAAATGTATTAATGCCACCGGGCGGAGTGTTGCAGCATCAAAATCTGGAGGGAGGAGTTATAAATGGCTGAGCTATGCACGGAATGCATTGTCGAGATTATATACTGTTTATCGGGTAGTTTGGCTGAAGTTTATACGCCCCGATGCGCCTTGTTACTTCGCTATTAGTATAGCAAACTTCAAGTAGGTATATGTGATAGTTTATACAATACTTCCGTTCTTGTTCCTGTAAGATGCATGCTAATAATGTCGATATTCTAGGTAACTTTGGGAGTTTACATTCGAAAATTCACATTATAACATGGCAATACACGATAATTGTAAGACCCATATATTTACGAGAGGCATTCAAATAAATGTAAGAAAGTGGTACATACTCAATAGAACTAAAAACAATAATGGGAGGCATCGATATGACATCCGCTTTATTAAAAAAGTATATTCTATTTATTTAATAATTTATTAGTCCACATAAAAATACACCGTTAGCACACATAGATTGTGATGCTCCTAACTAGAGCCTGTTCTAAAGAGAACACCAATACAAATGATTGTAAAATACATAACGTTCAAAATCAAAAATATAATCAGAATTAAATTAAGTTAAAATGAAATTTACACTACAACAAAACAATTTTACAATTATAAACAAGTAATAATAAATAATCATTTATAATAATAACTAATAATATTAAAATATTTTGCAAAAATACATATATACCTACTGGGCCTGATTGCGTTTCTTTGTGAACTAAAACTAAAATTAGTCCAAGCGAACGAGACAGAGCAATACGTTAGTGCGGAATATAAAACGAATGATCGTCGATAAATACTACCTGTCAAACTTATACTCGTCCGAATAAATTCGAGCATATTTCGTGCGGTGTAAGATTTAGATGCTTTGAACTTAGCGGGCAGTGACAACCGGTCATCTCACATTCCGCTCTATCGTATTGCCCTGTCTCTTTCACACGAACTAATTTCCGATTTTAGTTCACGAAGAAACTCAATCGAGCCCATTGAGTACTTAAATACAGTATATATCGTGTAATTTATTATAATTATTTACTGTGTAATTTATTTTAAAACAGTGATAATTATTTTATATCTCTCTCCTACCAAGGTTTATTAGCCATTATGTAAGATGATATTTTTGTTCTTTGCTGCTAATTTCCAATATGTCCTTTGTACTCATGATATTAAGCATTCTTGGAGCAAGAAAGCTAGGGACGTTGTCCAAAGACGTTAGACGTTTCGGCACTTCAAAGTATCCCTTATAGCGACCGGATCTCTCACTGTTTTCCGAAAATACACAATATTCGTCTCCATTGGTGTTTTTGAGATGAAGTATTGCTTTGAGGCAATACAACCGTCTCAAATCAAGCAAATCGTGCCTCAAGAAACAGGTCTTCAGAAGGGTAACGCCTAGGCTTTCTTATAATGATTATCCAATTATTGATGCCTTTTGGACAACGTTCACTTTCTGGAGGAGGGTTTTTTCGCAAGCTCCCCATCCAAGTATACCGTATAATATTATTGGTTGGCATATAGCGTAATATATTGTTTTTAAATAAGGTAGGCCCAGAATATCTCGCAATTGAATAAATAAATAAACCAATTTTCTTAGTAACTAATAAATAAATAAACCAATAATCGAAATTTCTTTTCACTAGACACCCAGTATGTAATTCCTATTGTAGGTGTCTACAATTATTCCGAGATATTTTATCTCTCTGCATTTCTGTTGCAGTCGTGAATAAACCGAGCATCTTTTTTTATACACGACTGCCTAATTAATAGGAGTGTATTGTGTTCAGGGTTCATCTATTTATGCTTTCCGTTTTTTATTCCACCAGAACTTCTAAACGCTTGAACCGATTTAGAAGTTTGTGATGTTGTTAGAATCGTTATGTCATTCCGCGTGTCATAAGTACCTTAACTCTCCAAAAATCAAATAAGTAGTTGACAAATATATTAATGTAAACCAGTTAATATATTAACTGGTTTACAAGCATATTTGTAAGCAGTCTTTTAACCCTTAGAGCCCCAATTGGCCGATATCGGCCACAGCACGATTCAGCGTGACGGCCCCGTTTTAATTTTATTTTAATTTAATTTGTTTTATTTTATTAAGTTGTTTATATTATTTATTTTAATTATGGGTACAGTGATTTGGCAGTAATTAATGTTTTTGTGAGACAGTGTCATAATAAAATTTTTTTACTAATTTTTACAAAAATTTTTGGGACATAATAATAAATAAATAATAAACTCTTTATTTGCACTTAATAAGTATACAAAAAAGGCGAGCTTATTGCCACATGGCAATGTCTTACAGCTAACCTAAACATAGTGGTACATGCGCGCATTGTGAAAATAAATATTATTACATAACATACAGACAAGTGGAAGAATTTAAGACTAATATCAACTTGTCGGGACATCAACTTGTCAATCGGCTGACGGGCCGAGACCTTAAGGGTTAAAGCGGGTCTTAATTTGCGCTTCTTTTACATGTTATTTTTATAAAGTTGAGCTAATGTTTCCATTTACCTACTTTAAAACCTACGAAAAAAACCGAAGATAGGAGTATGACGCTAAATTCACATAAAAATACAAATTTTTCGTGGCGCTTTTAAGTTTGTGATAAAACGGGCTTTATTGAAAAAGAAGAATGTTTCTAAACCTACCAAGAAACCATACTTAAAACTTGGAATGCCCCGATTATATACGACGAAATTGAAAAGCAGCACATTCCCGGTAAAGCGTTTCAAATATACGAGGTAATTTCAGGGAAAACATTTTCCCTGCGTCTTAATTACATTCCCACCCAGCGATGTTAACAGGAGAACAATAAAGTTTTCAGGGAAGGTAGGGGTAACTTGCCGTCTGGCTGAAGGTAACAGAATTTTCCTACCTGCTTAAAACTTTGTAAATACAGAGTTTAATGAACGTGGAATCACCTTTATATTGACACAATTTTTCTAACGCGTTCGCTGCGTAGTATCAATTTATATAGGTACTAGCTGCGCCCAGCGGTTTCACCCGCGTGGTGATGGAAAATTGTGATAATGATGATAGAAAACCATATATCTTTATAAATTATAGCCTATGTGTTATTCTGATGTGTAAGCTATATTATTGAAAAGTTTCATCAAAATCCATTCAGTAGTTTTTGCGTGAAAGAGTAACATACATCCATACATACATACAAACTTTCGCGTTTATAATATTAGCAGGATGTTCCAGCTAACTAGGACTGTACTCAGTGGCGTTACTACACTAAACGGGCCCCGCTGCAAAATTTAACAAAAGCCCCCTCCACTACTTACCTTAATTATGGCGAATAGAAAGAATTTTTTGTATACCTAGCTACATTGAAACTTATATTTATATATTTTATTTTATTTATTTAAGAATTAATTACTATAAAACATTGATCTGCATAATAAAAATAACAGGAACTTGATGGTAAAACCTTAACATTTTGCTTATTTGTTGCTGTCACCCAACTGGTAAAAAGTTTTACCGCCCAACGAAGTGGGCACGGGTCAGCTAGTTGTATTATATAATAATATGGTAAATAGACATGTATGTAGGTACCCTAATACGATTATAAATACGATTATAAAAATAATGATAAAGAATAATAAATAATATTAATTATACATAAGATATGACAATCCCTCCCTTCCATTTCCATTCCCCTATTGTACTTATACATTTAAATTTAGAAATGCTTCTTTTTCCTTTTTTCCTTTTTTAAAAAAAAGGTTATAAAATTATTATCTTTTAAATAGGTGATGTAAAAATATCTTTTAAATATCTCAATAGGTTTAAATTTGAAATGTATTAATGGTTATATTAATGTTAAATTATAAAATGTTTTCTTATAAAATGAATATGCTGTATACATTTAGCTAATAAAAAAATAAATAAAATATATGATTATATGGGTAATACTTTTATATACACAACATTAATTTTAAAATCAACCGTTATACATATATATGCTTTACTAAGTTTTTAGATTTAGACCGCCATAATTCAAATAACCATTTATTAATAATATCTTTAAAATGTTGAGTGTTCTTTAGCTGTTTCCATTTCTACTCTATTTCATTGTGTAACCTGGCCCAAGGGAAAAAGCCTGTCGTTGGGAAAATTAGGATACCTTTTTTAAGCTATTTTATCAATTTATTCACGCATAAGATCTTAACGCAATTACAGCACATCATCGTCTTGTTTTCTAGTTTCAAATTACAGATATAATTACTCTCCCCAAATTGGATTAATCTGCTATGAAATAGAACACTTTACGTGCAAGGAGTAATTATATAAATCCCTAAACTCAATTAGCGTAGCATAACCCTTATTCCCGTTTTCTCTCTCTCACTCTGTCTTTCTCTCGCTCTCTCGACACTTAAAACGTTTACGATGTATTATCATTCTGCCTCCTTTGATCTTCGCCTTCATTACTCTCTGGAATAATTGAATTCAGCCGTAAATTTTCAGTGATTTTGTCGTCGCTTACATTTTGCTTTAACATTTCAGACTTTGATGCGTGAGCACCAGATTGGTTATGACATGCCCGTCAAAGAATTTAAAAAAATCGGACGGGGTTGTGTTCGCGTTATCTGCATTTATCTGCTGCACGCCAATGGTCCTTTATCGCATCGATTCGACTCGTCTCGATAAATATCGGCTCGGAGACCCCTTCGCCAGGGCGTTGATTATTTATGTATTTATTTATTTCCCAAACAAAATTAACCTTACAGATGATTCCAAATCGTTAATTATTTTTGTAAGCTATTATTCTAGATTATAAATATTATTCTACTATAGACTATTATTATATTTCTACTATTAATACTATTATTATTGCTCTACTCCATTACTATTTTACTATCATTATTATTCTCATATATAGACTATTGTTCTAGACTATAGCAAACGAGACAGAGAAATACCTTAGAGCATAATATTAAACGATTATACTTCCATATATCTAATGATTATCTAACCTTTCTTATTATACTAGTTACTACTTTTTAACAATTTTAATACTACATACTATTTAGTCCTAACATAAATACTGTAACAACATTAATTGCGCCGCGAGTATTAGTCGAATTGCGTATTTTACGTATGTTTGTTGACAACTGGTCTTTGTGAAATTATGCACAATTAGTAAATTTAGTATTTGTTTTAACGTCGTCATGGTGTGGACCGACAAAGGAAATCGTGTCGCAGTTATTGCGCTTCATCGGTGCAAAGTCGAGAAAAGAGTGATCTTCCGAGTGCTCCAGCCGCTCGAAATCAGCCGTATCTTTGTGTGCCGTATCGGTGCATCAAATTATTCGAGGATACTGGTGACATTCAAGACCGCAAGCGGTCCGGCCGTCCTCGAACTATTTGTGCCATCGAAGGCCATTGAAGCCGTGAAGCATCGGATTTTGAGAAATCCACTCCGAAAACAGAGGACTATTGCGAGAAAAATTAATATGAATTCGATGTCCTTGAGCCGCATCATCAAAAAAGACTTGGGTCTTGGGGCCTACAAACGCCGCACAGGACAATTGCTTATGGCCGCTCTGAAGGAAAATAGAGTGAAAAAATGCAAACGGCTGTTTGTCTAGTACGCGGGTTGGAGGTACAAACAAATCCTGATAAAAAAAAATCACGGCGCAGGAGAAGTTCAACATGCAGAATGATAGGGTGTACGCACACTCATCTATAGAGGCCTCCCAGGTCATTCCAAACTTCAGCTAGAGTTTATCGACGGACAATCGTGAATCATGTTGTGAAATCCCTTAACCAAACAAGGTTTCAAAACCAGCATTGGATATTCCAGCAAGATTCGGCGCCGGCACACGAGGCCATAACCACCCAACGCTGGCTGCAGCGCTGCATGTACCAGCATATTCGTCACCAGATGATTGGCCTGCTGGTAGTCCCGATCTAAGCCCGTTTGATATAAACTATAGGTTGTTTTGGAGGACAAAGGGTGTCACAGAAGATACAGCAACATCGAAACCCTCAAGTCTGCCCTGGTCGAAGCAGAGAGTAGTTTCCCTCTATATGAGCTGCGTAATTCGATCGACGACTGGCCGAGGAGACTCAAGGCCTGCATTAAGTCCAAAGGCGTCCATTTCGAATGATACTATTATTTTTATAAACTATATTAATATACCTATGAACAATAAAAAATTGTAATAGAAATGTTACGCCGTTATGTTTTAATTTCCAAAAAATCGTGTAACAGTATTTATGATAGGACGTACATATTTGTCTAATTACTTGATTGCTAAGAAATACCATTACCGTACTTTGCAGTTGTGCTAAGTTCACCGTCCAAATATCAAATTCTAGCTCAGTCGAACATTTATATACTAAACAAAATACTATAATTTTATACTAAACAAAATATATTTATTTTAATGTATTGATATTTCGACATTTGGACAAACATTTTTTTGACATTTGGACGGTTTAGGCACGTAGGATGACATAACGATTCTAATAATATCACACTCTTCTAAACCGGTTCAAGCGTTTAAAAGTTATGATGGAATAAAAAAAATCGGTTGTCTGTAAAGTCGGTTTACTGACGATAGTTGAACGTGACAACGTCATAAGAAAATACTGATGGTTGCATTTGAAGCAGTTACATTTAAGATTCTGATATTATTTATTACAAACACCCAAAAATATATGCTTTTATACTCACCGATTTGACTACAACATGTAAATGTATTATTGTACAGTAA
Organism: Micropterix aruncella; assembly: GCA_944548615.1. Taxonomy (NCBI): domain Eukaryota; kingdom Metazoa; phylum Arthropoda; class Insecta; order Lepidoptera; family Micropterigidae; genus Micropterix; species Micropterix aruncella. The sequence continues at coordinate 35,681,641 of OX155955.1, read as the reverse complement.
TATAATTTTCTATAATTGTTTATTGTTTAAAGTTTATTGTTTTTTTTAAATTTGAAAGTTTGAAATCTCAAACTGTTAAATAACGGTTTGAGAAGCATTTGAGCACGCTGCGCCATCTAGCGGTAGGTGATACGTCGTAAATAAACAACCATTTTACCAACCGCTAGATAGCGCATCGTAATGATAGCTTTTCATACTTTTTTTTTAAATAAAAGTTGCTTACTTTGTTACACTTTGTTGTACCCACAAGAAAATTGTCCGTTCAGTAATAACATTCCGTATATCAAGAATACATATAAAATTATGTCAAGAATTTAAATTAATCTAGTGGTTTTCATTCGTACTATTTTAGACTGAGGTTAATAAATAATTCTTGTCGCAACCGGTAGACGGCAGCATTTATATTGAATAATAAATATAATAAATGGAACGCCTCAGAGCGAGGTAACGCCGCATGAGTCATGTTTTTTCGTACATGCAGCAGGCTCCATCGATTTATAAGACGTTGTCACGTCAAAAAACAGGGTTTGATCATATAAATAAATACAAACGGAGCTGCCATGGAATTCACCGACCGGAGTCGGGCCCATCATAATACTATTTTTTACACTTCTGTGAGCAGTGGATTCCGGACTTACGAACCGGCTGTGGTAGGTTTAGGACAGCTGTCTTGCCACATGTGAGCGTTCACCTTGCCACCCATTCACTCCCCCTTCGAAGCCATAGAATTTGAGATGCGCAAATCGCAGTTTTAGATAATTTTTCTAAGAAAGAGTTGATTATTTTTCTGGAAAGGCCAAGATCTTTAAAGAGGTGAAATAGAGATTTAGCTGGCAGGCCACGAGCGCCAACTTCCACCGCGTGAAGGTGAACAGTGAAGCCGTTCCGGGTTACGGCATTTGCAAGATCATGGTATTTATTTAATTTGTACTCGTGGTCTTTTGGGATATTTGATTCCCATGGAACAGTTAATTCTACAATAAGAGCCACCTTCCGAGATAGAGAGTAAAGAGTTATATCTGGACGGAGGGCTGTGCATCCGAGACTTTCAGGGAATTTATACTGCTTAGAGACCGAATCAACCTCCAGAATCCAATCTGTAGCTTTCTCGATTATTGAGAAAGGTTTTGTAGTTAAATGTTTTTTGCCTTTAGAGCCATCCCGCACAAACTGTATTGGGGGTTTGGAGGATACTGTCAAAGCCTTGTTGGCACGAGCCACTGAGAGACTAATTACCTCGCGAATAACAGCGAGAACTTTGTCATGGCGGTAAGTGTACCGTCCTTGATCTAAGGCCACCTTGCAGCCAGCTAGAATGTGTCTAGCTGTGCTAGGGGTATTGCTACAGAGGGGACAAGAACTATCCTCGGCAAAGCTCCAACGAGCGAGGTTACTGGGGTCTGGATTATTTTCCGACTACAATTGTGTAATTTTGTCATTTACCCCAATGTTGGATCAGAATGAATCCGTAAGATCCAAAATGGTTATTCAAAAATCGGTAGTATTTTGTGGAGTGTAATAATTAGGCACTTTGTATAATTTATTTTGCTAAATTTGTTTCTTTATACTCTTTATTGTGAAAATGTCACAATGGGCGGGTTTATTGTCATATGACAATCTCTTACAGCCAACCCTACTATGACGTGTTATATGTATGTGTGCGTGTAACATGTCTGTAAGTGTGTGTCTTGTTATTGCATTCGATCGACAGAATTGAAAATGCAATTCCGTTAATTTGATCCCAACGGAAAATGGTGACCCAGCCGGGAATCGAACCCGGGACCTTACAATGTAAGATCAGGCGACCTAACCACTATGCCACCGAGCCGTGTTAAATTACCGGGCCGTGTTAAAAGACCGGGCTAAATTAATATTCCAAATTAATATTCTCTTCGTTGCTAAGGCCTACCGGACCTATTTCTGATGGCCGCGAAGAGGAAGCACGAAAAAAAAAATTAAACTGTCAAATGATGAATATCAAAACGTATCTCGTAATACGGCGATTTATATTAAAGACACTGCTTTCTCCTTATATGAGAGCAGAGGGTCGCGGCACGTACGCTATGACACTCGGGAGGACTAAACGATTCTAACAATATAACAAATTTCTAAATCTGTTCAAGCGCTTGGAACTATGGTGGAATAAATAAACGGAAAACATATCTTTTTTTTTTTTTCCTTCAAATAAGCCAGTTGGTAGGAATCCCTACTCTTGGTATAGTCAAGTTGAATAACTGGTATTTATGTGGTATAATATTTTTTTTAAATATCGACTATTATTTTTTTAATTGTAAAACAATTAATATTTCAATTTAAAATAAAGATTTAAGATTTTTTTAAAATAATTGGAGCTGCTCAAATACTGCAGATAGTCAAAATATAAAAACGAAGAGTCGGTTATAAAACAGTAAAATTAAAATTATAAAAAATATAAAATTAAATCAATAACAATGTCGCAATAGAAATGGACAAAATAATTTTTTATATTGTAATCCATCTTTAATAATCAATGATTGTATTTAGTAAGGTAAATAATCAAAATTAAAAAAAAAAAAAAAAACAAAAATAAGAAAAAAATGTAATTTAAATAATTATGGAAGATTAGGAAAATCAATACCCTCAAAGTCCTTAACAGAATACATTGCGTTCTTAATAAGCATATCCTGGACCTTGCTCTTAAATTGAACGTCTCCAAGACCCCTGACGCACAATGGAATCTTGTTATAAAATATATTGGACTGATACAGGAAACTATTTCTAACCTTACTTAGTCGCACTTTGCAAGGACGCAAGTCTTGTTTGTTTCGCGTGTTGTGCGAATGAACATCCGAATTTGTTGGAGTGGTGCTGATATTTTTTCGTGCGTACATAACACCCTAGTATATATAAGCGGCATGGCACATAACACCCTGGTATATACATAGTTGAATCCTGGACACATAACATTCTTTTTTTGGGCAGTAGTGTAAACAATAGGATGAAATGGAAAAATAGGACTACATCAAAAGGAAAATTAGGACTACATCAAAAATCGAATGTTAATAAACTGAAAAAGTCAATTATTACAATGTGCAATAAAATATAAATAAAAAATTTAAAATGAGAAATAATGATTTGCATCTAATAATCATAAAGAATGCATTTTATATGTCGCCAAGTAACTACGAGTATAATCAAACTGACGAGTTCCCCATTTTCTTTTCTTATAAGAGATTTTCACGAAATATGGGACAATTCAAGGGGCGCTTCATCGTCTATTATGATTATATGGTCCATTAGCGGGAAAACTCGGACGATGTAGGGATTAATCTTGCGCCCGTGTCAAGTGAAAGCAGAGTGAGAGGTTGAGGCGGAGACGGTAATATAAGTCAAACGCTAGCGAGCGACCGCCCAAACTTCGCAACGGGAAGTGCAAACTATTAAGCAATTTGCTTTACAAACTAACAAGAACATATAAGCAAAGCCAAATGTTGATTTTCACCGAATGACTTTGTCAGTTGAGGTGAGGCGAAGTCGGCATAGAAACTTTGGCAGATGAAATAGCCTGCAGCACTGATTTACAAACATATGTTTTGCTGATGACATGAAGATTTTCAAAATAATTAAATCGCTCGGTGATGTCTCCGACCTTCATGCGGACCTTTCAAGATTGGACAGTTACTGTCTCTCTAATAAAATTGACCTCAATCCATCCAAGTGCACCGTTGTCACCTACACCCGTAAAAAACTATTTACTCTAGCCTCTTACTCATTAAAGTTTTATACCTTGCAGAGATGCAGCGTGGTTAAAGATCTTGGTGTCATTCATGATTCTCATCTACTGTTCGATAATCACGTTCAATCTATTGTTTCTAAAGCTTCCAAAGCTTTAGGTTTTGTTATGAGGAGTGCAACTTGCTTTCACCGTGCTAAAACTTTCAAAATCCTTTACTGCACTTTTGTCAGAAGCATCTTGGAATATGCATCTCAGGTATGGAACCCTTGTTATGACAAATATATAAATAGAATCGAGCGCATTCAAATGAAATTCGTGAAATATCTCTGCTTCCGTCTGAAAATCCCATACAGCTCATCTAACTATTTCAATTTATGCAAGAAATTTCATATCCTCCCCTTGATTAAGCGGCGTGAAACCGCGGACTTAACCTTTTTGCTAAAATTTACCTCCAATAATATTAACTGTCCTGACTTATTAAATAAAATTAATCTCCGTGTTCCATCCAAACTCAATAGATTTAACCCTGCTCTTCATGTTCCTCATGCTGGTACCAACTATAGGCAAAATGCATTTCTGTGGCGAACAAGTGACAATTTCAATGACATGATTAAACGCTTTGACTTTGATCTATTCTGTACGAGTGTTAACTCAGCTAGGCAGCGGCTGAACAGTGAATTTTTTAGCATTAATTGTTGAATAATTTTTGATGCATTTTTATATGATAGCTTTAATTGAAAGATCACATATATTTCTACACTGTTATTTAAACGTGAAAACCTTTAATTGGCTCTCTGTTATGTTACTCCGGCTTTGTTAAATTATAATTAGCTGTTGGTTTTCCTGAAAATAAATAAATAAAGAAATAAATAAATATAGACCTGCATGGCAACGAAATGGAGGCAAAAACCAATGGCGTTTTTGCCACGAGGAAGTGAGACAACGCTCCTAAAAGAGAGCGTAATAGCAATAGTGAAAAAAAAACTGTTTTTTTATTTTTTATTTATTTACTTCTTTTTCTTCTTCTTTCACCTCAGCCTGGTTAGGTCCATTCCAGGACGTAGGTCTGTTCCTTCTTCTTCTACGTCTTTGTCAGCTGCTGCCCTCAGCCAGTTGGTCTCTGCTGATGTCGTCCAGGCATCGTAATTATGGTCTCCCTACGCCACGCTTTGTGGCTCTTGGTCTCCACTGGACAAGCCCCTTCGGCCACCTCGCGTCATCCTGCCTTTCGACGTCATCTGCCTAGCCCCGCTTCAGGCTGTCGATGCATTTCGGTTTGCTTTGCTGCGTTTCGCGAGTTTGTGGATCACTGGGTGTCCCTCTGGGAGGATCTGAGGCAGAGGGGCTATCCTCCTCCGGGGGAGGGCCCCCCCTCTTAGCGGTGCGAGCCGTGGGCTGCTTCATCATCCGATGTCGCCCGTACTGTAGTGTCTAATCGCCCCTGTGGGTGCGTGCCCTTTCACAGGATCCCGGTCGTCGACGTCTCCGACGGCGCCCCTGCCGTTTGCTGCCCGTTTTTATTTATTTTATTTTTTTTCGACACGCCGCATGGAGCATACCTTCCACCGCCTCATGATTGAAATAAAAAATAATATATTATACTAAATAAATAATAAAATATGTTACCGCTTAGTCGCCTAGTTTAGTTTAGTAATTAAGTAATAATTGTAAACATTTTGAAGTATAAATAAACGGTTTATGGGGTGCCGGAGGGGGCTGAAGCCCGGAGAATCCTTCCTAAGGTCTCCGTTCGCTCACCCCTCACGCGCTACCCTTCCGGCACGAGTGAGGTTGTCGTTGCATGACATCCTGGGCAGATAAAACGACCCACGTCGTTAGAACTGCCCGGGTGGTGGGTGGGGTTTTCAACCCTCGCCTGTCGCCGCGTAAATATTAAATTAAATGTCGATGCATTTCATGACATTTGGAGAATTTAACGGTTAATTTATTGATATTTGGAGATTTGGACATTTAGACAATTATTTACTTGATATGTGGACAGTAAAGGTACATTTTTTATTTTTTTTTAAATTTATTTATTTATTTATTGGAATTATCAAATTAACCATTTACAATAAGTATAATATTAAAACAAATGGCAAAAACTTTCCTCTTTCATTCACTGGCTAGTGCTGCCCAACTGGGATATACCCGTTCCAGGGCAAGCAATTTATAATTTTACATTTAAAACGAGGGTCGATAAACCAACCAAGCACAATAATAATAATAATAATTTAAAAATATAAATAATAATAATAAATATATATAATAATATATTTTTAATAAAAATTACAATATTCTATAGAAAATAGAATTAATAAATATATTAGAATACACATATACACACATACATACATATATTAGTGACATACATATATGACACTCGGGATGACATAACGATCCTAACAATACCACATACTTTTAAATCGGTTCAAGCGTTTAGAAGTTATGGTGGAATAAAAAACGGAAAACATAGAGAGATGAACCCTAAACACGTTACACTCATTTTTTGTGTGGTCAGTCGTGTAAAAATAACTGTTTTGGACTCTTCTATAAATTTTACGAAATATCAGTTATCATAGTCTGACCAAATGGTGCAGAAATATATTGTCTGAATTTAATTTAATCACATTGTTAATACCGAAGCGCTGCTTTGGGCGATTCGCCTGTTTTGTGTCGCAGAATAGCAGCAAGTATGTATGTAGGCTTTGCACCCCATTATTGTTCTAAATGTTAAAATTAATATTGACTGATGGCGCTGGCCGGGAGTTTGCCGCGAATATACTAAACTTTAACAAGTATTACATACACTGGAACTGATACATTACAGCGGGATGGTGGGGTGGTTGGAAAGGGGGTGGGTGAGGGAAGAGGGGGGAGGAGGGGCTAATACGAGAGGAATAGAGCAGTAGCACGAATATACACTAACAAAGAATTCTCTTTGTGAATGTTACGAATTGTACTCAAATAGAATAATATCGAAAATTGCTCCAGGCGATAGACCTTATAAAGTGCATAGCGGCTATTATGTTATTTCCGGATGGTTGCATTGTGCTAACCTAGCGTATAGCCATACAAGCCATGTTTGCATAGTTTATAATTTATAGTAGCTATTGATTCAATATCGTACACAACATGTAACCTAGGAATACATCCAAACAAAGAAATTACAAAACGATTTTTATATGCCATCTATAGTATTTCATATTTTTCCCATTCTCCAAAATACTATCCTCTAAAAAAATTACTATTCTTCAGCCTCTTGAAGTAGCGTAATTTTGCATACTAAAATTGTCGCCCTTAAACCGTATCGATAGCCAACATTATAAGTAAGTTTGTAATTAGTGACATCCTTAAAGTGGGTTAATCAGTACGAGCAATTAAACAAGTTTTGAAAAACAACTTTTTTTATTTTTATTTGAAAAATTTGACTGTTTGAAATAGTTCGACAAGCGTTGAGGGCGCTGCGCCATCTAGAAATAGGTAAAATATCGCTAATAAACAATATTCGCGAAATTCGCTATATTATCGGCGCAACTTGAATGCTGCTCTGTGCCTCTATAAAATAATGAACGGTATATTCGATTGCTCTGACCTGGTGGGAGCGATCAATATTAACGCCCCAATGAGGACCACACGCCAATTTGACCTGTTTCGATTGCCGCGCTTTAAAACTAATGCATTAAGGAATGGAGTACTCACACGCTGTTGTGAGCTTTATAATACCCATTTAAATGGTATTGATATCTTTAATAATTCCATAATCACTTACAAATAAATACTCCGTAAATCAAACCCTAACCGATACAATAATCTGACTTGGTTTTTAGCTATTTTTATTGATTATTATTATTATTATTATTATATTTTATATACGCCATTACTAATATCATACCCGCTCACACTCCACACTTACACGCTCAACACACTCCCACAAACACATACACACACCCTGCATACTCGACTCTTATGTACTTCTAAAATTGAAAAAAAATAAAATTGAAGGTACGTTAGTTTTATTAAGTAGTTAAAAAAAAACGTAATTTATGTAATTTTATTGAAATCCGTAACCGGTTTTATTTGTTGTAAATCTGCATACATTTAAAAAAATATTATTACTGTAATACTGTGTGATTTCTCAATAAAGAATTGAATTGAATTGAATTGAATTGAAATGTTACCTACCGCTAGATGGCGCGACGTGGTCAATACTTTTATAGTATTTTTCAAACAACATTTTTTTCCATTTTACAAAAAAAAAAATTTTTTGTTAAAAACATTTATTAAAAGTTGCTTATTTGCTCGTTTTAATTTCTCCACTTCTAGGATATCATAATTAAACACTTCTCTGTAAACAATGAAACCAATATATCAAAGAGATGAATTTCCTTTCTAAGCTAGGTATAATATGTACACTTATTGTAAAATGATTTTTTGCTAAGATAAGGATTTTTTTTTGTAATTTGAATTATGGAAATAAATAAATAAATAAATATTGTAGACCTTAGACTATTGTAAATAAAGATATCACTGATACAAGTACTGCCCCTTATTAATGCACAGCGAGTAAGGGTCACCAGAGCTATCCACATACACACACACGCACACACGCGCGCGCAGATCGACACACACACACATATACAAACACAAAATGCATTTTTCAAGTACAATCTATTTAAGTAATTTTATATCTGGAGGTACTACGAGGGGTGACAATCACAACGGGCGAACCTGTCACCCCAGGGAGTTTAGGCCAGACTCGAGCCAATTTGTCTCCTATGGAGTAAACATTATAGACTTTTCGGACAATACAATCCACAGTCAAGCTACGCCAACAGCCCGAAAGGGTATAACGCCTTACCGCGAGGTACTGGGAAGAGGACTCAGCGGGTACACGGATTTCTTCATCCTCCACAGTCTGGTGACAGATTCGAGGTCTCTTTCGCGGCTTCCTTTACCAGTCAATATCACAAGAAATCGGGAGGCCAACAAATTGTTGCAAGGATAGATGACAATCGGAAAACGCTTCTAAGGAAACGTACGTTTCCAGACTGCTCTAGCTATTAGCCGGATTGCACAGTCGATTAAATGACACCGCATGGTGCGCCAAACCGCTCATTTCCGGCCGAGTTGTTCCCCGAATTAAAACCTTTGATCTCAACTGTCAATGACAGTAGGTTACAGCAGAAAGCAGAGTTCACGGCGGCCCTTTCCAGGCTAGTCTCTCTTCGAGGAAGCTACCGGATGAAATATGTATTGGTAACTTTATTCTAATTTTTTAATCAAGCCATTGCCCGGAGTCTCAAACGAACTAGATGCCGTAAAAGTTTCCTTTATGTGATGGAACGTCTTGCGATTATCAGGATCAATGATTTATTAGCGACTCTGGCCGTTACGGATTTGATTACACCCTGAATGATTAAAGATCTGTCGTCGGATTTAGACCGGGCAGGTAAATAATTACTTCCGCTTTTTCAAGATCTGAACAACTCTAACTAATCAATCCTAAAGTCAAGAATTTTAATCAATTAAATACAGTTCCGATGTTGTTTGCGGTTGATGTCCTTTCGCAGCTTAAGGCAAAAACTGTAGAAAAACTGCGATTAGATTTTTATATGAAAGGTCTTTCTTTATTAAAAAATGGTTAATGTATAGCTGTTCAAGTAAAGTAGGAGTTAATGGGCCCTTGCTGAGTTGGCCACGAAGACCCATTCTGTTCAGGGTTGGTCACACTCACGGGTCAACACCTATCCGACGGCCTCCACGCATGAAGTGCGAGGCTGGGTAGGACTCTGGCCTTATGGTTAGTTTCACCTGGTAATCAACCTTCTGGCACTCCTGGACGGTCTGCGCACCGTGCGGCGTAAGCCAATCGACTGTGCACTCTGACTAACAGTCGGGGGAGTCAGGACCTTACGGCGACTGCTCTTGAAACGACCATCGGCTACCCGATCCTGGGTGAATAGCTGGGCAAAGGACGCTGTGCTCCGCGATAGATTCGGTAAATACCGTTTCACCGCTTCGTAAGGGAGAGGACCGCACAAGCGACCTCGAACTCGTAACCAATCGAGAGACTGGGGTAATCTGGTCACAATTGGGAGTAGGGGCGTGAATGTAGGCCCGCCGGGTAACACTCCTGGCTATCTTAAGGCGTTGGCCTTTTACGGGCTTGTGGCGTAGCTAGACGGTGGACTGCTTTGTCCTCAAGTCTTCTGCGCTCACTCCAGGGAGATAGAACGACTAATCGTTAAAACTTCCTGAGGTGACGGGTTCGCCCGCTGTAGTCGACAACCCTAGTTGTTCAAGTAAAGTTTTGGGAGCTAATGGATCCTGTAGCAGCAGTTAGGCCACTAAGACCCGTGTGTAGGGTCGGCCAAACTCACGGGTCAAAAGCAATCCGGCAGCCTTCACGCAGAATTATGCAAAGATAATGCATTCTTTCCTTTTTAATGAGAGCTGGTTAATATAATATGTATAATATGATATGAGTTGGTAGGTACGTACATATAGGTACATACATAAAGGGCCATCCACATTTGACGTAATCACGTTTTTGGGATTTTTCGACCCCCTCTCCCCCCCTCCCCCATGTCAACAAACGTAATCAGCGGCCTGACCCCCTCCCCCCCCGAGATTATGTCATCAACTGAATTTGCGGAAAATGTGAAGAATCATGAATCCAGCGTTTGTAAAGTGTTTGTAGACTCTTCCACAATGCAGCATAACGCCGGATCCTTCGTGCACTTTTTGTATTTCTGTTTAAACTGGTCCCACTCCTCGTCGGTCCGCCGTTTTGCCTCCGATCCCAGAAGGAGTGAAAACGCTTTCGCGTATGTAGAGAAGCTCCACGTGTAAATCCGCCATAGGTGATGCGCCACACGACCGCGTTTATCTTTCCGCGATGGAGTTGGAGCGTGCAGCGGTGTGCTAGGACAGAGTTGCAGCCTTGCCGCCGCGACGCAGAGCGGCCACCGGCTTGCCAGCGCGCGCAGGAACAGGCCCGGCCGCCCGGGCGACTCAACCGCAGACGACACATCGCGCCGCGAAGGGGTATCTTCGTCGCCGCACTGCGTTATTTCCGTCCAGGTTTAGACCAACAAAATTCCGATGCCGAGACCAAAGTTGATTACGTAATCAGGACGGGCACCCCTCCCTCTCCCCACGTAATCTTGCGTAAGCCTCAGCTCCAACCCCCCACCACACTCTGTGATTACGTAATATGTGGACGGCCCCTAAGTAGATACATCCTACTACTATTATAAACGCGAAAGTTTGTAAGAATGTATGTATGGATGTTTGTTACTCTTTCACGCAAAAACAACAGAGTGGATTTTGATGCAACTTTACAATAATATAGCTTACACATCAGAATAACACATAGGCTATAATTTATAAAGATGCATAGTTTTCTATCATCATTATCAAAATTTTACATTACCACGCGGGTGAAACCGCAGGGTGCAGTTAGTACGTACATATAAAGGTACATACATATGTAAGGACTTAAGAGGGCTCCGAGCCTATGCCGCTACACAAATGTAGGTAATTTACGCTTGCCGGCGGCGGCCACGCAGGTGTGACTAAATCGCATACATTGATAACGCTGAACAGACGGTCACCCGCCAAAGCGATGTAATCCGCATTTTATAATTTTATTGCTCATAGCAAATTGCAAACAACAAAAACTGCAAATTGTGATAAAAGCAAATCCTTTTGCACACGTATTTATTAGACCAAAATGGTCGATTTGACCCGCCGTTCCGACATATTTGGCCCAGCGGACTTAAAATAGCGGCCGTTTTTCAAGATGGTCGCTAATAAACCAAAATGATTTTTCTCATGCTGATTTTAATGACCCATGGGCCTTTTCGGCTATTTTGGGGTCGTATATTTCAAATATGGCAATAAAAATAACTTTAGTTAATTTTGAACAGGATTATAAACATTTTTAACGAGTATTTACTTTCACGTTACCGTTATGTTATACGCGTCTTCTTCGAGTATTTGCACACTGGAAAAGACGAATCTAAAGTCAAAACTCCCCCCCCAGTATGCTGTTCACGTAGATAGGATTGAGAGGGTACAAAAGAAATGTTTAAAATCATTGGACTTTCGGACAGGTAGCCTCTGCACCGATTACGCAAAGAGAGTAACAACACACAAAATGCATTTTCTGTATTCAGGACGAAAATTCTTAGACAGCATTTTCTTATATAAAATTATTCATAACCACATCAACTCTGCACCCCTTTTGGAAAAAATTCTTTTTAAAATCCCGCGGTCTTCCTCCTCACGTTCAAAAGATACTTTCTATATTCCCTCTTTTCATTCAAACTACGCAAAAAATACCTTCTTCAGACGCTCTTGCATGTGTTATAATGAAGTTTTGAACGACATAGATATATTCTCAGTGTCATTAATTACTTTTAGGAAACAATTGAGTGATTTGTTGTTGCATTAGTTTTAGTTTACAGCCAATAATTTAGGTACTCGTACTAAATGAAAACAGTTCGATCCGACTAGACATTTACATTGTTGTGGCTACATTTACAGGTTTTGTTAAAATTAATGGTAATGTAGGTCTATTTGTTTAAGTGTATTTGTAAAAACATTTGTTTATGACTGTTTTTTACCTAAATAAAAAAATAAAAAAAAATAAAAAAAAACTGTCAAAAAAGTCAAACGAGAGAATAATTTTGTGTATGCTGTAAGTAATTTCTGAAATTTGCTACCCAGAAAACATGGAAAATTTGAACTATATAATATAGAATATGTGAATGGGTCTTTGACTTTGAATTTGTAGTCGCTGGCTCAAATATGACGACTACATGTGTTTTGAACAACCTTTGAACGTATTTTGAACCGATTTGAACATATTTGTACTTTTGGCCAGAAAACTTAAACTTTTGTACTCGGTGTCATCATCAGAACTGGTCAAAATAAATGTACCGTGGCCGTTTTATTCTACACTATACTACACTATATATAAATGATTGTACACATTCTACCTTGTTTGTAAGGAATTATTTATTTATATTTATTTATGTTTATATTTTCAGCATCATATTTGAAATGTACGACGCCAAAATAACCGAAAAAGACCCATGGGTCTTTAAAATCAGCACGAGAGTAATCATTATGGTTTATTAGCGGCCATCTTGGAAAATTGCCGCCATTTCGAGTCCGCTGGGCCAAATTGTCGGAGCGGCAGGTCAAATCAACTATTTTGGTCTAATGAACACACGTGTGAAAAAGGATTTGCTTTTATCACAATTTACAGTATTCTTTCAAAATATGAGACGAACCGCTTCCACTATCAGGATAGCAGATACTTTATGATTCTGAGTAAAGAAATAAAAATGGATAATGCTTAAAACAATTATAACATTGTTATTCTCATCAGTACGAGGATAAAATGTATGTCGAGAAGGATAAAAAACAGTAATTATTATAGGTATAAATAGCTACACCAAAACTTTAATTATTTCAAAAAGCAGTTACCTTTATAAATAAACTACTTCCGACGGAAAGAAGGTACAGATAGATTTCGCGGCTTAATGTGATTATATATTTTTGAACAACTTCAAATATGTAATTAAAATTAATAAAGAAATAAATTAATGAATGCTACTTTTAAACAGTCTCGAAGAGGAGTTTTGTGGATTTCACTCTGTGCTCCCCGGGATTCGCCCGTTGGATGAACGATTGGAAAGTTCACGAGCACCTTTCTTCTTCGGACCGCAGACTGGTGACATTTGGCATCGGCCGTCGCGTTCCCCCCACGCCACAATCCGAGTGGCGATACCGAACCGGCGACATTAACTGGGACCGGTTTGGTGAAGTCCTCTGCGAGAATCTTGAGGCCTTTCCATCGCCTTCTTGTAGTACCGCAGAGGACTTTGCGGCCATCGAGTCTTCCTGTGATGCCGTAGTAGGGCGGAAGAAACCCCGCGGTGGTTTCGCGGCCCCGTGGTGGTCTTTCGAACTCTGCGATAATTTTAAATTTAATATTTTAAATAATGTAACGTAGCGATTGAAAATTGATGTGATTGAAAATTGTTATTTTTGTGATGTGACGCAATGATGAGATGAAAATTCGCAATGATGAGATGAAAATTTAATGCTGATCGATCAAGGTGAACAATGTATGAGATGAAGTTAAAATAAAGAAAATTAAAAAAACTCATGTTTCATTTTTTTTTAAACTCTCTCTATACTATTGAATATCTATGATATTGAACATTTTCAAAGCCTATTTGATTTTAAAATGTTTTTCAAAGGATTTTATTTTTCTATGGTTTTAAAATATTTCTAAGTATTCTGTAGTTTTGAATATTTTCAAAGACTATTTGACTTTAAAATGATTTCCAAATTATTTTATTTTTCTATGGTTTCAAAATATTTCAAAGTATTCTATAGTTTTGAATATTTTCAAAAACTATTAGATTTTAAAATGATTTTCAATTTTTTTTAATTTTCTATGGTTTCAAAATATTTCTAAGTATTCTATAGTTTTGAATATTTTCAAAGACTATTTGATTTTAAAATGATTTTTAAATTATTTAATTTTTCTATAATTTCAAAATATTTATAAGTATTCTATAGTTTTGAATATTTTCAATGACTGTTTGATTTTAACATTCCCGTGCTTTTTCTGGTTTAAATGACGTGTCGCAACCTTAAATCAGTGCATATCCTATCAATGCTCTTTGTACGCTAAATATCTTACAGCCAACCACTTATTTTCAACTTACTGAAAATGTTACATCTGCATGCCGAAATGTCCTTCGTTGCTCACTCCTGATGGCGAAACTGCTTTTCAAAATCAATATTCAAAATCAATATTCTACCTGTACATGGTTTATGCGTCTTTCAGTATTTTTTTATTGAATTTCAGGTTTTTCACGCAAATTAACTAAACTATTCGAGATTACAAGTTTCGAATAGTGGTCCCTTCAGAAAATATTTTCAATTGTTTTACGCTTATTGGAGTCGATCTATTTTTTATATAATGAGCATCGTATCGATCGAATCTTGGGGTTTAAAACTATCTCATTTTCTTATATCTCGGACTGAAGACAACATCGCTTTCTCATGTCTTCAGACTGAAATTTCACGCTGATTCTATGGGGTTTCTCAAAAAACGAAATATGTTTTCTTACGCTTCCCCATTAACTAAAATACATGTAGAGTATTATAATAAGTTATAACAAAGATGGCATAAACATCCATTAATAAAAAACAAATATAAAAAATAAAATACTTACTGCTGTTTGCTTTCTCGTGACGATGCGTGACGACGCGGCACTGCGGTGTAGAAGAATAAAATATTACGTGAGCGGGAACTGATAAGAGCTAACCGAAAAAGACGTGCTCCCGCTTCGAATAGCAGCAGGGAAGTGAATCTATTTCATAGCGCGCCTGTGTATTTATTAACGCGGCCAGCCCATACAAAAAATGTATGGAGAATCTGATATACCTGATTTTCTGGGATTTATTGTATAAAATCCTATCACAATCATTGAAATTTAAATAGCTTATAGTGAAGATATGTCATTTAACTTTCTTTTATAATAATTTGTGATTCAAATTAGTTATTATTTTCCCAGTGAGGACTAAAACCCCGCGCCCATTTTTGTATATTTTCTCGTGTGTTTTTATGAAAAACTACGCAAACTATTGCCAAATTTATTAGCTCACCTTATAAATGACTTATTGATAAAAACGAGTGTTTTTTGTCACTGCTTTTATTAGCGTAGTTTTAGCGGAATAACTAAAACGCTAGACCCTAATTTAAGAAATTTCGTGCAGCACCCTCTTAAGATATTTAATCAAAACGTCGTCGAATTAAAGATATTCAAAAGTATACTTTAAATCTAACTTAAATATAATTACAGTTTGAGAAACAATTTATAAAGACCATTTAGTCCCATGTGATACCATTTCCCATTTCCGTGTTACAGCGGAGATAGCGGCACCTAAAAATGCAGCGATTTCTAGAAATTGGACGACGACGTGCGCCACGCGACGACTCCGTAGCGCCTAATCCGATTTATCTTGGCGGAAATCACGTAGAGTTCTTATGAGCGATGCGACGATTCGTTCGCTCTGCACTCGTTTCTACCAATCAATGGATCCGAAGCGACGAGCGACCGGTCGGACCCGCACAAAAACGTCTAAGCTAGCTTACAAATCGTGGCAAGATTTGTTGCAGTAAAAAATATAATAAGAATTGCTTACGTTAGAGAACCGTCGAACATCCGTAAACCTGCATACATAGCGAAAAACAAATAGCGAGGAAATACATATCGAGACATCCGTAGACGAAATTCGGTATAACATCCTTTAGAGGTCTCGGAGATTAAGCTATACTTTGGATCGGTTATGCTGAAGCTATACTGAAGATCATTTTTATATCATTTTTTTATTATTAGTAACATTTTACTTATTCGATCCTTCACGCTCTTGACCTATGGTAAGAATGCTCGTGATGTGCTCAGTTTCTGGATTATTCCACATTAAATAATGTAGGCTTGTCTTAATATTTTTATTATGGACATCTTTGACATGCTGCATCTCCTGCGGAAAATTCGATTCTCGAGCGACGTTTGCACCGAACGTGGATGGTAGGAATGATGGTAATGATGATGTAAGCATCAAGATAATAATAATAATAATTAAACGCTTTATTTGCTTTAACAAAAAGGCGAGCTTATTGCCTAAAAGCAATATCTTACAGCTAACTTTAACCTAGTGGAATAACATGTTATACGGTAAAAATAAACTAATAAATTAAATTTTAATCATTTAAATTCCGCAGGAAAACAAAACAATACATTTAAGAAAAGAAAACAAACAATAAACCTATAATGACGCAAGGGACGCAATAGGGAGGAAAAAATAGGGAAAAATAAGGAAAACTTTATGAGCGTGGTTTCAAGTGTTTTTTGAGCCTGCGTTTGAAGCAAAACAAACTAGGTTTGTATATAGGTATATTATGTTTTGACTATCCATTTGAAACCGAAGACTACCGCGGTTGTTTGACATTATAAATAAGATAAAAACGATTTTACCTCGTCAAGTGTGTAGCAACCGACGTTTCGGCTTTACTGCAACAGCCGTTGTCCAGGGTGGACTGATAGAACCCGCAGCCCCACCACCGTTATAATCTATGCAGTGGCAGCAGCGGTATGCCACCTACCCGCAGAACAACGGATTGATAGTTTTTTCAGTCTACCCTGGACAATGGCATAGATTCGTTTTTATCTTATTTATAATTGACTATCCATGTTTTCATTCGGTGCCTTCAGAATTTTTACGATTGGATGCATCTCCCGCTAAATAAAAAGGTTCTCCCACTAATAGTTGTACCCACAGAGCAATTAATAACTAGATGCATGTTTTATAAAATGATCATTGACGTGTTTCATCTCCTGCAGATATTAGTAATGATGGTTAGAGCTGGATGTGTGATTTATGAAAGGCACTGATAAAAAAGGCAAAAAATCCGTATGAAGTTACTTATGTTACTTTTCTCTCGCTGCTATAATTAAAACGCCACTCAAACAAATACGTATGTAAAAATACGTTTTACGAAGCGCCTGAAAATGTATGAATTTCGCCGAGGGAAATAAACATAATTAAAATTTCAGGATGCAAACTAGACGTATGTAACTCGGATGTTTCAGAATACATTCTAATAGCAAAAATTTAATCCATTAATTAATACATATATCATTTGAACATTTCGTTCGGTGTAAGTACTAGGTCCTTACCTATGCAGTTGCTGTTCTTCATAGGGAATTTTTAAGACAAAAGATATTATATAAAACATTCCTCCTCATTCGTATTATCATTGATATATTATGTAGTTTTTAAGCTATTGCATAGCTTTTATCGCCGGCCTAGGCCAGCGCGGCGACCGAATGAAGAAATTTCTTAACGAATATTAATGATTTTAAACTGATAATTACGTCTAAACGAGTGCTGCCTACGATTCGAAAAAAATATATGTTAAACAAGAACATTTTCCTAATATTCTTAGCTTTGAATATTTTAGCATTTGTTTATATTACATAGTGTAATCAATTTGTGAAATTAGGTCTAACCGAACACAAAAACGACTACTACGCAAATACTATCTGGCGTATTATTATGAAACCTGCACCATTTTAAAAATAATTTAATTACCTATCTTTTTATCTACGATTTTTTTCGAATAGTAGTTTTTTCGAATAATATCCGTGTTTTTTGCTTTATCGAATAAAAAATTCGTGCGCGGCGCTCTATCGGAAGACGTTTAAATTATTCCGAATCATTTGCTTCCGCAGCCGCAAATGATTCGGAATAATTTCAACGTTTTCCGATAGGACGCAGTTATCTGATATACAAAAAAATAAAATAAATAAATAATTATAATTGCATAAGTTGTTAAAAAATGCTATACAATAGCTTTACCGCGGCAGTCCCCGAGTGCCACACGTATTTTTTATTTATTTATTTATTATTTTAATTATTTATTTATTTATTTCTGAAGAGAACACACTGCGTTGCTTTAATCAATTATACATTATGTGATTGTAACAATACGTATAAGGCCGTTTACTTGTTTTTAACGTGTTGCAAAAAATGTTTAGCTATTTTAATTTAGTTATATTAATTTATCTAAAAGTGGATCATAAGGAGGATTAAGGATTGAATGGGGGTGGTCTGTATTTTATACATACATACATGCATATACAAACATACATACATATCTACATACCTACAGAAAAGATACAATAATATTAGATTGTTCAACGTCATAGTACATTTAAGCATTTGTTCTGCGCCGGCAACATGCAGCATTGTCCAGCGGAACTAACAACAATTTAATCGACCATATATAATAACATTGATAATTTATGTTTTTTTTTAATACTGATTTAATATAAAAGCATAATAATTTAACCAAGAATAACAATAATAACATTAATTACTAGCGTCATTTATAGCATTTATATATAGGCTGATTACATCACAGAAATAATACGGAGAGATAGAATTCTGTCTATTAGTCTATCTGAAGTGGGTAATTATTACAAATTGAAACATGTAAACCAAATTCAAAGTTGACATCTTTATGTATCTTTTCTGTAATATTGAAATAATAAAAGTTTAAACATTCGTTAGTTGTTATATTATTATTTATATCACTACTAAATTCCCAAGGCGAAAAGAACAGGGTAATTCTAAGATGGGTTCCCGGCCATGCAGGAATCAAAGGAAATGAAAAAGCCGAAGAACTTGCTAAGACGGGAGCAAAGGGAACGTTTTACGGCCCTGAACCTTGCTGTGGCGTACCAAAAAGCCTTGCAAACCCAATGCTCAAACAAATATGTTTAGAACAATCCGTCAACCACTGGAACAACACGCTAGGGTTGAATCATTCCAAAGCGCTAATTAAGGTTTACGACCGTAAGACGGCCGTAAATAGGAACAAACTTGTCGCTAAATAGGAACAATCTACGCATACTGATGAGGGCGCTCACGGGGAATTGTGGCCTGAACAAACACATGTTCAACCTCAAGCTCAGAGACTTAAAAATGTGCAGGTTCTGCCAAGGAGCAGAGGAAACTCCCCAGCACCTCATGTGCGAGTGTGGCCCGCTGATGCGTAAAAGATACTCCTCGGTGGTCATTACCTCCAACCTTAAGAGGTAAAACAATCTGGCGCCAAAAGCCTGCTGCGGTTCTTAAATGACACAAGGCTTAGCGCAGAACTATAGTAGGTGGCGAACAGAATAGATCAGTAATGGTCGCAGTAGTACAAGGCTCATAAAGACCTTAGAAAAGCCCCACTCAACAAATAAAAAAAATAAAAAAATATTTTTATTTTTTATTTTTTATTTCAACTAGATTTTAATTCTTCTTCCTAGTTTAATTTTTGTCTTCCATTAAAAAATATTTAAATTCCGGAAAAGTGAAACATTCTTGGGGCAAGAACTAGCGATTAAGGTGGTGACAGAATGCAGGTGAAATCTTCTAGTTCTTGACTGTACACATTTGCGTTAACTGCCGTTCCAGACCGTAAGAAGGTGTAATGTCCAACACCGGAAACTAAACCACCAGACCGTTCACTACACGGACCGGTGGTATAGTGGTTAGGTTGCCTGATATTACATTGCAAGGTTTTAAGTTCCGCTTTCAAGGCTTTAAAGATATAGTTAATTCTACATAATAAATCCCATTAAACAAGATTTAATAACTAGTTTATTTCACAAAATCATCCACGTATACAAAACTACGTATGTTTATAATTTGAATACGCACAGATTAATGAGTTAAAATTTGATATTATTATTTTTTCAAACAGGCACAATTCATTATTATAATACTCTAGTTGTTACACTCTGGGTACACTGTTCATACACAAACAATAATTCCCCTTTTATGAATTCTAAATATAAAATGAAATAAAATTTAACGTCTTCTAGCAATTCGGCTCCAGCCGCAAGAGTAGCAATATTTTGTTTCAGCTGTCCTCAGTATTGTTAGAGAAAGTCATAGAGTTTGTCCCCGGATCGTGTTACCGGCTAATGAGACGACAAAAACAAGATATAGCAGTAAAGAAGACGGGGCATCCCCCCCCCCCCCCCCCCGGGGCATCCCCCCCTCTTTCACCCCGGGAAACGAAAACCGTCGTCACTGCGACTTTTTATTTCTACTCGTAGGCATAATATAAATTTCCTCGCAATAATTGTTTTTTCGCGAATTGGAGTGCTTTTCTGGAGCATTTCTGCTCTCGTATTTCGCAACCTATATAAGCACAGTATCATATAGATACAGTAGGCTACCTCGCGCATGAAGACCTAAACTTATTCATTTGCAGCAGTCATATTAAAAAATAGACAAATAACAAAAATTTAAAAATTGAAACTGAAAATAGACTAAGACTATGTGATAAAACTACAAAGGCTGCAAATTAGGAATATTCTCAGGATATCTCTTAAACTGGTTTTTAGAACACACCTATTATAGGTACCTATAGAAAACCACTATTTATTGAATAATAAAAAAAAAACAAAATAAAAAAAAAACAAAATAATCTGTAAGAAATAATCACGATAAAAATTATAAACAAATAAAAAACAATTATAATAATCAAATTACCAGTTTTTTCAAATGAAAAACAATAATAATAATCAAATTACCAAGTAATAATTCCAAAAATATATCAATAATCATCATCAATATCCTACTAATATGGCCATGTGAACTACGTTTAAAACATGTAAAACTCCCTTGTTTACCATTTATTTTTATTTTAAAACTTTTAAAAATTATACGGAAATAACAATACCACAATTTAATCCACTGTGATCAAATTATCGAAAAATATAAAGCTACCTCACCTAGACCCGAAACTAGAAATATACCGAAAAAGCTGATTATACAGGATTAGGTACTGGAATCTTGACGTATTCCTGACCAAAAGTGTTACGTGAGCCAAAATACAAAAAAACACCTATATGTATGGCTGAAAATCAATAGTTTCAGAGAAATTTAAATTCAAGGTTTTTTCTTCAATAACCCAGAATTTGACATTCAATCCTAAAATAAGAAAAAAAGCTACTTGTGTAAAAACTGAATAGCTTACATTTTTTTTTAATAATTGACTTTTTACCTAAGCTAATTCAATCATAAAACAGAAACACTTCTACAAAAATTAAATTCACGAGCCGAACATTTCTTTCTCATTTTTTATTTACAAAAAAATCTTAAAACCTTGTCTAGCTCAATAAAGTACTATGATACTAAGGGTAAATATTGCTTGAAAAGCTTGCCTATTTAATCATCTATCCAAAAATATATTAATACTGATTTAACAAAATGTAATTCTTAACAAAGTTATGTTTTACTTATTCCAAGTAGAGCGCAGAAAATTAAATTAGGCAAGAAGATATTTAAATTTCTGTTATTTTATATAAAATAGGGCAGATAAAACAACAAATTAATATCTACGAGTAATATTTTTAATAATAGGGCTACCTAAGAATATTTTTTCTACATTTTCTCATGCAAATTTAAAAAAAAGATAATCGTTACCTTTCTGCAGTTAAACTAACCTAACCTATATGCTTGCGTTGTAATAATAGTTACTCAAAGATTTTCTTAAAACTAAATTTAGAATTCTACATTCTGCAAAAGATACATTATATATTTATTATAAATCCATTTGATTTATTAAATAACCCGACCTAAAGAAATTATAAGCTAATACCAATCAAAATAAGAGGTACGGTCGTAGACACCTAGCAGAAGTCTCGGTGAATAGTGATTTTCATCATCGCGATATAATGAATAGGTAAATATAATTTTGACATAAACCGACAGCGACTTAGCAATGTGCGATTCAGTTTTATTCACCAAAATTTGTTTAACTGTATATAAAAAAAACAGAGCAAATCAAAAACTGTGGAGAGGAACAATTTGAATAGATAATTCTCTATACTTAGAAACCCAATTTGGAAGATGTAAAATTGTAGTACAAGGAAGTTGTTAAATTCCTAATTTATTTTTAATATTGATAAATTGCAAAATTTTAAACTTAATATTATTATTATTATTGACATTCTTATTCCCATCTGACATTTCATACATTTAATATTAAAAAATATGGTATGACATATTTTTATCTTGCTAATTCTACGTTAATTATGCATTCCTACATTTAATCTATTATTCTTCCTGATTATTAAATCATATTATTATATTTCGATTATTTGTATGTAGGTAATACTCAATATAATATTACAGCCATGACAAATGTCGGGATAGTTATTTAAAACATAATATATTATTTAGTATTTAATTTTGTGACCCATCCAAGCGTAGAAATGCCTATCTACTGGAGTACATCGTGTTGTATTGTATTGTATGAATCCACCGCAAAAGTCAATGATTTGTATGGTCGAAGGGAGGAAAGAAACCGCCGAAAATCTGGAGCAATTATGATGAATGATGACAAATGTGGTTCCCCCGTATTTAATCACAGCGGCTTCATCCCGCGAGACTTGGCAAAAGTTACGAGCAATACTTTTTCGTCATATTCCTCGGAGTTTTTATTTAATTTTCGGCGTTTCTTTCGGCAGCGAAAATATAAGCTGCGAAATTGGCTATATCTAAATGATTTCCTGACACAAATCTTGATATCGTAGTCTAATAAAAATAATCAAATTACTAGACTATAAATGGTGACTTCAATTTTAGCCGAATGTACAAAGTGGCGACTGAAATGGAAAACCGTCGTACCGTTCAACGAAAACAAATTTTTATTTAAAATAATAGTGTATTGTTGTAGTCGAAATATGAAAACAACCATACACTGCCATACACAACTAAAACACTAAAGAAAAAACACACATTAGTACATAAGAAAGTGAAAAGTAATAAAAAAAAATCATAAAAATCGAGCCCATAAAATAAAAAATCAATGTAGCGAGTGAATCAGAATAAGTAAGGTATATTATAATCAGACATCTTATCATTCAATCAGTCGTTAATATTATATTCAAATAACGAATCTTGAAAATTATATATTACATACATATAATTATATTATCAAATATTAAAATTTAGCAGACATCGTTTCTTAATAATTACTCTCCAATCATATTAAATGACATCAACACATTTATACTTTACTGAAAATAACATCTTCGTATAAGCTACTTTGTTAAAAACTACTTTTTAACAAAGTAGCTTATACGAAGATGTTTTTTTAAGTAAAGTATCATAAATGTGTTGATGTCATTTAATATGATTGGAGAGTAATTATTAAGAAACGATGTCTGCTAAATTTTAATGTTTGATAATATAATAATATGTATATTATATATAATTTTCAAGATTCGTTATTTGAATATTATTATATTTTACATAGGTTTAATTAATTAATTAGTTTTATTTGCTAGTTACATATATGTATATAAACGTAGGTTGCAAAAAAAAAACACTTTATATAAACGCTTGAACGATTTCCTCCTATGGACACTTCCTATGAAAACTCTTCAAGTTTCTTGTCTTAACTTTTTTGACTATACAGGTGTGGCTTATCTTCATTTATCAGACTAACTACTCAACAAACTCGAACGTTTACAAAATGAATGCATACGAATCATCTTAGGTATATGTATCGTAAGTATTATGACGTGTCCAAATATAAAACATGGTTAAACTGCCAGTACGCGGAAAAGAAATGTTTACATACTTGCTCTCAGAACTCAGGTACGATCAATGAAAAGTTCATAAAGGAATGTATGTATATAAACTACTACATGTCTTAAATACGTGTTTTCGATAAGAGAAAATGACGCAAGCAAGGGAAGATAGAAAGTGAATACAGTCAATTGTAAATTGACATTCAGCTTGTTTACATATCTACACGGTGTGTTCGTAAATTAATAAGACTGGGTGGTAAAAAAAAATATCCGATCCGTACATATTGGTGAAATTCTTGAAAATAGTCTCCTTAAGCTTCGATACACCGCTGCCAATGCGATTTCCATGCTGCAAAGGCTCTCTGGCAGTCAGCTGCCGTAACCTCTATCAGAGACTCTGTGACAGCTCATTGGATAGCGTGAAAATCTTCGAAACGTACTGATTCCGTGCGGTTTCGGCCGTACTGGAAAGCCCATAATTCGCTGCCTGTTATTAGGACATCTAAAAGTCCGCTTTAATTTCTGACTGCTCCAATATCTCACGGGAAACATCAAACAGTCGATGTTTCTGTTCATCACTCAACACTTTTGGCACCATTTTCGCAAAAACCTTTCGCATGTTCAAATTTTTAGAAATGAAACATTGTTTTGCGAATGTTTATGGTCTTTGACAATTATTCTTACACTCAAACTACGGTCGAAGTCCAGGAGATATTTTTTTTAGCCACATTTTTGTCCAAACCACCGTAAAGGGCGTTCAATCGTTCGATCGCAGATCGATCGTTCTTGAACTCACTGAACCACCAGACAACCTAGGCCATTGACGGAATGTCGTCTTTGTAATCCTCCTCAACTAAGAAAATCGTGTCGCAAGCGGTTTTGTCAATGTGAAAGCCAAACTCCATGTTTGTTATTCTCTGCCGTGATAAAAACTGAAAAACAGCTTTTGCGCCATTCGTGATCCTCACTGAGTCAGCAACTAGGGTTGTCGACTACAGCGGGCGAGCCCGTCACCTCAGGAAGTTTTAACGATTATTCGTTCTATCTCCCTGGAGTGAGCGCAGAAGACTTGGACAAAACAGTCAACCGTCAAGCTCCGCCACAAACCCATAAGAGGCCAACGCCTCAACCGCGAGATAGCCAGGAGTGTTACCCAGCGGGTTTACACTCACGCCCTTACTTCCAATTGCGACCAGATTACTCCAGTCTCTCGATTGGTTACGAGTTCGAGGTCGCTTGCGCGGTCCTCTCCCTTACGAAGCGGTGAAACGGTGTATACCGAATCTATCGCGGACCACGGCATCCTTTGCCCGGCTGTTCACCCAGGATCGGGTAGCCGATGGTCGTTTCAAGAGCAGTCGCCGTAAGGTCCGCAACCACCCCCGCTCTATAGGAAACAGTACTGCTTCCAGACTCCCCCGACTGTTAGTCAGAGTGCGCAATCGATTGGCTTATGCCGCACGGTGCGCAGACCGTCCAGGAGCGTCAGAAGGTTGATTCCCAGGGGAAACTAACCATAAGGCCAGAATCCTACCCAGGCTCGCACTCGATGCGTGGAGGCTGTCGGATGGGTGTTGACCCGTGAGTGTGACCAACCCTGAACAGAATGGGTCTTCGTGGCCAACTCAGCAAGGGTCCATTAACTCCCGAACTCACTGCGTCAGCAGTCAGACCCGATTGCCGTTCAGTGCGTTGCTTAGCTTAGACACCCCACCACAAATCCCGCTGCCAGGAAGCGCGCTGCCGGCGCGGCGACTGGAGCGCCGCGCGGCGGCCAGTCTCATTACTTTACGGACGCACCATGTATATTTACATTTAAATATATATTTTTTAATATTTTTTTAACGGAATTTAAACCCACAAAATTACATTTTAAACTCATAATTCCTAACCGAGTCTGGTTACTCAACGACCTACATGAGTGAAACCGTTTTAATCTATGTAATTTTCTATTCGTGAGATTATGGAGTGAAAATAGCTCGCATCAAAGGAAAATACTTCTCAAAGAGCTGTCGTTTGCACTCGCCCATATTCAGAGTCATTTGAATAATTTCAAAAAGCGACTAGCGAAAAATAAACAAAAATAAAAACACTCTTCCTTTCTGCACACGTCACGCAGCGGGCGGTATTTGGGTTAAAAAGAAGTTGAAAAGTATTTGTGATGTCGTTTTGACAACCTGTCTAAGTATTTGTTTTCATAAATAATGCTATTCAAATTGATTGGCAATATTATATTCATATTCATATTCATTTTATTACCTTAATGGTATTTATTTATTTATTTTATTTGTTTATTATTATTTCACACACATTTAAAATACTAGGTTATCAAGTTTAAAATCTACCCTGATGGATGATTAAGTTTAAAATCTACCCTGGGGTGTGATGCCCGTACTAAGGTAAACTTTTATGTATTGTTTTTTTTTGTTTTTTTTAGTTGATAAGTGTACCATAATGTGGCATTGATTTATGTGGTAGCTCTATATTTACACAAAATATTATATATACTTAACATATTTTAATAATATATTATCCTTAATAAAATTAAATAATCATATATACACATACACATCTACACATATACTCGTACACAAACATATATAAGTACATATATACATTTATAGATATACATCTTTCATATACATATACATATGCTTTACATCTATACATATACATAAATATGAATAAAAGTAGTAATTGTACGTAGTTAGGTTAGGTTAGGTTAACCAATTTTTCCGTTTCGTTCCTTCCTAGCTCAATCAACCATTCCGTCATAATTTTTCTTCCTCGTATGATATCTAACTTCACTTTTTATTCCGAATTTATTCTATTATGTATTGCATGGCTGTAACTGCGCGTGTTCTGATGTGTGAGCTTTAATCATATGCCGCTATGTGTGGCTGTAATAGAAAATTGTTGATACTTTTACATATAATTGCCGTATCTACTCGGAACTCTTTAAAAAAATGGTCGCTGGAGAACCTAAAAGGCTTTTTATTTATTACCCTAATTATTGACTTTTGAGCTTTAATCAAGGGATCTAGAGCTGAAAGTGACGCGCCACCCTATCCAAAGAGGATCCTTGGAGGAACCTCGGATAAGTCATATTAACAAGGTATAAGTCATAATAAATGTAAACAAAAAAAATATTATCGTAAATATAACATGAAAATGTATAAAATGTTAGAAAACAACATACACTAAGAAATAAATTAAAAATAAACGCAAGAGAATACAAAGAGAAACACATAACAAAGAAGTTAAATAAGTTACAATGAAGAGCAATAACACTATTGATTTTAGTCATCAGTCATTGTGATTGGTGTCTAAACTGTCGGTTGTTCGGCATCATTCGGCGCCGTACGCTAGCAGCGAATATGCAAAATAACACATGCGTAGCGCAGGTAAATCGGGAAATGTAGTTATGCGATATAGTGCATAGCAGTATATCGCATAAGATGTAGGTGCTATCGCAATTCGTTATCGATTATGAATTCCAAGAATTTCGTAGAAGATACCTGAGTTAATTCTTCGTTTTTCTCGGTCACATGTACCCGTAATTCTTAAATTAGGGGTTTCACTTCGGAATGAGAGATAATAAGCTGGAAATTCATAAACGCCTTTATTTTCGCGTTCTAAAATTTGTCTCAAAAGTGTCATCAAATGTCGTGTCTACGTCATAAGTTATTCAAGTTCAAAGGTAACATAAACAGATTTTTGTGTCATTTGACCTTGAATAACATACGACGTAGACACGAGATTTTATGAGACTTTTGAGATAACTTTCAGAGCGCCAAAATGTAGTCGACTACCATCTCATTATGATTATCGTATTATGTTTCCCTCATCGACACCTTAACGTAACCCTTTCGCGTGTCACGTCAAAATGTAATATTCACATGTTGTGTAATCTTACGGTAAAAGCATTTCTGAGCAATTAGGGAAGTAAATGTTTAATATTATAATAAAGTAATTTAAAAAGTACCAAGATGAAAAGTATCAATTTGAAATTGTATATATAATAATAATAATAATTTTATATATAATAATAACGAAAAGAAAAACCAACTCTATTTTTTAATAAGTGCAGCAGCCATATCATGGTGATACTTAGAGCGGCCTATCATAATTGAATGCGTATACAAAATTGTATGTATGTGCTGTTGACCGTTGAGGAGTTCCCTCGTTGGAAGCCAACCCTGGGTGACGCAGTCCTTTGTGAAACTTAGAACGGGCTGTCGTAAGTGAATACATATACAAAATTTTGTGTCTGTGCTGTAGACGGATGAGGAGTTCCTTCGTCGGGAGCCAACCCTGGGTGCAACAGCCATGTCATGATAAAACTTAGAACGGGCTATCATAACTAAATGAGTATACAAAATTTGGGATCTGTGCTGTTGACCGTTGAGGAGTTCCCTCATCGGAATCCAACCCAGGGCGTAGAATCAGGCCATGCTTACCATAAAAATAAATGAATTGTCATCGGAATTGAACCAACATGTAAATTTTCAATTTCATATGATAATTTTTGAGTTCCCTCAATTGCTCATGGATCCCATGACCAGAACGGGATTTTGATAAAAATGGGACCAATCTGTAAGTATATTCTTTCGAATAAAAAAAG
Source organism: Micropterix aruncella (assembly GCA_944548615.1). Lineage (NCBI taxonomy): Eukaryota > Metazoa > Arthropoda > Insecta > Lepidoptera > Micropterigidae > Micropterix > Micropterix aruncella. Next base: position 35,653,101 of record OX155955.1, on the reverse strand, counting down.
ATTTTTTCAAATCGGTTCATAAATAGCAGAGTTCTAGGTTAACAAACATAAAAAAGAGATACAACCGAATTGATAATCTCCTCCTTTTTTGAAGTCGGTTAAAAAATAAATACGTTGATAAGAATTAACAACAAACAATTCAAAAACTTAAGACAGTCTCGTTACAGTTTCTTTAACTTTATAAACTCGCGAAAAGGCGCAGTATATGGTTCATCAAGTTTGGCGGAAATATGGGAAATATGAGGGAATTATTTAAAAGGCGGACTTCGTTCTTGTTCACGGGATTTGGGCCGTGCCTTTGATACAAAGCGCAAAGTCATACGGGAGGTTTCATGGACTTAGCTGTGCTCCTTCGCTGGAGCGAAAAGGCTCGACCTTTTTATTAAAAGACGATGGGAGGAGCGCCTAGGAAATATTACATTAATGCAAAACTCTTTGCGCTGTGCTTTATGCAAAACATATCAAGGAACGAGCGAATTTCGAAAGAAAGAAGGTGAGTACTTAGGTACTTATTAATATTATGTAAAATTTTATTAGAGAGAGGGTCGTCGGTGAGTCGGGTCTAAAGCGGGTATAATATAATATAATTATTATTGAAGCATACCTATAATAATGTGAATAAAATATTTAGTTGGAAAGTAGAGCCCTGTCGAATAAAGATTGCGAATTGCTCAATAAAATAGAAAATATTTGCTTAACCGTAAACATTTATTTTGTCACTGAAGTGTGACATTTGCCAGAGTTTTGGCAAGGATTGCCAAAACTCTGGCAAATGTCTGCGCGTACCGGTGCTTACCCTGTACAGATTAAGGGCCGTTTTCTAAAAGCAACTGATACTTGTTAGTATCGGTTTCCGTAAAACTGTCGGTTTGTTTAATATACAATACATTTTGCGTTTCAATATGTAACTGATACCGGTGGATCGAACCGATCGGTTACAACTTACCGACAACAGTCGGTTTCCTTCATACAAAATGTGATAAAAATGTAATCGGTCAAATTTGGGCGTTTACTGGGGGGAGGGGGGGGTGGGGCAGGGAGGGGGAGGGGGGTCGGAGAGGGGGGATATAATCAAATATCAATGCCGTCTGTTGGCGATTAGCCGAGAAACGGAACGCGCCGCTTGAGCAATCCAACCGGGTTCTTCCGCAGGCCGAGAGAGGGCAGTCATCGATTTTATTTATGAAATTAATATTCAAATGAAATCAGTCCTTGGCTACTTGTCGGGAGTATTTGGGTGACACAATCGTTTTTTTTAATTATTTGAACTACCCCCTGCTAAGTATAATTTACGTCATACTAGGAAAATCATGAATGAAATTGCGCTTTTATGAATTACCAATAGTCAACGGAAACCGTTACCGATCGGTATCCATCTCTTTTAGAAAACGGGACTAAATGTACCTCATTGATGAGATATACTTACGCTAACCAATAACCCAGTCGCCGAAAAATTTCCTTTGAACATTTTCCATACACATAAAAACATAAACATAAAAAAACCACCGAAATTAAAAGAGGAAAGAAGAATATTGTATGGAAATATGCATTACAGATTAAATATATAAAAAAAGTGAAAATAAACAGTTAAAAAGTAATATGGTTAAATGCCTTAGAAACGAAAATAGAAAGTCGAGTACGGAAAATTTTGAATAAATAAAACAGAGGGAGATGTAAAAAACATGTATTTTGAGTTTTGTGAATATTGGTCCCGCTAGGCACTTAACATCCCTTTCGGGATATGTATGGCGGCCGCCTAACTTCCGAAACATCCCATACGGGATATCGCGCTCGCCGCTGCGAAAAATGCAATTTACGAATCGAAACGTCGTACTTTATGCTTTCTGACGGCTGAAATACATGGCCGAATAATCTTTAATCCGGCGGCCAGCGGCGATCATATCGATCGGCTAATTAAAAAGTCAGCCTAAACGTCAGACGACAGTCGCCGATCGGCCAGCGCGCGGCGGCCGCGTAGTTCCGCGAAATGTTTGTTTTGTGAAGTGTTTTGTGGACATAAGTGCAGTGTATACCGGATAAAAGTGAGTAATTTCCATTTTTAAGTAGTTTAGGCATTAGGATTAGTCAATTTACACAGTCCATTTGCTGTTTTTCACGAATTTTCGAAGAAAACACTTTGGCAACAACAAACGGCTCGCGAAAAAATGGCCGTTTTTATTTTGTAATGTTTGTGAACTATCCCGATATAACGCGAAACATGACGTAATGTCGCTTTAATTTACTAATAAAATAGGTATTGCTTCATTTACATCCTAAGTTATCACATAATTAGGCGTATTTTGAACATTATATGTTGTTTTCTAATATGGCTCGCGAAAATGAAACTTGTTTTGATAATTACTATGAGAGAAAAAAGTGCGATTTTCCATAGTTTTTCGATGAAATGTGACTCTTTGGAGTATAGTAATTAGTTATTAGACATATAATAAGTCTATGATAAGACAATATAATTGAAAAAATCTAACGAATTTTATATTATGGGCATTCAAAGTTTATTATTAGGTTCGGAGGCGGAAACTCTCAAAACTTTAGATTTTTCTATAATATCAGACAAAGCTCAAAGTTCTGGTGTGATTTCTAAGAAGAAGTGATGTAGTAATAAAGTTATTTTGAAAGAATTTCATATAAAAAAATACCATAAGTAGTCACAAATTAAAAATAAAAAAAATTTTTTTTTACGAGAATACATACAATTTTTCTTGGCTGAATAAATAAATATTTTTTCCGTATTTTTGTATGCAAATAAGTAAAAAAAAAATATCGTTTTGGTAAAGCATTTAATAAAGAACATAACTGTATTTACAATTTTTGATATTTACAAAAACTGTATTTACAAAAAAATCGAAATGATTTTATAGGCGAGTTTTTCAGTTTGCCAATTTTGTAATATTTATTCATTATTTTCTTAATTGTTTTACGAGATAAGGTTATAATGTTTTATATGTCAAATTTCAATGCGATCATTTTTCTCTTTATCTTTTTTTAATCCGTTTAGTGGTTTATAAGTTATGATCGTTTTTCTCAAGGCCGTTGACTCGCGTCGATTTTTTGCGCGAATATGTCGCGCGCAAAAGTGATAGGTGAGTTTTTACCTCGCAACGTGAGGGGTTAAATACATTGATAAGAAATATGAGTCCCTGTGGTCCATAACAGATGCAAGTTACAACTTTTTCTAAAATTTTATTAATTTAATATTTAACTCAGAGCCAGTACGTATTAAAAAAATAAAACTAGAATTATAAAAGTTGCGATACATATTTTATATATTTATTTAAAATCACCAGAGTTCGTAGGTCATTTGTGTTTTTTTTAAATAGGTTATATTTTTGAACAATAATTTAATTTAATTTTTTGCCAATATTAAGATTCTGATATCTCAATTACATGGAAAAATATAATTTATACATTATTCGTATTCGATAATTTATAAAATGGTTTTTGAAGTTATGGGACAAATATGTCTCATGGTCTTTAAAAGGTTAAGGTCACTAATAAATTTAAAGGGGCGTATGCAGTACCGGACTATCCAATGGGCCAAGTACGTACCGGCCTTTGGACCCCACGCTTTTTAAGAGCCCCGAGACAAGGGATCATTACAATCATTTTTTTATGGTTTAAATACATTTAAAAAAATCATTGATCTGAAATTCTAAGAATATAATGTTTACTAAAGTTTTTATCCGACTAATAGTATAATTATAATAAATTATCGACACTTGCCAGCCGCCAGCTTCTGCAATCGTATTTTGTTAATATGCGCATTTTTGTTACGCGGGTAGTCAGAAATAATGAACGGGCCATTTTGCCGATGCCATCGGGTCTTGTTAATATACTGATCTACTCTACACCATTTGTCGATTCTACGCTATATTTTAATAAAACTTTTAAATAATTTATTGTAATATTAAAACCCTCTCGACCCTAGAACGAGCTTGTCCCAGTTGGGTGGCAAAATTAAATAAGCAGGTTTAGGTTTTTTTCCATTCGGTTTCAGTTATTTTTGTAAGCAAACTCACTATCTTATAGTAATAATTACCTAATACTGTATCGTCGTCAGAATGTTTGACAGCTATAGGGGGGCCCAAAAAGTGCAAAGGAGACTCTGACATTTCGACTGCCTGAGGACCTCTAAATATGTTTATCCGGCACTGGAAGTGTGTAAAATATTGTACAATGAACCTAACATAATTATTATGCTTATATTTGTCAGGTAAAAGAATATAAATTTGTTTATATAATAATTTTCCAATGCTGTTGAGATTATACTAAAATAGCTAACATACTTTTATTGCTCACTAGCCACTTCTTGGGAGTTAATGGGCCCTTGCTGAGTTGGCCACGAAGACCTATTCTGTTTAGGGTTGGTCACCCTCACGGGTCAACAACCTATCCGACGGCCTCCACGCATGAAATGCGAGCCTGGGTAGGACTCTGGCCCGATGGTCAGTTTACCCTGGGAATCAACCTTCTGGCGCTTCTGGACGGTCTGCGCACCGTGCGGCTTAAGCCAATCGATTGCGCACTCTGACTAACAGTTTAGAGTTTCAAGGCGATAGGTGAGGGCAGCAAACCCCGCCCACCGCCCGGGCAGTTATAACGACGAGGGTCGTCTTGTCTGCCCGGGATGTCGTGCTACGACAACCCTGCGCGTACCAGAAGGGTAGAACGCGCAGGGGGTGAAATAGGGTAAACCACCCCCCCCGTACCGCCCCGAGAACCCATTTATTTATAATAATAAAAGAATTTACAAAGTAAAATTACAAAAAATAATACTAAATTTACCATATTTACAAATTAAAAAAAAAAAATAAAACAACAAATAACAAATTTAGGGCCAGTAAGCGGGGTAGAGGACGCTCCAGAAACGATGATGGTGGAGGCGCACGGTCCGTGGACAGGTCTCGGAGCAGCCACGGGGGGAGGAATCCCTGGATCCTGCAAAGAACGAAACGCCCTTCGGGGCGGTAAAGAGACGCACACAAAGACGGGCACTTCGGGCTGGAAGTAGCCGCCGAATCACGCCACCAAGGAAGAGGGTACCCCCTGGGGGGTATCCCGAGGCCTCATGCTTTCCCAAGAAGCCACCCAGTGCTCCACAAGCTCGCCAAACGACTGGAAGCAGCTCCTACAACTGACCAGATCCGGGTACCAAATCGGAGAGCGCCCAACGCACGCGCCCACTGCATCCATCAATTATTTCTCCCGTGCAGCCGCTAGAATTGGGCAAGACCAAATTACGTGTTCCGCAGTTTGGCGACCATAGCCACAGGCGCATCGGGGGTCATCGGCAAGTCCAAAGTCAAATAGTTTGGCTCTGAACTCTCCGTGGCCCCCAACCATCTGCGTGGTATGGTGGTCGAACCGCAGAAACGAATTTGCCATCCGCACTGCGACGGACGGGAAAAAGCAATGGGTGAGGCGGCCCGTACCCCCGGCGTCCCATCTAGCCTGCCAGACACGCAAGGACTCCACCCGAATCAGGCGGGCAAACTCCCCAGCTCGGTGCGCCACCGGGTCGATCGACAGGCCATGATGGACTACCGGCTCGCCCCGGCGGTACCGCGACAACGCTGCACGCTCCAGAATCTCCAGGTCAATCGGCAGAACGCCAGCGATGACGGGTAACGCAAGAGTGGACGTCGTTCTGTACGCCCCGGTCAGGGCCACGAGAGGGATGCGCTGTCCGCGCAGCAGCGCGACACGCGTCGCCTCAGGAACAGCAGACTCCGTCCAAGCGCGTGCGGCATAAGTTGCACGCGGGACGAAGACGCCCTTATAGATAGTCATGACCGCCGGGAAACGAATTCCCCAGTCGGCCCGACTCACTCCGCGGAGCGCAAAGAATAGATCCCGGGATTTTTCGGCTGTAATCTTTGCGTGCGAAAGAAAGGAAAGGGAAGCCGTAAGCGTCACCCCCAGGTATCGAACGGTGGCCGGGAAGGATACCGGGCGACCGTTCATCCTGATGACAGGGTTCCGCTTAAGATGTCCCTTCAGGAGAAGCGCCTGAGTTTTCGTCGGAGAGAAGGTGAGTCTGTTTCGCTGACCCCATCCGAGGATCAGGTCCAGCGAGTCAGCCACCCTTCTCTCGACCTCTGCGCGACTCCTGCCGCCCACCAGGAGAAGAGCGTCGTCTGCATAAGCGCTGACGGTGCACCCCTCCGGGTAAGGTAGACCGAGGAAATCATCAAAGAGAATGTTCCAAAGGCTAGGACCCAACACTGACCCCTGTGGACAGCCCATGGTCGGGGTTTTGGTGACGCTGGTCGGGCCGTACCTCAGAGTGACAGATCTGTCTGAAAAGTAGCTCCTCACTACTTTCAACAAATTGTTCGGGCACAGGCGGGCGCGAAGCTTGCATATAAGTATCGGCCACCACGCGTTGTCGAATGCACCGGAGATATCCAAAAATACGCCTACCACGTAGCGGCCGTCGTAGTTGCGGACCCAGTTTTTCGCAAACAGGATGGCGTCCTCCGTGCTTTTCCCTCGGGTAAAGCCAAACTGACGCTCGTTCTGGGGAGACAGAGTCCTCTCCAGCCGTTCGCGCACAAGCACTTCGAGCACCTTACCCATTATGGGAAGGAGCGTGATGGGCCTGTACGCTTTCGGATCCGAGCGCGGCTTGTCGTTACCTTTGGGAATCACCCGCAGGAGGCCAGCCTTCCAGCATAATGGGAAATGACCGTCCCTAATGCATTTCTGCATCAGGACAGTCACCTCCCATCTTGCGAATTCCCACATCCGCTTCACTATATCAGACGTAAAGTTGTCTATCCCCGGTGCCTTTCTGCGCGATAGCGACCCGATGATGGTGCCGACCTCGTCCGCTGTTACCTCTGACAGATCAGGTACGCGCGAGTCTACGGCAATAAGCCGCCGCAACTGCGCGTGGTGGGGATCGTCATTGTCATTCCGATCCGATGGACACAAAGAACCGAGGAGAACTGAAAGAGTGCCTTCGGTGTCAAGCGGGGCGGAAGTACCCTCGACAATGCTAGAGAGGTAGTTCCCACCCCGCTTGGCACCTTTGTCGATGACGTTCTTCATGTCCCATGGGTTTGCATTCCCAACTTCGCTAACCCATGTGCGCCAGGAATCAGTCTTGGCACGCCTAATAGCGGCGTGGTAGACGCTCCGAGCCGATCTCAGGGACTCCCGAAGTACCTCAACACGCTCAGGGGGAAGAGAACCCCTGCGGGCTTCCCCCATGCGGCGGTACGCTTGCCGGAAGCACCTGCGAAGGTCAGATATTTCCGGAGACCACCACGGGGCCGTAAAGCCGCCGAAGGGCCTCCTCCGACCGAGGACCGACTCGCAGGCCGAGGCAACTGCCTCATGAAGTGCAACACTAAGTGCCTCGGCCGAATTGGAGTGAGGGGACGGGAACCGGGAGAGCCTCTCACAGAGGGACTCCCCAAAACGGTCCCAGTCCACATCCGAGGTGCGGTACGCCCATTCCGAGGGGGACGGGGGATTCACACGGCGGCCAATGTCGAAGGTCACTAGTCTATGGTCTGAGGAAGACGACGATTCGTGGACGGTCCAGTTCATCAGCTCCCGGGCGAATCCAGGGGAGCACAGCGTCAAATCCACATTGCTGGACCCGCCTGGGCCACAGAAGGTCCGGGGCTGCCCGGGGGAGTTGACAATATGCAACCCATAGGTCGCTATCAGCTCCTCGACAGCCTCGGCTCTGTCTAACTCTCTGTCGACTCTGTCGACTCTGACTAACAGTCGGGGGAGTCTGGAAGCAGTACTGTTTTCTAGAGCTGGGGTGGTCGCGAACCTTACGGAGACTGCTCTTGAAACGACCATCGGCTACCCGATCCTGGGTGAACAGCCGGGCAAAGGATGCCGTAGTCCGCGATAGATTCGGTATACACCGTTTCACCGCTTCGTAAGGGAGAGGACCGCGCAAGCGACCTCGAACTCGTAACCAATCGAGAGACTGGAGTAATCTGGTCGCAATTGGGAGTAAGGGCGTGAGTGTAAGCCCGCCGGGTAACACTCCTGGCTATCTCGCGGTTAAGGCGTTGGCCTCTTACGGGTTTGTGGCGGAGCTAGACGGTGGACTGTTTTGTCTAAGTCTTCTGCGCTCACTCCAGGGAGATACGACTAATCGTTAAAACTTCCTTGGGTGATGGGCTCGCCCGCTGTAGTCGACAACCCTAGTTGCTAGCCACTTCTTAACCGTCGTTATAAATAATTCATACGTCATATTAATTATAATGTAATAATACTTTTGATTCACCCATGTTATATATACTGTATTAACTATTGCAATCGTTCGCTATCCAATCCTCGGAAAAAGGATTAAAAAGTACCGGTGCAGAAATCACATCTCCGGCAAACATCCTGCCCGCTTCGCTTGGCAGATTTTTGCGTCAATGAATGTATGAGCTAGCGAGCGAGGCAGCGATGGCTGGGTATTCTTTCCACTTGGCTCCAGCATGATTTTTCCTCCCCTGTCGTTGCGCCTGCGGCGCGGGATCATTAAATTTAATACAGATCACGCTCTACCGGCACTTATCATTCTCGGGTAGGGAGGGCGACCGGCGACGCCTACCTAACAGGGTTGCCCGCATTTCAACCTAATATTTTCTATTTTTACACGACTGCCCAACAAAAAAGGAGTGTAATGTGTTCAGGTCCCATCTATGTATGTTTTCCGTTTCTTTATTCCACGATAACGTCAGAATCGTGGGTGCTAACGTCAGAATCGTTATCATCCTGAATGTCATGAAGTACCTTAACTGTCGAAATATCAAGTAAGTAGATGTCTCTCCAAAGGGCAATAAATTAACATAAATATATCGTGTTTAGTGTAAAATGAAAGGTCTGATTGAGTAAATTCCGAAAATATACATGCATCAATATGAATAAATATATAAACCACAAATATTTCATTAAAAAAAACATTATAAAAATAATCATAAATACAATAGTTCACTTATAAATAGGATAGAAACAAATTTACCGCGTGAAGTTTGTAGCACCCGACGTTTCGGTTACGTTGCAGCTGCCGTTGTCCAGAGCAGTTGTGCAGATGCGGTTTAGCCTACGTTGGACAAACGAAACCGCCCATGGCCGCGCGACTGACAGATCAAGGCTGTTAAAAACGTTCATCGAGAAAAATCGGCGATCTGCGTACATATATTGGATAGCGGAAGTAACCACTGGATGCAGTTTCAAAATTCAATTGTGCTATCAAAGGAATAATTCTACTTTCCTCGCATGATCCGGGAAGCCATTGAAATAAGAATAACCCCGAACTTCAATAGAGATGACGGTTACAAACTCTCTTCCACGTGGAACCCTCTTCTTAAAATGTTTTCGCCGCCGAACGCCGAACGCAAGGACGTAAGACAGGATACAGTGAGTGTTGTGTGCAAGACGGATTTTCGAAATTCGCGCGCTCCGAGCCCGGCCCCCCACCACCGTTATAACCTACGCAGTGGCGGCAGCGGTATGCGGCCTACCCGCAAAACAACGGATTGACAGCTTTTTCAGTCTACCCTGGACAACGGCGGCTGCAACGTCACCGAGACGTCGGGTGCTACAAATTTCACGCGGTGAATTCGTTTCTATCCTATTCATAATGTCAAACAACCGCGAAAGTCTTCAATTTTATAATAGTTCACTTTCTGTAACGGCAGTGGTATTTTTTATTATTTTAAATATATTTACATGTTAAATCATTGTTAAGGAAAATACATTATTTAGGTAGATGACATATACCATTGACTTGTCACCTACAACGAGTATCGCCCAGAAGAACTGTTCCACCAAGCCGTGGCAAGGGAAACACAGTCCTTTCTAGGTCCAACCCTCTTCGATAAGGCTACTGGATAGGAGTTAAACCGTGACTTGAGCCGACCAGGGATAACAAGCAGGTCTTAATGACCCAACTGCATAGGAACCGTTAACTGCTAACTAGAATTGATATAAATCGCAGTAAAGGTAGCGATCCTGTTTAGTTATTCAATTAATAGTTTGTTAGAAATAGCTACGTATGTGTGTGCTGTTGACCGTTGAGGAGTTCCCTCGTTGGAAGCCAACCCTGGGTGACGCAGTCCTTTGTGAAACTTAGAACGGGCTGTCGTAAGTGAATACATATACAAAATTTTGTGTCTGTGCTGTAGACGGATGAGGAGTTCCTTCGTCGGGAGCCAACCCTGGGTGCAACAGCCATGTCATGATAAAACTTAGAACGGGCTATCATAACTAAATGAGTATACAAAATTTGGGATCTGTGCTGTTGACCGTTGAGGAGTTCCCTCATCGGAATCCAACCCAGGGCGTAGAATCAGGCCATGCTTACCATAAAAATAAATGAATTGTCATCGGAATTGAACCAACATGTAAATTTTCAATTTCATATGATAATTTTTGAGTTCCCTCAATTGCTCATGGATCCCATGACCAGAACGGGATTTTGATAAAAATGGGACCAATCTGTAAGTATATTCTTTCGAATAAAAAAAGATTTTTTCAAATCGGTTCATAAATAGCAGAGTTCTAGGTTAACAAACATAAAAAAGAGATACAACCGAATTGATAATCTCCTCCTTTTTTGAAGTCGGTTAAAAAATAAATACGTTGATAAGAATTAACAACAAACAATTCAAAAACTTAAGACAGTCTCGTTACAGTTTCTTTAACTTTATAAACTCGCGAAAAGGCGCAGTATATGGTTCATCAAGTTTGGCGGAAATATGGGAAATATGAGGGAATTATTTAAAAGGCGGACTTCGTTCTTGTTCACGGGATTTGGGCCGTGCCTTTGATACAAAGCGCAAAGTCATACGGGAGGTTTCATGGACTTAGCTGTGCTCCTTCGCTGGAGCGAAAAGGCTCGACCTTTTTATTAAAAGACGATGGGAGGAGCGCCTAGGAAATATTACATTAATGCAAAACTCTTTGCGCTGTGCTTTATGCAAAACATATCAAGGAACGAGCGAATTTCGAAAGAAAGAAGGTGAGTACTTAGGTACTTATTAATATTATGTAAAATTTTATTAGAGAGAGGGTCGTCGGTGAGTCGGGTCTAAAGCGGGTATAATATAATATAATTATTATTGAAGCATACCTATAATAATGTGAATAAAATATTTAGTTGGAAAGTAGAGCCCTGTCGAATAAAGATTGCGAATTGCTCAATAAAATAGAAAATATTTGCTTAACCGTAAACATTTATTTTGTCACTGAAGTGTGACATTTGCCAGAGTTTTGGCAAGGATTGCCAAAACTCTGGCAAATGTCTGCGCGTACCGGTGCTTACCCTGTACAGATTAAGGGCCGTTTTCTAAAAGCAACTGATACTTGTTAGTATCGGTTTCCGTAAAACTGTCGGTTTGTTTAATATACAATACATTTTGCGTTTCAATATGTAACTGATACCGGTGGATCGAACCGATCGGTTACAACTTACCGACAACAGTCGGTTTCCTTCATACAAAATGTGATAAAAATGTAATCGGTCAAATTTGGGCGTTTACTGGGGGAGGGGGGGTGGGGCAGGGAGGGGGAGGGGGGTCGGAGAGGGGGGATATAATCAAATATCAATGCCGTCTGTTGGCGATTAGCCGAGAAACGGAACGCGCCGCTTGAGCAATCCAACCGGGTTCTTCCGCAGGCCGAGAGAGGGCAGTCATCGATTTTATTTATGAAATTAATATTCAAATGAAATCAGTCCTTGGCTACTTGTCGGGAGTATTTGGGTGACACAATCGTTTTTTTTAATTATTTGAACTACCCCCTGCTAAGTATAATTTACGTCATACTAGGAAAATCATGAATGAAATTGCGCTTTTATGAATTACCAATAGTCAACGGAAACCGTTACCGATCGGTATCCATCTCTTTTAGAAAACGGGACTAAATGTACCTCATTGATGAGATATACTTACGCTAACCAATAACCCAGTCGCCGAAAAATTTCCTTTGAACATTTTCCATACACATAAAAACATAAACATAAAAAAACCACCGAAATTAAAAGAGGAAAGAAGAATATTGTATGGAAATATGCATTACAGATTAAATATATAAAAAAAGTGAAAATAAACAGTTAAAAAGTAATATGGTTAAATGCCTTAGAAACGAAAATAGAAAGTCGAGTACGGAAAATTTTGAATAAATAAAACAGAGGGAGATGTAAAAAACATGTATTTTGAGTTTTGTGAATATTGGTCCCGCTAGGCACTTAACATCCCTTTCGGGATATGTATGGCGGCCGCCTAACTTCCGAAACATCCCATACGGGATATCGCGCTCGCCGCTGCGAAAAATGCAATTTACGAATCGAAACGTCGTACTTTATGCTTTCTGACGGCTGAAATACATGGCCGAATAATCTTTAATCCGGCGGCCAGCGGCGATCATATCGATCGGCTAATTAAAAAGTCAGCCTAAACGTCAGACGACAGTCGCCGATCGGCCAGCGCGCGGCGGCCGCGTAGTTCCGCGAAATGTTTGTTTTGTGAAGTGTTTTGTGGACATAAGTGCAGTGTATACCGGATAAAAGTGAGTAATTTCCATTTTTAAGTAGTTTAGGCATTAGGATTAGTCAATTTACACAGTCCATTTGCTGTTTTTCACGAATTTTCGAAGAAAACACTTTGGCAACAACAAACGGCTCGCGAAAAAATGGCCGTTTTTATTTTGTAATGTTTGTGAACTATCCCGATATAACGCGAAACATGACGTAATGTCGCTTTAATTTAATAATAAAATAGGTATTGCTTCATTTACATCCTAAGTTATCACATAATTAGGCGTATTTTGAACATTATATGTTGTTTTCTAATATGGCTCGCGAAAATGAAACTTGTTTTGATAATTACTATGAGAGAAAAAAGTGCGATTTTCCATAGTTTTTCGATGAAATGTGACTCTTTGGAGTATAGTAATTAGTTATTAGACATATAATAAGTCTATGATAAGACAATATAATTGAAAAAATCTAACGAATTTTATATTATGGGCATTCAAAGTTTATTATTAGGTTCGGAGGCGGAAACTCTCAAAACTTTAGATTTTTCTATAATATCAGACAAAGCTCAAAGTTCTGGTGTGATTTCTAAGAAGAAGTGATGTAGTAATAAAGTTATTTTGAAAGAATTTCATATAAAAAAATACCATAAGTAGTCACAAATTAAAAATAAAAAAATTTTTTTTTTACGAGAATACATACAATTTTTCTTGGCTGAATAAATAAATATTTTTTCCGTATTTTTGTATGCAAATAAGTAAAAAAAAAATATCGTTTTGGTAAAGCATTTAATAAAGAACATAACTGTATTTACAATTTTTGATATTTACAAAAACTGTATTTACAAAAAAATCGAAATGATTTTATAGGCGAGTTTTTCAGTTTGCCAATTTTTTAATATTTATTCATTATTTTCTTAATTGTTTTACGAGATAAGGTTATAATGTTTTATATGTCAAATTTCAATGCGATCATTTTTCTCTTTATCTTTTTTTAATCCGTTTAGTGGTTTATAAGTTATGATCGTTTTTCTCAAGGCCGTTGACTCGCGTCGATTTTTTGCGCGAATATGTCGCGCGCAAAAGTGATAGGTGAGTTTTTACCTCGCAACGTGAGGGGTTAAATACATTGATAAGAAATATGAGTCCCTATGGTCCATAACAGATGCAAGTTACAACTTTTTCTAAAATTTTATTAATTTAATATTTAACTCAGAGCCAGTACGTATTAAAAACATAAAACTAGAATTATAAAAGTTGCGATACATATTTTATATATTTATTTAAAATCACCAGAGTTCGTAGGTCATTTGTGTTTTTTTTAAATAGGTTATATTTTTGAACAATAATTTAATTTAATTTTTTGCCAATATTAAGATTCTGATATCTCAATTACATGGAAAAATATAATTTATACATTATTCGTATTCGATAATTTATAAAATGGTTTTTGAAGTTATGGGACAAATATGTCTCATGGTCTTTAAAAGGTTAAGGTCACTAATAAATTTAAAGGGGCGTATGCAGTACCGGACTATCCAATGGGCCAAGTACGTACCGGCCTTTGGACCCCACGCTTTTTAAGAGCCCCGAGACAAGGGATCATTACAATCATTTTTTTATGGTTTAAATACATTTAAAAAAATCATTGATCTGAAATTCTAAGAATATAATGTTTACTAAAGTTTTTATCCGACTAATAGTATAATTATAATAAATTATCGACACTTGCCAGCCGCCAGCTTCTGCAATCGTATTTTGTTAATATGCGCATTTTTGTTACGCGGGTAGTCAGAAATAATGAACGGGCCATTTTGCCGATGCCATCGGGTCTTGTTAATATACTGATCTACTCTACACCATTTGTCGATTCTACGCTATATTTTAATAAAACTTTTAAATAATTTATTGTAATATTAAAACCCTCTCGACCCTAGAACGAGCTTGTCCCAGTTGGGTGGCAAAATTAAATAAGCAGGTTTAGGTTTTTTTCCATTCGGTTTCAGTTATTTTTGTAAGCAAACTCACTATCTTATAGTAATAATTACCTAATACTGTATCGTCGTCAGAATGTTTGACAGCTATAGGGGGGCCCAAAAAGTGCAAAGGAGACTCTGACATTTCGACTGCCTGAGGACCTCTAAATATGTTTATCCGGCACTGGAAGTGTGTAAAATATTGTACAATGAACCTAACATAATTATTATGCTTATATTTGTCAGGTAAAAGAATATAAATTTGTTTATATAATAATTTTCCAATGCTGTTGAGATTATACTAAAATAGCTAACATACTTTTATTGCTCACTAGCCACTTCTTGGGAGTTAATGGGCCCTTGCTGAGTTGGCCACGAAGACCTATTCTGTTTAGGGTTGGTCACCCTCACGGGTCAACAACCTATCCGACGGCCTCCACGCATGAAATGCGAGCCTGGGTAGGACTCTGGCCCGATGGTCAGTTTACCCTGGGAATCAACCTTCTGGCGCTTCTGGACGGTCTGCGCACCGTGCGGCTTAAGCCAATCGATTGCGCACTCTGACTAACAGTTTAGAGTTTCAAGGCGATAGGTGAGGGCAGCAAACCCCGCCCACCGCCCGGGCAGTTATAACGACGAGGGTCGTCTTGTCTGCCCGGGATGTCGTGCTACGACAACCCTGCGCGTACCAGAAGGGTAGAACGCGCAGGGGGTGAAATAGGGTAAACCACCCCCCCCGTACCGCCCCGAGAACCCATTTATTTATAATAATAAAAGAATTTACAAAGTAAAATTACAAAAAATAATACTAAATTTACCATATTTACAAATTAAAAAAAAAAATAAAACAACAAATAACAAATTTAGGGCCGGTAAGCGGGGTAGAGGACGCTCCAGAAACGATGATGGTGGAGGCGCACGGTCCGTGGACAGGTCTCGGAGCAGCCACGGGGGGAGGAATCCCTGGATCCTGCAAAGAACGAAACGCCCTTCGGGGCGGTAAAGAGACGCACACAAAGACGGGCACTTCGGGCTGGAAGTAGCCGCCGAATCACGCCACCAAGGAAGAGGGTACCCCCTGGGGGGTATCCCGAGGCCTCATGCTTTCCCAAGAAGCCACCCAGTGCTCCACAAGCTCGCCTAACGACTGGAAGCAGCTCCTACAACTGACCAGATCCGGGTACCAAATCGGAGAGCGCCCAACGCACGCGCCCACTGCATCCATCAATTATTTCTCCCGTGCAGCCGCTAGAATTGGGCAAGACCAAATTACGTGTTCCGCAGTTTGGCGACCATACCCACAGGCGCATCGGGGGTCATCGGCAAGTCCAAAGTCAAATAGTTTGGCTCTGAACTCTCCGTGGCCCCCAACCATCTGCGTGGTATGGTGGTCGAACCGCAGAAACGAATTTGCCATCCGCACTGCGACGGACGGGAAAAAGCAATGGGTGAGGCGGCCCGTACCCCCGGCGTCCCATCTAGCCTGCCAGACACGCAAGGACTCCACCCGAATCAGGCGGGCAAACTCCCCAGCTCGGTGCGCCACCGGGTCGATCGACAGGCCATGATGGACTACCGGCTCGCCCCGGCGGTACCGCGACAACGCTGCACGCTCCAGAATCTCCAGGTCAATCGGCAGAACGCCAGCGATGACGGGTAACGCAAGAGTGGACGTCGTTCTGTACGCCCCGGTCAGGGCCACGAGAGGGATGCGCTGTCCGCGCAGCAGCGCGACACGCGTCGCCTCAGGAACAGCAGACTCCGTCCAAGCGCGTGCGGCATAAGTTGCACGCGGGACGAAGACGCCCTTATAGATAGTCATGACCGCCGGGAAACGAATTCCCCAGTCGGCCCGACTCACTCCGCGGAGCGCAAAGAATAGATCCCGGGATTTTTCGGCTGTAATCTTTGCGTGCGAAAGAAAGGAAAGGGAAGCCGTAAGCGTCACCCCCAGGTATCGAACGGTGGCCGGGAAGGATACCGGGCGACCGTTCATCCTGATGACAGGGTTCCGCTTAAGATGTCCCTTCAGGAGAAGCGCCTGAGTTTTCGTCGGAGAGAAGGTGAGTCTGTTTCGCTGACCCCATCCGAGGATCAGGTCCAGCGAGTCAGCCACCCTTCTCTCGACCTCTGCGCGACTCCTGCCGCCCACCAGGAGAAGAGCGTCGTCTGCATAAGCGCTGACGGTGCACCCCTCCGGGTAAGGTAGACCGAGGAAATCATCAAAGAGAATGTTCCAAAGGCTAGGACCCAACACTGACCCCTGTGGACAGCCCATGGTCGGGGTTTTGGTGACGCTGGTCGGGCCGTACCTCAGAGTGACAGATCTGTCTGAAAAGTAGCTCCTCACTACTTTCAACAAATTGTTCGGGCACAGGCGGGCGCGAAGCTTGCATATAAGTATCGGCCACCACGCGTTGTCGAATGCACCGGAGATATCCAAAAATACGCCTACCACGTAGCGGCCGTCGTAGTTGCGGACCCAGTTTTTCGCAAACAGGATGGCGTCCTCCGTGCTTTTCCCTCGGGTAAAGCCAAACTGACGCTCGTTCTGGGGAGACAGAGTCCTCTCCAGCCGTTCGCGCACAAGCACTTCGAGCACCTTACCCATTATGGGAAGGAGCGTGATGGGCCTGTACGCTTTCGGATCCGAGCGCGGCTTGTCGTTACCTTTGGGAATCACCCGCAGGAGGCCAGCCTTCCAGCATAATGGGAAATGACCGTCCCTAATGCATTTCTGCATCAGGACAGTCACCTCCCATCTTGCGAATTCCCACACCCGCTTCACTATATCAGACGTAAAGTTGTCTATCCCCGGTGCCTTTCTGCGCGATAGCGACCCGATGATGGTGCCGACCTCGTCCGCTGTTACCTCTGACAGATCAGGTACGCGCGAGTCTACGGCAATAAGCCGCCGCAACTGCGCGTGGTGGGGATCGTCATTGTCATTCCGATCCGATGGACACAAAGAACCGAGGAGAACTGAAAGAGTGCCTTCGGTGTCAAGCGGGGCGGAAGTACCCTCGACAATGCTAGAGAGGTAGTTCCCACCCCGCTTGGCACCTTTGTCGATGACGTTCTTCATGTCCCATGGGTTTGCATTCCCAACTTCGCTAACCCATGTGCGCCAGGAATCAGTCTTGGCACGCCTAATAGCGGCGTGGTAGACGCTCCGAGCCGATCTCAGGGACTCCCGAAGTACCTCAACACGCTCAGGGGGAAGAGAACCCCTGCGGGCTTCCCCCATGCGGCGGTACGCTTGCCGGAAGCACCTGCGAAGGTCAGATATTTCCGGAGACCACCACGGGGCCGTAAAGCCGCCGAAGGGCCTCCTCCGACCGAGGACCGACTCGCAGGCCGAGGCAACTGCCTCATGAAGTGCAACACTAAGTGCCTCGGCCGAATTGGAGTGAGGGGACGGGAACCGGGAGAGCCTCTCACAGAGGGACTCCCCAAAACGGTCCCAGTCCACATCCGAGGTGCGGTACGCCCATTCCGAGGGGGACGGGGGATTCACACGGCGGCCAATGTCGAAGGTCACTAGTCTATGGTCTGAGGAAGACGACGATTCGTGGACGGTCCAGTTCATCAGCTCCCGGGCGAATCCAGGGGAGCACAGCGTCAAATCCACATTGCTGGACCCGCCTGGGCCACAGAAGGTCCGGGGCTGCCCGGGGGAGTTGACAATATGCAACCCATAGGTCGCTATCAGCTCCTCGACAGCCTCGGCTCTGTCTAACTCTCTGTCGACTCTGTCGACTCTGACTAACAGTCGGGGGAGTCTGGAAGCAGTACTGTTTTCTAGAGCTGGGGTGGTCGCGAACCTTACGGAGACTGCTCTTGAAACGACCATCGGCTACCCGATCCTGGGTGAACAGCCGGGCAAAGGATGCCGTAGTCCGCGATAGATTCGGTATACACCGTTTCACCGCTTCGTAAGGGAGAGGACCGCGCAAGCGACCTCGAACTCGTAACCAATCGAGAGACTGGAGTAATCTGGTCGCAATTGGGAGTAAGGGCGTGAGTGTAAGCCCGCCGGGTAACACTCCTGGCTATCTCGCGGTTAAGGCGTTGGCCTCTTACGGGTTTGTGGCGGAGCTAGACGGTGGACTGTTTTGTCTAAGTCTTCTGCGCTCACTCCAGGGAGATACGACTAATCGTTAAAACTTCCTTGGGTGATGGGCTCGCCCGCTGTAGTCGACAACCCTAGTTGCTAGCCACTTCTTAACCGTCGTTATAAATAATTCATACGTCATATTAATTATAATGTAATAATACTTTTGATTCACCCATGTTATATATACTGTATTAACTATTGCAATCGTTCGCTATCCAATCCTCGGAAAAAGGATTAAAAAGTACCGGTGCAGAAATCACATCTCCGGCAAACATCCTGCCCGCTTCGCTTGGCAGATTTTTGCGTCAATGAATGTATGAGCTAGCGAGCGAGGCAGCGATGGCTGGGTATTCTTTCCACTTGGCTCCAGCATGATTTTTCCTCCCCTGTCGTTGCGCCTGCGGCGCGGGATCATTAAATTTAATACAGATCACGCTCTACCGGCACTTATCATTCTCGGGTAGGGAGGGCGACCGGCGACGCCTACCTAACAGGGTTGCCCGCATTTCAACCTAATATTTTCTATTTTTACACGACTGCCCAACAAAAAAGGAGTGTAATGTGTTCAGGTCCCATCTATGTATGTTTTCCGTTTCTTTATTCCACGATAACGTCAGAATCGTGGGTGCTAACGTCAGAATCGTTATCATCCTGAATGTCATGAAGTACCTTAACTGTCGAAATATCAAGTAAGTAGATGTCTCTCCAAAGGGCAATAAATTAACATAAATATATCGTGTTTAGTGTAAAATGAAAGGTCTGATTGAGTACATTCCGAAAATATACATGCATCAATATGAATAAATATATAAACCACAAATATTTCATTAAAAAAAACATTATAAAAATAATCATAAATACAATAGTTCACTTATAAATAGGATAGAAACAAATTTACCGCGTGAAGTTTGTAGCACCCGACGTTTCGGTTACGTTGCAGCTGCCGTTGTCCAGAGCAGTTGTGCAGATGCGGTTTAGCCTACGTTGGACAAACGAAAGCGCCCATGGCCGCGCGACTGACAGATCAAGGCTGTTAAAAACGTTCAGCGAGAAAAATCGGCGATCTGCGTACATATATTGGATAGCGGAAGTAACTACTGGATGCAGTTTCAAAATTCAATTGTGCTATCCAAGGAATAATTCTACTTTCCTCGCATGATCCGGGAAGCCATTGAAATAAGAATAACCCCGAACTTCAATAGAGATGACGGTTACAAACTCTCTTCCACGTGGAACCCTCTTCTTAAAATGTTTTCGCCGCCGAACGCCGAACGCAAGGACGTAAGACAGGATACAGTGAGTGTTGTGTGCAAGACGGATTTTCGAAATTCGCGCGCTCCGAGCCCGGCCCCCCACCACCGTTATAACCTACGCAGTGGCGGCAGCGGTATGCGGCCTACCCGCAAAACAACGGATTGACAGCTTTTTCAGTCTACTCTGGACAACGGCGGCTGCAACGTCACCGAGACGTCGGGTGCTACAAATTTCACGCGGTGAATTCGTTTCTATCCTATTCATAATGTCAAACAACCGCGAAAGTCTTCAATTTTATAATAGTTCACTTTCTGTAACGGCAGTGGTATTTTTTATTATTTTAAATATATTTACATGTTAAATCATTGTTAAGGAAAATACATTATTTAGGTAGATGACATATACCATTGACTTGTCACCTACAACGAGTATCGCCCAGAAGAACTGTTCCACCAAGCCGTGGCAAGGGAAACACAGTCCTTTCTACGTCCAACCCTCTTCGATAAGGCTACTGGATAGGAGTTAAACCGTGACTTGAGCCGACCAGGGATAACAAGCAGGTCTTAATGACCCAACTGCATAGGAACCGTTAACTGCTAACTAGAATTGATATAAATCGCAGTAAAGGTAGCGATCCTGTTTAGTTATTCAATTAATAGTTTGTTAGAAATAGCTACGGGTTTTATTAACAAAAAGTCCTGATTAAGTACCATATGGCGAATATACTATCAAGTTTTTAAACGGATTAAAGTCTATAGTCTTTGATGACTATTTCTATGTTACCTAACACACTAAGAACAATATTTATAAATTACTTAAAACGTTTTTCCGAGCTTATTAAATGTCACAAGGATCTTACCATTGCATAAAACAGGTCTAAAGACAGACCCTAGGCAATTAAAGGCAATAGTAGAACTATGCGGATTCTGCGCCAGTAGGCAGAATATGGGGAGTCTAAATACCGTATCTTTTTATTCGGGGATTAAAAAAAATAACAACGTCCGATGACATCAAACGTCGGAACGTTTTTAAAATTAGAATTTTTATTCGATGCGTTCTAAAACTTACGTTTCTATATAGCTATGACGTAAAGAAGTCGGATGGCGTCTCCTTATAACGCAACGACTTAAAACACTGCCTTTAAAAACACTTCTATGTGTCACGTCATCTTGTGCTTGGCTTATTCTGAACTCGTATTATAGGTCATTTATACAGTATAATTTAAAACTTTCCGAAATCCACTAATAAAACGATATATTAAGTAATCTCCCAAATTTTACCTACTGGCGCAGAAGCCGCATAGGTATACTTAGTACTATTGCTATTACCATAATTTCTTAAAATCATTAAATAGATGCTGTACCTCCTTATATATTGATAACAACTACCGGAATAATTTTGATCTGTGTTTACAACTGGTTATATCCATTTGCTACAAAATATGAAATTTCATGCAAAGAATAATTCTGATTTAGAAAAAAAAAAACCACTATAAAGGCAGTCACCGAACTAGTGAATTATAGTTGATGCTCAGAAAAACTCACTATACTAAGTTGCAGTTTTCTACGATCTGTCGAAGGCATAGACTCGGTAGATCAGATTTCTGACAAAAACCATGACGGAAAAATATTTTTAAGCTATTGCATAGCTTTTATCGCGGGCCTAGGCCAGCGCGGCGACCGAATGAAGAAATTTCTTAACGAAAATTAATGATTTTAAACTGATAATTACGTCTAAACGAGTACTGCTTACGATTCGAAAAAAATATATGTTAAACAAGAACATTTTCCTAATATTCTTAGCTTTGAATATTTTAGATTTTGTTTATATTACATAGTGTAATTAATTTGTGAAATTAGGTCTAACCGAACACAAAAACGACTACTACGCAAATAATATCTGGCGTATTATTATAAAACCTGCACCATTTTAAAGATAATTTAATTATCTGTCTTTTTATCTACGAATTTTTTCGAATAATTCGTTTTTTTGATTTATTGAATAAAAAATTCGTGCGCAGCGCTCTATCGAAAGACGTTTAAATTATTCCGAATCACTTGCTTCCGCAGCCGCAAATGATTCGGAATAATTTCAACGTTTTCCGATAGAGCGCAGTTATCTGATATCAGAAAAAATAAAAAAAATGAATAATTATAATTGCATAAGTTGTTAAAAATGCTATGCAATAGCTTTACCGTGGCAGTCCCCGAGTGCCACACGTATTTTTTAGATTAGTACCTACCTACCAAATGACTTATTTTTTAAACATTCTTAGATAATATAACAAACTGTTGATAATTCTGCCATTATGTTAATTTTACTGATGTATTTCAATGTAAATGCTAGTATAGGTAAGTTTTTAATGAAATATAAGATTAGACTAAGATGGCCCTGGTGACTTTGACCTCATTTATATGCTTCATTAAATAGGAATGTATAATATTATTTCGCAACATACTAGTATACCATGTATAAACACCTGCTATTTATGACATAGACTAAAAGAAGGAACTTTTTAGCTATATAAAAGGATTGTGCCAGAGATACCAGACACACCTTATAATAAAAATGGTTTCTGTAAAATCATTGAAAACTTCCTTGATATATGTTTTCGCTACTAAAAAAAAGCACTGGATATCGAAAGATCAAATCTTTTGAAAGGTTTTCCTCAATAAAAAAACCTGACTCTTGTAAGAACCATGTCCTGCAAAAATAGCCCAATTAGCAAAAATATATAAAAATATATTACGTAATATATTAATATCCATATAATAGGTATATCCATTTTAATATATTAGTAAAAATATATTGGTATTCCGTTGACGAAAATAACAATTATACTTATATACCTATAAATACTAATATGATTTATTTTGTTTTCTTTTTCTTTTAATTTTAACTAAATGTGTGCAAAGTAGAATATTTTCTGATACGCCTACCTTAGTACAGGCCTAGGCCTAGTTAGGTGGTGTTGACGTTGTGATCAAGATGCTGCAGTGTGCTTTATTTTTCGCTAATGGTCCAAACACTTTTTTTTGTAATGCTGCAGTAATATATATCTTTGAATTAATAAATAAATACCATATAAGGTAAATCATGTAAAATCAATTCGACTATACCAAGAGTAGGGATTCCTACCAACTGGCTAATTTGAAAAAAAACGAGTTTGTCACCCAAAGAATTTCTAGGCAAGACTTCCCCAGAACCAAAAGTAATTATTATAAGAATGTTGGAAAATGCGTTATCTTAGTAAACAACATTGGAATTTATAAGCATAACATTTAATTTTATTCAAATCAAAATCGAAATATACAAAAAAAAATACGTGTGGCACTCGGGGACTGCCGCTGTAAAGCTATTGCATAGCATTTTTAACAACTTATGCAATAATAATTATTTATTTATTTTATTTTTTCTGATATCAGATAACTGCGCTCTATCGGCAAATGTTGAAATTATTCCGAATCATATGGGGCTGGGGAATCAAATGATTCGGAATAATTCCGATAGGGCGCCGCGCACGAATGTTATTCAATAAAGCAACAAAACCGGATATTATTCTTTTATTCTTTGACTATTCGAAAAAAATCGTAGATAAAAAGATAGATAATTAAATTATCTTTAAAATGGTGCAGGTTTCATAATAATACGCTAGATAATATTTGCGTGGTAGTCGTTTTTGTGTTCGGTTAGACCTAATTTCACAAATTAATTACACTATGTAATAAAAACAAAATATAAAATATTCAAGGCTAAGAATATTAGGAAAATGTTCTTGTTTAACATATATTTTTTTCGAATCGTAAGCAGTACTCGTTTAGACGTAATTATCAGTTTAAAAGCATTAATTTTCGTTAAGAAATTTCTTCATTCGGTCGCCGCGCTGAGCTAGGCCCGCGATAAAAGCTATGCAATAGCTTAAAAACAGAAATAAAATGTACCGCCATCTAGCGGAAATCCAGTGAAACAGCTTCGAAAGCGTCCGTCGTTTTTTTTGTGCATTGCTTGTATAAGAGATATTCCAACCAAAATTTCACAATGTGGTTTCAGCCCTACGAAGCATCTGTTTACCGAATTTCAAGTCTGTAACTGCAATGTTTCGAGATTGAAGCGTGACTAGTGCGCCCTCTGGTGTACCGCTTTAAACTACATATTTTTACCTCTTGCCATGATCGAATGATGTCTGTATGCCAAATTTCAGCTCAATCGGATGAAGAGTTTAGGCGCTATCGTGAAGGAATACACAAACACACAGACACCCACACACACAGACTCATAGACAGACTGCAGCCTGGAAATGGTCCTAATCGTCTAAGGTGGGGGGGGGGGGGTTATATAGATATTTTCGTCTTCGTTTCGAAAAAAAAATTTTGCGCGTTCACAATACTTTCCCTTGGGCAGGAAGAGTAATAAAATATAAATATATACACTTGTATAAAATCGCATATACTGCCAACCCTGTTTAACCATCCCGCCATTTCCACACGGCAGCAGTCTACTTAGGAAAGCGCTCGACTTCCCTCCCCTTTCCTACTCTCTCCCCCTCTCTGTCCTTAACCCGTCACAAAGACAGCCCTCGAAGAATGCGCTGTGGGCCCTCGCAAATACTCACCTTTTGTGCAACAGCGGAGATGGCTTCCCGATATTGTCAGCGGGAAGATTGATGGCTCATAGTTTGGAGACAGGTGATGCGCTGGAGCTGGCGTTTCAACACTTTTTAGAAGGGGGAAGGGGGCTGTGGGACTCCTGCCATTATACCTGCTGTTGGGTGATTGTGATTGAGTGTACTTAGTTGAATGGGGGCGATGGAAATGGCATAGCGGTGAAGCGGCGTTTCTCGTGTTTGGTTACAGTTTTCTGACGTTGGATAAATTACGGAGATATATTTTTCAGGTACATAGATTATATACAAAAATAGAAATTCCAAACATCGACGGGCTGAAAGCGATGTAACAATCACTAATTAAGCCATTGTAAACTCATGTATTAACCCTTGGAGTAAATGGGTATTTTCATGGATGCATCTGTCTCTTTTGCAGGATTTTCGGCGACATCGACCTTAAAGTACTATAACTACGAAACTACTACACCAATCATAAAAAGAACAACTGCACAATGATTGCATTGAAATTTCGAATATAGAATATTGAAATATCATTTTGTAAAACAATTAGATAATTATGAATAAATATGAGAACGTCAAAGAAGTGAAAAAAACGCGCGACCAGATTTGGTCGACTCGTACTCAACGGATAATTGTTTCGCGACCAGATTTGGTTGACTCATACTCAACGGGTTAACCCATATTTGCCCAGAACTATTTTGGGATTTACATCTTGGTTATTTTCAGATATGTTTATGTTTATAGGACCCTGTTTATAGGACCATATTTATAAGTATTGACTAGTTTTAGTATATTTTTTTTCTTAACTAGGTATTTTAAAGGTGTTCGAAAACGAAACAATGGGCAAATATCCTACATTCGTTATAGATATTACAAACAAAGATGTTATAATAAATTTATTTGATATTTAACATTATTTTTACATATTTTCCACTCCTTCACTTTGGCGACACCGCCTTCCTCGATCTGACAGAAGAGCTGGCCACCAAGGTGGAAAGGCTACAGAACGTCTGTATCCGCTCCATTTTTGGCCTCAGAAAATATGACCATATCACGGAATATCGAAGACGACTGCAGTGGCTTACCACCAGGGAGACGAGACAGGTTAGAACTCTCTGCCTCTTATATAGAATCCTCGCGAATGGCGTGCCGCTTTATCTTGCCGATAGGTTCACCGCGCTTTTGGCGTACGGCCGTCCTCTTAGATCAGAGGGCAATAACCTGTTATCCATCCCTGGTCATAGCAGCGACTTTTATCGTACTCCTTCTCCGTGGAAGCTGCACGACTCTGGAATGCTTTACCGAATAATATTAGAACAGCCCCCAGCATTTCCTCGTTCAAGGCCAGGCTCAAGGAGCATATAATCCTAAAACCATAAACCAGCCAACCCTCCTCTTCCCCCCTCCTTTTCGCTTCCTTTTCCTTCCCTCCTCTCCTTCTTTTCTCTGCGTCTTTATTTAATTTTAGTAATTTGTTTTCCTTTTTTTTTATATCTTTTTCTTTTTTGTTTTCTGTCTGTTTCTTTTTTTTCTAATCACTTTAATTTTTAGTATTCTTTTGTGTGGCCAACGTAACAAATTATATTATAAACTTAAGCTATAGGTTAGCTGATAGACATTGCCGCAAGGCAATAAGCTCGCCTTTTTTATTTTGAAATAAAGAGTTTTTAAGCTATTGCATAGCTTTTATCGCGGGCCTAGGCCAGCGCGGCGACCGAATGAAGAAATTTCCTAACGAAAATTAATGATTTTAAACTGATAATTACGTCTAAACGAGTACTGCTTACGATTCGAAAAAAATATATGTTAAACAAGAACATTTTCCTAATATTCTTAGCTTTGAATATTTTAGATTTTGTTTATATTACATAGTGTAATTAATTTGTGAAATTACGTCTAACCGAACACAAAAACGACTACTACGCAAATACTATCTTGCGTATTATTATGAAACCTGCACCATTTTAAAGATAATTTAATTATCTATCTTTTTATCTACGATTTTTTTCGAATAATTCGTTTTTATTGCTTTATTGAATAAAAAATTCGTGCGCGACGCTCTATCGCAAGACGTTTAAATTATTCCGAATCATTTGCTTCCGCAGCCGCAAATGATTCGAAATAATTTCAACGTTTTCCGATAGGGCGCAGTTATCTGATATCAGAAAAAATAAAATAAATAAATAATTATAATTGCATAAGTTGTTAAAAAAATGCTATGCAATAGCTTTACCGTGGCAGTCCCCGAGTGCCACACGTATTTTTTTATTATTATTATTATTATTATTATTTTCACATGCAATCATAGAAAAAATAAGAATGAAATGCAGAGAATCATGAAATGCAAGAAACACAAATAAGTCCCTAATTTGACCAAATTTACTACCAAGCTATATTCAACTGTACAAAGCTTAACTGAGTAATTACTTACTTTTTTCGGGAGACATTATTTTTTTGCACAAAGCGAACATAACACAAATTGCACTTACCACTATGTCAATCAAAAGTGTTGATGCTGCAAAAACTTCGTTGATAATAGGAGATATTTCCGTACACTTAGGATGGATGGCAGTTTTTTGGATTTTACTGAGCTCACAAAGGATTTCCGATGCTTTTACAAGAGTACTACTTCTTGTTTCGTTTTTGAATCACTGGGCTTATATGGGTTAAGAAGACCACGATGACGGAGGTAAAACAAATGAAAATTCAAGGATCTTACGAATATTTCTATGTGCTTTTTGTTAATATAAAAATAATTTCCTATAGTAATAGCTGGTCGCTCTAAGAAATATATGCTTATTTTTCTCTAGTTTGTTCATATTTTTCGCTTATTTCTACATACTCCTAGGGCCGCTTGGAAGTTTTTATTGCGGTATAGGGTAACAGTCCCATGTAGTAACTGTATTAAGCTTATACTAAGGACACGAGTCTGGTGATTGGTGTCATCTGCATAACCAGATGCTGACCCACACTAGCATTCTTGGGCGTCAGTTTCCGGCCAAAAGAGAAATATGTACGGCCTTCGAACACCCACTATAATCACCTGATTTTACCAAAGCGAACCTCACTCTTTTCTTAACACACAAAATCACCCTCAAGTGGAAGCGGTTTGAGGATGTTTCGTACTATCGATACGTGTTCCTCTTGCTACCTTGTATCGTATTATTATCATTATTTCAAATAGCCAAACGGTGTAACTCTGATATTGCTGTATCTTATTTTTTTTAATATTTTGCTCTGTTTCAGTTCCGATACGTTCTTTCGCTTTCCTTAAGTTTGTCTACTTTGTTCTTAAAGTCGTTCTGTAAAGGCACTACGTAAAGGAGATTACTAGAGAGGACATAGAACACTGAAACGGTATATCTACGCGGAGAGGTTGCAAACTCTGAGACTTGTCACACTGAAGTAGAGTAGAGACAGAAGATACCTGATCGAGACCAAGGAGATACTTTCAGGATACTACCAATGACTCACGTTTGTGGAGGGCTGGAATATGTTAATTATTAAATAGGTTGAAGAGTATGCTCTCTTCATTATGGTGATAATATGTTTTTCCACTTCAGGTCGGACGATATAAATGTCCCGTTGATATTATATTTTTTATACACAAAAAAAGTAGTGTAATGTGTCCAGGGTTCGCCTATGTATGTTTTCCGTTTCTTTATTCCACCTTAACTCCTAAATGCTTGAACCACTTTAGAAGTATGCAGTATTTTTAAAACCGTTATGTAATCTCGAGTGTAATAGGGTAACTTAAATTTAAAATATTAAGCAAATAGTTGTCTAAATATTCAAATGTCAATATATTAACATAAATATATTATGTTTATTGTCAAATTATAGGTCTGATTGAGTACATTGCGAAAATATATATGTATCTATATGGATAAATTCATAAATCACAAATATTTGGAAAAGAAAAACGTAAAAAAATATTTTAATTACAGTAATTCTTTTTTTTAACGGTAGTCGTGTATTTTATTCCTTTTAATATACTTGTTTGATTGGTTTGATTTAATCGCTACTAAAACCGGTTTGATTTAATGGCTACTAACATAGCACTGTACTTTAGGATTACTCGGAGATTGGTTTTCCATTTCCTAAATAACAGAATCACGGCGATCGTCTTAATCATTTACAGCAGCCTTGATGGCCAATTCCAATATTCATCCGGGGCGACCTTTCCCGTCATCTGAGACCATCCATATTTTAATATGAACCCTTGTCACCGTTGCTAGTCTATCAATCCTCTTCGTGGCGATGGCGGATGGCGGCGACCGTCCCCGCCGATGACGTCACAGTCGTACAACCCAGGCGGCTGAGCGGCTCGTCTCTCGGGATATGGTTTGCTCCGTTAAACCAACAAAGGCTCGTCGGTCGATTTCGCCCAGGTGAGCAGAAACCGCACACACTTGAGCCGCCGTGCGGGAAATTTGCGATATTCGCATTATCCGCGATTTTTCCTGCGATGCGGAAGGGGAAACCCTACTGGCATAAATGACTGAGAGGCTAAGGGAGGGGAAGCTATGTCTTCCATATCAATATGCTGTCATTCTCCTCAAGGGCGCGGCCGGGCTTCAACCCTATATAATCTATGCATGCACTCGTTTTTCCATCGAACGCTAGATAAACGACCACGAAGCCAGCAACACAGAACTACAAAATCATCTGCAGGCTTGAATTATGCCGTTCCCTGAGTTAATTCATCATTTGCCCAAAGGCAATTAAACTTTATCGCACCCAAAATATTCAACCGTCTTGATGACGACATAAAAAAAATTGAAAGTACCTTTTTATTCAATAAAAAAAATAAAAAATGGCTTCTTGACGATATAGGTCGTTCAAGGACAGAGAATGATCTTCTGCAAATCATCTCTTAGAAATAATATACCTTCATAAATGTGATAAAAGATAATAAACATAATGTAAAATATATGTGTATCTATGTATATGTATATGTATATATGTATATGTGTGTGTAAAAGTGTATGTGTCCTACGTCAGTTATACTTCTCCATCCAAGTCTGAAAATAAATCGTATTCCCAGATACAGGCTATACTCGGCCTAGTTGGGCATGCGCTGCGCATGGTCATGTGAATATAGGTCGTCGTTTATTTCGCACCATTACTTGGTATGACCATTTCATGAATTTCGCATGTTATGTTAAAAATAAATAAAAAAAATTATAATTTATATCTCACAATAAGCGTAGTCTGTTCTAAAATTATCCAATCTAATTTTTGGAGTTTACTTCTTAAGAATCAATTTCATTTAGAGCCCCCGGTATGAGACTTTGATGGGTAGTAAAATATTGTGTCAACAAAAAGCGTTATGTTAAAGTCAGTAGAGATCGAAAATTGAATAGAGTGCTACAATACCAATAGGAGACCATAACTTCGAGGAAATTTGCTGGCTTCCAAGCTAACCTACACTAACCGTCGATAGATCGATCGATCAATATGTAGGTACATTCTCATATTAAAACCTAGGGTACAAATATGGTCGTATTTCAGGTGTATGCGAAGGCTTAACAAACGTGATAATACCTATTTGCCAAAGGCTTTATGTATTTATAGTTATTTTTAGATACACACATATATTTATAGATACGTGAAAATAGAGATCCTTTCGAATTACCCAAACGTTTCCTACATTTTCTATTAAACATTTCAAGAGATTAATAGAAATGTTATACACATTCGAATATTTTTCCATCGTATCAGCAGAGGGTGAAGGGCCCTTGTAGCATTTCCGCAGTCGTCGGATTGGGTGTAAGCCCCCGGAAAATATTCCACTGAATATAATGCCCGCGCAACGCGAAACGAAAAGAAAACCTTCCGAATTCAGAGGCCCATTTGTAAAAGAGTCTTACACGTGTTAAAGTTAACCTTCGTATAGTCGCCGCCCACAAGATTTCACCGCGTGGGCGAAGCGAAAAATGAAAATATATAGAGACGTTTAACCGTGGCGTGCAGCGGTCTGTTGTTGTATGTATTTATTTGGTATGGTTAGAGGAGGTAAGGGGGTGTTCAAGTATTACGTAACGCAATTTTAGGAGATTTTCGACCCTCCCTCCTCCCCATGTAACGCCCCGCAACGTGTTTCTGTACCCCCCCCCCCCCCATTTCCCCTCCCTAAACGTTACGTAAGACCCAAGTGACCATTTTCACATAAAATTCACAATTATGTTGCGCAAAGTAACGGAAACTCGCTAAATTACTTGTATTATTGTTTTAATCACGTTTGCGATAATAATAAATAAAATAAGATATTTCTAACTCGCAATACATGCGTATATTGTTTATTTTATTTATTCATATTGTTCTTTAATAAACAATCACACATAATTTAATAGACATTTGCTTAAGTTTAAAATATGTTAAAATGGCTCAAATTTCTCCTAATAAACTTTTACTACTAATCTTATATTAAATTATGCCGTTTTCCTGACTTGGCCATGTTTTTACATACATTTTTGGCTTCATCCACCTTTGTTCTTCTTATTCATTCTCCTATTTTAGCTTTTTTTTACTTAAAACTCTTAATATAAAATAACATATTTATTTTAAACTTTGGCAATGCAATTAGAAACGGAAACCAAAGTGAAATTAAACATTGCAGTCCCTATATTTTTTTCCCTAGTTTTTTATTACTTAAAAAAAAACAATGTTACTTAACGCGTTGTTCGAACCCCCTCCCACCCCTGTTATGCATCGTAACGTTTTACAAGACCCTCCTTCCCCCCAAAGTGCATTACGTAATACTTGAACTTCCCCTAACTCCAAACATTTTCAAAGACATAGGTATAAGGGGCTTTCTAGACGATCAAGCATGCTTTTCAAGCATAGCGTCGCGGGCTAGGAAGAGATAGTAAACCGCAGGGAATATGCAAATATTTTTTTATTATATTTACTAAAAATGCCTTATTATGTAGTGTATATCAGGGAATCACGTCATTCATCAATCTAACAGTTACGTCTAATTAACCTGACTCCCTGGTATAAAACTACAAAATTAGGCATTTTAAATAAAGATTACAAAAAATATTTGCATATTTCCCGCGGTTCACGATCCCCTCCCCTCCCGCGACGCGATGCTTGACAAGCATGCTTGATCGTCTAGAGAGCCCCTAACAAAGAGTTTTAAAAATGGCCATGGAGATATTCCACACCTTCCCAGTTGCAAAATAATTATTTCGCAGTAACACGGATTAGTCCCCTGACGATCTGTAAGCTCCAATCTTTTATTGTATACAAATCTATATAGCTATGACATTAGATACTGTAACGAATTTAGTAAACAATATTTTATTAATTTATTAATAACATTAATATTAATGACGTCATTCCTATATAAAATCCTTTTTTACAAGCTTTATATTAACTAGCAATGTTCGTATGAAAGTTGTCCGTTTCAAAGTTTGCATACCATTTTTCAACCACTTGCTGGTATCCGATCGAGTTGAAATTTGGCATACTTATGTAAGTTCGGTGACAATGCAATATTATAGTACCATAACAATACACACAGTAAGCCAGAATACCTCCAGTATGGTGTCCCTCAAGACACTGTTCTCGGGCCCATTTTATTTCTTATTTACATCAACAAACTCTCCAATCTAGTCGGCAAAACAATTTCCTTCGCCGATGATACGGTCGTTATTTTTGAGGGCTATAACTGGAATGAAACATTCTCCGTAGCCAATGAGGGTATTAATGAAGTACATGAATGGTTAGACAATTCTCTACTTAGCCTGAACATACATAAAACTAAGTACCTTACGTTCAGCAACAATAGTAAAGGCCAACCACATTTAAACCATAGACTGACCATTCATGACTGCGACAGAAATACTCAGCATTGCAACTGCACTACTCTAGAAAGAGCACAACAGGTACAATACCTGGGTATAACGATCGACAATAAGATGCGTTGGCAACCACATATTGATAAGCTGGCGATGAAGGTGCGCAAACTCGCATGTATATTCAGGGAAATAAGAGATATTGTGGACCCGAGAACACTGAAAAACACCTACTATGCATTGTGTCAGTCAATACTATGCTATGGTATTATAGGATGGGGCGGTTGTACAAGGTCCACTCTACACCCTCTTGAAGTAGCGCAAAAATGTATTTTAAAAATAATCGCACGTAAACCATATCGATTTCCGTCAGACACTCTTTACATCCAGTCCGAGGTTATGGATGTAAGACAGCTTTATGTTCGTATGGCCCTAATATATACTAAAAATAAACTGAAACCTTATAATCAACAACGAGTTGGAAAGACGAGAGCAACAAGAACTGGTGATATGATGGTGCCAAGATCTTACACAACATTTGGCCAGCGCCATTTCACGTTCATTGGCCCTAGAATGTATAACAATCTTCCCGACGCAATTAAAAGTAGTGAGAACACATCCACTTTTAAAAAATCTCTAACTGATTGGTTGTTGGAGGTGGGTAGGGACGGTTTAGGGAATATGTTGACTGTTGTATTTTGAATGATAGTGTTTAGTACTTAGTATTTAGTTTTTCCATGATAATTTTAAATGACTATTATATGTATGTGAGCGTCATATCAATATGTAATTGATTTATATATGTATATTATTTTAGTTTTTATTTTATTTATTTTGGTTTTATTATTATTTTCGTATAAATATATGTATGTGTATGTGTGCATATATGGATATATATTTTATCTATAGATGTATATAAGTATCTATCCATATTTGTATATGCGTAAATATTTGTAGTTTTATATTTGTCGATTTAAAAATAAGTACTAACTATAGATTAAGTTGACAGTGCACACTTAATATCATCATTAAAAGTCTGCCTTAGAACAGGCCTAGGTCTAGTTAGGCGACTGTGTCAATCATAAAAATAATGTCGCATCAATTTCTTGCTAACATCTTAATCAAATATGACATTAAGAGCCCTATCACATATTTTTTCCAGAAAGGCAAGAAAAGTGGATTTTTGGCGTTCTAATTCCAAGAAATGAAGAGATTTCTACAAACTTTAATTACTGAATTACCTGGACCATTTCTTGATGTTGACCATAGCGGCCTTTAATTTTAGATATAACGAATATTATTTACTTATTCAGCCCATTTTCCGAAAGTCGTTATTCGTAAAACGCTCGGAAGGCAAACTTTGAGCTCCTTAATACAGTAATATCACTACAACGAAAACCGTATACTATTTTTTTTTATGTCCGTCATGTATTCTTGATGTACACTACGGCTTTATTTTTTCGTTTTTTGACCACATATCCAAGGTATACATTACTTACAATTACACAAAATTAAAAAAAAATCTTCCTGTATCATTCTAATTTTCTCAGAAATAAAATAAGATTCTTATATAATACTTATACTATATTAAAGTTCACTCTTTTAGCAATACGACATAATATAAATTATTATCATTAGAAAGGAGAAAACACTGCAAAAAACAATTAGAAATTGTGTATATATTTGCTTGCGCAAGAGAAGAGCGCTCAGTGCCGCGGTTTTCTCCCAGGGTTGAATAGTTATTTATTTATTTATTTATTTATTTATCCTATCTTTTATAGTTACATCCAAAAAAAAATGCGTTCATTTTTTCAACTCATTTTAAAAGAATACCTACGCTATTTTGTAATAAGGCTCTTAACTTTTTACTAGATGTGTTACTACTAAATAAAATAAAAAATAAATATAATAAAAATAGTTACGTACATTTCATCAACACAATACCAGAAATAAATATGATCTACATCTACATCGGCACAGGCTTAGCAAAGTGCGCAACAGTTTCCTTCACCAAAGCCGGTCCCAACACATATCGGAAGTCTTGGAAAAAACCAATTCAAAAAAATCCTATTTAATGGCCTAGCCAAGAATCCAGTACATGACTTTAGAGATTTGGATAATGCTGAATTCTTATTCCAAGAGCATCCTAATGTAAAATAATGGAAAATTCATTATAATGAACCTTGCCAAAAAGCGTAATTTTAATTGTATTTATATCGACGACTGCTATATAGCTAGATTTGACAATTAATTTAAATTTTGATATTTTTAGTATACGCTTATCTATTTTCATGACCATCATATTATTGCCTTGATAATTATGACTACAAACAATGAGCTCTTTTTTTGATAGGCAATTTTGATTATTAGATTATTTTCTATTTATCGATGCTTTTCAAACCAATTATAATTTACTAAAATTAATTTATATTGCCACAACTATATCATGATAGTTAATATTCTATTATTAATTACATTATTTAAAATTTTAGAGGCAAAGACGCATCCAAGTGTAGGGAAGCCTACCTACTGGAGCAGAACTAAATTGTATTGTATTGTATTGTATAGAGCGAACATTATGATGAAAGCGGGATGTACTCTAACTTCCTGATGGCAAATGGTAGGACAGTCGAATTTGGGCTATTATGTTTTGTTATCTTGATTAATTTTTATTACATATGATGACGAGGGTCTGATGATCGAGCCGGAAGATTGCCACTGGAACTCCCTAATGGATATCGCTAAGATAGTCGAGTTTGGGTTCCTTTGTTTTGTTGTCTTGAGTACTTTCCATTACACTTAATGATGAGGGTATGAAGATGGAGCCGGATGGTTGCCACTGGAACTCCCTGGTGAAAAGTACTAAGATAGTCGAGTTTGGGCTCGTTTGTTTTGTTGTCTGGAGGGTTTTGTTGTCTGATGACGAGAGTCAGATGATGGAGCTGGGAGATTGCTAAGATAGTCGAGTTTCGGCTCGTTTGTTTTGTTGTCTTGAGTACTTTCCATTACACTTAATGACGAGGGTATGATGGAGCCGGATGATTGCCACTTGAACTCCCTGGTGAAAAGTACTAAGATAGTCGAGTTTGAGCTCGTTTGTTTTGTTGTCTGGAGGGTTTTGTTGTCTGATGACGAGAGTCAGATGATGGAGCCGGGAGATTGCTAAGATAGTCCTGTTTGGCCTTGTTTGTTTTGTTGTCTTGAGTATTGAGTACTTTCCATTACACTTAATGACGAGGGTATGAAGATGGAGCCGGATGATTGCCACTGGAACTCCCTAGTGAAAAGTACTAAGATAGTCGGGTTTAAGCTCGTTTGCTTTGTTGTCTTGAGGGTTTTGTTGTCTGATAACGAGAGTCTGATGATGGAGCCGGGAGATTGCTAAGATAGTCGAGTTTAAGCTAGTTTGTTTTATTGTCATGAGTCGTTTCGGTCTTACTACTACTTACTACATGAGGTCTGAAGATAAGGCCGAGAGATTGCCACTGGAACTTCTTGGTGAAGATAAAGCTTGTTTTTAGAAATACATTTTTACTCTTAATTTCTTTCTAAATAATTAAATTTGATATACATATCTTTTTGTAATTCGGTTGTGCCATTTACAAGAATTGTACCAAACTGGTAGTATGCGGGTTGCTAGTACGATAAAGTCTATCCACTGGAGGGCGATAATTTCCGTATATTATCAATTTATATTTGCACCTATCGGTGTGGCTGCTTGTATAGAGTTTAATGGGTGTAGATTAGTTTGCTTTGTTTTGTGTTGGTCGCTTTGCTTCTAAAGTGCACGACGTTACTCGAGTTTACTATATCATTTATTTATTTTCTCGATGATTTGAGTGGTATTCATCTGTATGCTACTGAGAGGAATTTATTGTTTTGTAGACCAACGATATGCAGCCGTTCTAAAAGTTTATTTATTTATTATTCACAACAGGATTGGTTACTTCAATCACTTAGGGATGTTCGAGAGGGCGGAGCAGCGAGACACCATTAACTGAGCCATGAAACTCGATACACGCTGTAGTCAAAACCGATTAAAAATATATAACCATCATCAGTTAAAAATAACTCTCGAAAAATAGATGTAGGCATAAATAAATGTACCTATAGCTTAGCCATTTTTTATAATGTGTCTATTTTCCAAATCAATTTAACCGTAAATGCAACCTTTCGAATTTACGCAGGAAAATCTTAAATTCTCCGACCCTATTCGAAGGACGATAAAAGGAAAATGCAATAAAATTCGCACGAACGCCTTTTCAGACAATTTGCCCAAAGCGATTGGCTATTAGTATTAAATCAGAAAAGTACGTCGACATTGCGTGTCGTTTTATACTAATAAAAGAAATAAAGAAATATTCGCTGGACACTTTTCCTGGTTCGTAATCGGCTTGGTTCCTATGACCCATATGTTTACGATGGCTCATTCGTCGCTGTGAGAGTCGACAGGTCCTTTGAAAGGCCTGTGACGTCTTCCACTATTCATTATGTTACTTTCGCGTGGTACGAGAAGTTGAGGCGATGGTCTATGTGCAACCCATTTTGGAGGGACTGATTATATAGGATATCAGATTGCTTAATTCCATAGTACGTGCTTAATTCCATAGTACATGATTTGCCAACATTGCCGGGGAAACTAATAGCAATTGATTTGGTCATATATAATAACATTGTAAACGAACGGTTTTGTATAAACGGCTGATTGATTATAATAACCTATTATTAACTCGTGATAAGTGCCATCTATCGCCTTTTTATATAGGCTGATTAAATAACAGGAATACTACGGAGATGTTCAAATGCCATCTATTAGTCTATTTGATCATTAAAGTGGATAATGATTACGCATTGAAACCTGTATACGAATAAAAAAAAACATTTTATTTAAATAATTTAAAATCTATGATTTAAAAAAATCGTTTGTTCTTATATTATTACTTTATTTTGATATAGAATTGCGTATCATGCCGTGTTTAGAACGCCATTTATTGAGCTACTGAGCATAATACTAATAATCAATGTTTGGAACTATGACTGCCATCTGTAAGATGCCTTTCGTAGTAAAATCCTATCTGCCAAACCGTAGTACGGCCTTTAACAATCTAATACCCTATGGCCTATATAATTAATGGTGGAGGTTAAATCGATGAGTGCTCTATTTTTTGTAATCCGTCTTTTTTTGTAATGTATGTGTGTATGTATGTAAGCGTAGTTTTTTTTAAAAAGCCTATTATGATATTTATAAAAAAAATGTAAAAAAAAATGATTAAAACTACACCGAAGAGAATAAAAAATGGCGAATTCTACGCGCTATCTAAGTCACAGTGTACCAACCAGTAGCTTTACTGGTTCGTACACTGGAAGAGGTTGCGAGGAATGTGGGCAGAGGGGTACGTCCCGACGAACGCGGACGGTTAAGGCGACATGATACCTGGGAATGACCATATCTGTAGAATTTTAGTTTTATGAGTTTTTTGAAAAATATAAGCATTAATTTTAAAAAAAGTTTCTATGTGAATCTCTCGATAAGAAACCAATTTAAAATTTGGACTCAAAAAGTTGCTCATTGTCTTGGACATTAAGGCTTTAAACTGACTTCGAAAACTTTCAGACGCGATTACTCCTACAATGTGAGCGGTGAGTGAGTTTTATTATAATTTCATTACACTGACTGGTTAATTCTCTAGGGCAGCACTTAGCGACATTTTTTTATTTGGGTTCTAAATTAATTACAATTAATTAAAACGTGAGAGCGCTCCGAGAGTTGCGCTAAATATGCTTTGCCATTAACACCCTTATACCACCACTGCGTAAAGATAGTTATTCTGTGCTAGCGCTGCGATAGAATGCTTAGTAGGTATGTGCCTAGTGGCCGGCGCGAGCGGACGCGGAATCTCGCCTGACGCTTCGTCAACGCTCAATTTTCATTGGTCAAACCCTACAAAACTGACCTCGCCTATTTTATTGCGTGTCCGCCCATTTCGGATATTTTTCTGAGGTCTCATGTCGTCCTAATCAATGGTAAAGGTTAGATTGAGGAGTGCTCGAATAAAAGAAATTGTCTTTTTGTAATGCTGTATGTATGTGAAGGTATATTTAAAAAACAAATGCTTAATATAAAATTTATTATAATTTTTAGTTTATATATCAAAGAGTAAATGAATTTGCAAATTTTACGTGTTATCTCCGTTAAGGACATACCGCATGGCGTTGTCAAACCGAATAGAATACATAAAACACACAATAACTTCATTCAAACAAACGAAGACCGTGTTACTTCTCTAAATCGTCGTTACGACTATATTTACTCAAGAAAAATATTCTCGAGGCTACATCTCGGCACCGTCGTAGCATAAATGTTATCATTTCGTTTCCGCATGAGACGACAGCAAAGCGTATTCTAATAAATGTACCAGTTACGAATATGTGAAACTTTCTTTCTTGTAACAGTAGCTATGATGCGAATGGCTCTTTGAATATAACTTGAGATTTGTTCCGTTTGTGTATTCAAACTGATTATGTTGTAGGTATAAGATTTATTTACTAGGGTGGATTCAAAATATTAAGGCGCCACAATCAATAAGCGATATCATTGTTCTCACGTATAATGTGTTATATAGGGTTTTATTTATTTTGATTACTTATACTTAATTTGATTATTTAAATTTTAATATTTTTAGATTATTTTTCTTTTTATTATTATTTTTAGATTGTTTTTTTTTTTATAAAATCGAAGACTATCGCGGTTGTTTGACATTATAAATAGGATATAAACGAATTTACCACGTGAAATTTGTAGACCAGTCTACCCTGGACAACGGCGTCTGCAACGTCACCGAAACGTCGGGTGCTACAAATTTCAAGCGGTAAATTCGTTTATATCCTAATGGTTTTTTTATTTTTAATGTTTAATTCTGATTTTAATATTTTGATAATTTTGTTCATGTTGTTTTATCTTCAGTTGAAGTGATGGGGTTTCTCACTACAGAACTCTCTTTGGATGCTTTCCATTTTTCTAGTTTTTTATATTTTTTTTACTAAATTACTGTTTTATGTGTTTTTTTATTATTTCTATTTTCTTGTATTTCTAGTTTTTTATTTCTTTTCCTGAAATTTATCTTAATTTTATTATTCAGATTTTTTAATAGACTTTTTTATATTTTTTTGTGTAATTGAAAATGTAATCGTATTTATCGCGTGTTTTATTCGTCGATTATCGCGTGTTTTATTCACGGCTAAACGACGTTCGAAAAGAGTGATTATTACGTTTTGTTTATGCCTTTGCCACATCTCGTAAGAGCCTGCCCCGTCTCGGTTGAATATTATATGTGAGAAGAGACCACAGAAAAGAAAACGAATATTTATTTTGGTACCGCAAATAATTTATTAGCGATCTGGGACGTATTTTTTTACATTAAGGATGCGACAGCATCTTATTCCTTATGAGGATATCATAGGAGTGGATGAAAATAAAGATTCTAGTGTATAATCCTACTAATATTATAAACGCGAAAGTTTGTAAGAATGTATGGATGTTTGTTACTCTTTCACGCAAAAACTACTGAATGGATTTTGATGAAACTTTACAATAATATAGCTTACACATCAGAATAACACATAAGCTATAATTTATAAAGATATAGTGTGAATTATCTAAAATATAACGATAACTATCAATTAAGTAGGAAAAAATCTAAGAAATTGATATTCGAAATTTAAATTCTAAGCGTCAACATATATTTTGAAAATTTTCTCAACAATAAATAATAATTAAATAATAAATTTAGAAAATATAGTGCAATTCGGTGGTTAAGTAACCCGACCATGTTGCCACAAGCCTAGGAAATGGAAATATTTTCCTGAAAGTGTGGAGCTCGCCAAGACGTGTGGCCGACGTGGCGGGTATCGGGCTAAATACCTCCAATCATGATGATGAACAGTACAACCTTACCACGGCCCCCAGTCCCCAGCAGCCCCACTAGCCCGAGCCACGGCAGCGGTTACCGTAACGGCGGGGCAGGGGGTGCTAAGAATCTCTGGGTACGATCAGGCTGCCAAACCAAACTAACCGATCCGGATGGAGAGTGATTGGAGAGGCGTATGACTAACGATGGGCGAATGCGCGCTGATGAAGAAGAAGAAGTAGAACTAGGAAAAAAATCTGCCATCTGCGAGCTATTCTGGCGTGCGCCGCAAAAACCGTTGGAGTTACACGTATATAATATACAATGTAAATGTTAACCTTAAATAGTCCTACAAAAAAGCCAGCGACAGCATGTATCTATATTTTATATGTAAGCCATTATCGCCAAAATAGTGAACCATAAATACAATAAAAAAATAAAAATTATTTCTAACGCACATTTGGTAGTAATAAATTGATTATTATATCAAAATAAATACTTTTATCACATCTGGTATCTAAAGTAGATAAATTTTGTCTTTTACAGTACATCATTTATACAAATTTGGCCAAATATTTGAAGAGTTATGACGATAACCAACCGAGTGCGCGATATTATGGTGATTTTTTAACCTTTCAAGCCCCGCGACTTCTATATCGAAGTCAACTGAACGGGTGCAGGAAAAGTGATTTGATCGGGTTTTTCGTGCCATTCCATATTCAGTTGTATTTTATTTAAATGCACGTTGATATTTGTATCATCGTGCATTTAAATAATATACAACTGCATACGGAATGAAACGAAAAGCCCAATGAAATCACTTTTGCTGGACGCGTTCAGTTGACTTCGATATCGAAGTCGCGAGGCTTGAATATATTTTTTTATATTAAAAAAATAATTTAAATCGTTAGGTCATGTTTATTTGTCATATTATCAACAATTATGAATTCTTATCAAAATAAGTAAATTTATTGTCTCAAGTGTTTAAAACAAAAGACTTTTACCTTTTACTGAATAATACGACGAGATAATACGACATAGGTATGGAACCGCGACCGTGTCGTAATCTATACTTTATACTAATATTATAAAGAGGTAAAGTTTGTGACGTTGTAGGAAGTAATCTCTGGATCTACTGAACCGATTTTGACAATTCTTTTACGAATAGAAAGCCACGTTATTTGTGAGTGTCATATGGCTATATATTAATCCGAAAAATGAAAAGACTTTTTCGTAGTCGTTGGATTTACAAAGTAATTCGGAGAAAAACAGTCGAATGAAAACGTTTCTTACGAACGCTACTTTAACGATGAGAGATATATGATTGAGTTCTAGAGAAAAGTTGTAGAGCTTAGTAATGCCTACAAAAAGTAAGGGAAATCATATGTCTAAATTTTGTATTTAAGTCACAAAAAGTAGTTTTTTATATTTAAAAAATAATTTAAATCGTTAGGTCATGTTTATTGGTCATATTATCAACAATTATGAATTCATATCAAAATAAGTAAATTTATCTTCTCAAGTGTTTAAAACAAAAGACTTTTCCCTATTACTGCATATAATTTCCCTTTTACTGCATAAATGGTTAAAGAGATAAGACACTCACAAATAAGACACTCACAAGAAGACACTCACAAATAACCGTAATATATTAAAATTGGCAAGCAAATACATACATACATATGCAGTAAAAATATAACCCTTCTTTTGGCAGTCAGGAAATAAATCATAGCACTCAGTACTAACCGAACCATACTCATAATGTCATCACAAGTAAAATTTTTTACCGCTAACGAAGTGGGCACGGGACAGCTAGTGGTATTATAAAGTAGAAAAAAACAAGTAAATATATTAAAAAGTATAAAAAACACGATTGCCTTTACAGAAAAAGAGCTATTGTATTTATAATTATTTTTATTACCTTTTTTTTATAAAATATTTGTGGTTTATGTATTCATCTATAGAGATACACACACACACACACACATATATATATATATATATATATATATATATATATATATATATATATATATATATATATATATATATATACAGATGTGGCCAAATTATTATCACCTAGAAAAAACTTATTAATGTAGTTTACAAAACTACAGCTGCATCCTTTTTCTAAATTGGCATGTTGTATGCAAAGGTTACCTGAAATACCAAGAAGTAATGCGATAAAAATTACATATTTTTTAAATTACCCTTTTCCGGGAGCAATTATTACCTACCTGAATGGCCTTTTTCGGGAAATTAAAAGATTAGAGTTGTTATCGTTTTGCTAGTTAGTTTCAGTTACAAAGTGCTCTAATTTTATGGTTTCTGTGCGGTATTTAAGGATTAGCATCTAATTGATGATTTTCAATCTCATTTGAGACTTTGAACAGTGAACTTGACAGTGAATTTTGCAAAATTGAATTGTGTTTTTTGAATTTTGCAAAATTTTATATGGGTAAAGCAAAGGATATCAGTTTAGTGACTAAAGCGAAAATGTCGACGTTTTTGGAAGTAGGGCAATATTCGCATGGACAAATAGCTCAGAAAGTGGGAGTCAGTCGATCATTTGTTAGTAAGTTTGCAAAAAATAGAGCTGATCAGTTGTCCACAAGTCCTAAAAGAAAAGGCAAATGCGTTCGCAGCCGGAAAACAACATTCAGCCAGGATCTATATTTGCTACTGAAAGCTAAAGAGGACCGAACCCTATCCAGTAAGTCTCTAAGGGGTACCATGTGTGACGTTGTTGCAGAAATATCGGAGCGGACAGTGAGACGTCGACTTTTTCAATCTGGGCTATGAGCAGAAGCTGAATACTAGGATGATCCAACAAAGAAAAACATGGGCGAATGAACATTTAACATGGACTACATATGATTGGGTAAAAGTAAAATTGAAATAAACACTCTTTTTGATATTATTCTGAAAACGCATTATTCAATATTTTTTTATTTGATTTAAATTATCTCTATTTTTTGAACAGGTTGTATTCAGTGACAAGACCAAGGTAAGTTTGACACTACCAATGTCCAGGAATATTCGCCGATCGAAAGGAGAGGAGTATTTACTTTCATGTGTCCAACAGCAGCTCAAACAGCCAGTAAGGGTCATGATTTGGTCAGCCCTATCGGCCAAAGGACTCTTCCCATTCTATGTAATTGACCGGGTAATGAACGCGGATCAGTATTTAACAGTCCTTCAGACACAGGTGATCCTAAACGTTAACGAAAAATTTAAAATAAGGAATTTTCATGCACGATAAAGCCGCTTGTAATACAGCGAAGAGAGTTACGGAGTTTCTAAGGACTAACAACATCCAGATACTTGACTGGCCAGCGAATAGCTCAGATATAAACCCTATTGAAAATATCTGGGTTAATTTTAAAAAGAAAGTGGCAGAAAAATGCCCGCGGACCGAATCAGAATTGATTGCAGCCATGAAGGAAGTTTGGGAAAATTATATATATGTATATATATATATATATATATATATATATATATATATATATATATATATATATATATATATATATATATATATATATATACATATATATATATATATATATATATATATATATATATATATATATATATATATATATATATATATATATATATATATATATATATATATATATATATATATATATATATATATATATATATATATATATATATATATATATATATATATATATATATATATATATATATATATATATATATATATATATATATATATATATATATATATATATATATATATATATATATATATATATATATATATATATATATATATATATATATATATATATATATATATATATATATATA